>LPNX010041574.1:802255-885245 GCA_001517045.1 Pseudotsuga menziesii
TATGTATACACACACACACACACATATATTTGTATATATACATATATGTCTATATACATATATGTATATATATACATATATATGTATACATATGTATATGTATATATATACATACATATATACATATATGTATATATATATATATATATATCTATATATATGTATATATATATATATACTTACTTGACATGTCAATATTGTTGTGGAACCATATCTACCAGTGCATGTGGGCGTAATGAAGCAATGAATAAAATCTAAAAACATATTTTTATTAAAAAAGAAACGTCGCTCTTCTTCTATTCATATGCACCGGACCGCCAACATAACACGCACTAGTGCACATATGTGAGGAAAAGGCACCGATGTTGTAAACAACACAGCTCAATACATTTTCAGAAAACTTAACGATGTGTGATGAGGAAAGTGACGCACCAATGCGAGATAACCTATATAGCATCGACCATATAACCAAAATGAATGTGTGATGCTACACATCTTAATAAACGCACCGGTGTGCCTCTTTAAAAAAGCACCGATATGGAAATATTTTGATAAAAAAAATTAATAAATATATTTATTTTATTTTTTCGTCAAGCCATTTATGGTGTGTCTAAATGAAACAGACACACCGGTGCATGCAATGTTTTTTTTTTAAAGCAAGAAGGTCCTTCTATTACCAGCATTAAACCAACATACAAATAATTACATCAAAAACCAAGCTCTCCCTTTTATGGGAAAACAAGCTTGGGCATAAATCTGGTAGTTTCCCTCGAAAGGAAACAAGACTGAACCAAAAAGATCTAGAAGTTTTAAGAACTCTTAACGAGGTAACAGACATGAAAAATAGAAAAGCTGACCCAGTTTGCAGAAATCAGAGACAAAACAGACAGATAGACACTACTAGGGAACCTGTTCATTCGAAAAGATGCTCATGAGGATCGAGCTTTAACCCCATCTTCTTGGCTATTTCAACTTGATTGTCCATTATCTTATTCAGGATCAGTATCATTTGATCTTGCAGCAAAATAATTTGCTCGTGCTGCTCATCCTTTTCGACTAGTGTTTTACCTAGGATGAATTTTTGTGACCATTGGAGCTCCAGCGACTTCTGGTAAAGGGTGAGTCTGCCCCTGGAGGTGCCAGGGTCCTGCAAAATCTCCTTAAACTCTTTCCTAATTTCTTCCGGACCCAGGCATCTGCAAATTGAAGCAGCCTCTTGCTCAGCTTCATGAATGGTTGTGTGAATTGAATCTGGGAATTCTTTCTGGAACCTCTTGCTTTTCTCCACAGTCTTCTTCTGGAAGCACAATGGGGGTGCCATTGGCTTATGCAAATCAAACCCTTGCGATGAAGAGATAGAGCGAGTGCGCTTGCGAGGAGGCATGGGAGTAAGTTGCGAGGCCGCGAGCGAGCACAGAAAAGGAGAAAACACAAGAGGCAGGGGAAACACTCAGCAGAGAACATAGGATCAAGATAAAGGAGGCAATAACACTCACCCACTGCCAAACCGAGGGGGAGAGGTATCCGACCGCCAGAGGAAAGGAAGATCAAACAAGAGTTGACGAACTACTAACAGGAATAACAAACATGAAAACAGAAACCAAGCCAGAACTTACCACCTCCAGATAGCTATCCAAAGTTTCAGAGGCAAGCCCATAGAGCGGCCACGACGAAATTAGAGCATTCTCCCCAGAATTGAGAGAGCAACCTTTGAAACACAAATGGTGGTCAACCAGGGAGCCATTTAAGCCCATAAAATTGAGTTGATGATCCCTCATGACAAAGCAATGCGTGTCCTTCTCCAAATTCAGACCGCGTCCTGCCATGATTTTCCAAATGCGTGAGGAGGTATCGGTGCCGTGATGGTTTGTACCACTGTTAATTCGCTCCATGATAGCCCTACAGAGAGGCGAGATAGACAAAGCCTTTTGCACATGTGAGCAGTTAAATCGCATGCTCCTGAGGTGAGTAGTGGACGTCGTCGATGGCTCTGCTCGCCATGTGCCCTGCAGCATCTCCTGAAACCACGTCATATAGCACTCGCCATGGGGGACTGGTGCATGCAATGTTGCAACACACCAAACTTGTAATTTTGTTTTGTTATATAGTCGTTATGACTTCACATTGAGTTAGATATATCCATACGCACCATTGCGTAAAAAGATAGCATGCATTGGATGGTATGTGGAACATCTTTTTTTAAAATCTTAGGCGGTGGATAAAAATACCATAAGCGCATCGGTGCATATCTGACAAACACGCACCGTTGCTACATGGAATTGGGCACACCAAAATACGGTTAAATAAAATTTAAAAATGACATCAACATGTCATTTTTTCATTTTCTTCGTGTTGGAAACCACCTTGGCCCACCCAAGCACCAGTGTTGCTTTCTAACACCAATGATGCCCGTACTTTGTACGCCATGTTGGATTTATCCTACAATTTCATTGGTCGTTGGAGTTAGGAATAGTCTACGTGATTTAAAAGTTTTATTCTTCTATACATGGAAATCATGCCTCCCACGCAAGAAAGAGTCCAACTATTTTGTTAATTGCTTTGTCATTTAATTTTCTAGCGGATTAAAAATTCAAGTTTTCTTCCAATTGTGCTTTTTTTTAAAATGTATATATGTGTGGTGTGGGTTATCTATTCGATTCACACTGGCTTCAATACATCGATGCTTTATGTTTTAACACAGGGAACACCGGTAATGAATGCCCTTATTAAACATTGATGCATCAAGGACGGTGTGTTTTAATAAAACTAACGCATTGGGTTGCAATGCATGAGAGTAAAAAATAACGCACCACTGGAATTCACATATAAAGAAACTTTAACAAATTTGCAGTGTGTTCTAAATAACTTCATGTACCGTTTATGGTGCAATACAATAAACATGACGCATTGTTCACATTTTTTGAACCCATACACAAACTACCTTTCAACCAAAAAATTAACACATACATGGTGTTATATAAAACTTTAAACACACCGTTGATGATGGGTTACTATGACTAATGTGCATTGTATAAGTATTTTGAAACACTTGAATAAATTTTAACACCCAAACAATAAAAGTACTTTTTACATCATACCAATGCTAATGGTATATACAGACATATTGTTGGCCTCTTTCTCTTTCTTGTCTCGACCCGCAGTTCAACAACAACATAATACCAACAAGACACCAAAAGACATCGGCCTGGCAGATCAAGCTCTGTCGAAAACGCCCGTGAGGTAGGTGCAATCTCACCCAAGATATCTTAATGTGTGACTGCCAGAACCATGTTTCCACAGTTGACGAGGGATTATAGTCCCTTGGCGCACGACCAAGGTGCTCGACAAAGATGTTGGGATGGAGTCTTTCACTATGCGACAACAACATAACGATGTGTCGCATCTCATGCGCGACACGACCTTGTCCTCACAACTCAGTGACTGGTGCAACGGTGCGACACAGTCGATTTCTTATACTTGACAGACAGTGCGTGACTTATATTTTAATTTAACAACTTAACCATGAAATCATACATACTATTCCAACAATGATTTAAACATTCATTCATTCATTCATTGTTCCTACTGTGACATACATTCAACAACAACTATAACTGTAATAATGCAAGGTAAACACACATTAGCATAAGCATTCACCATTCAACAACATTCATCCATGTGACACAAGAAATAACGTGGAAACCCATCTGGGAAAAACTACCAAGGTGCTCTTCATCTGGCATGAGAAATGTGTATAGAACCTTGCAGTCACCGACCTGTAGATTGTTCTTAAGATATGTCTATGTGACTCAATCTTGTCTTGCTCTCATGCTCTCTAGTTTATTCTCTATATACTCCATTGGATCCGTACACATCCTGGATCGACTCTTCTACTTTACTTGTGGTCTGTGCACACAGCTACAAGATCCGCGACTCAACATCCTTCTACTTCTACCAGACTCTCCTCTGAGTCAACCTTACTGCTTATAACTCTCTAACAATCTAACTTTCTGAATCTAACCCTTATACAGAGTGGGTTCCTTCTATTTATAGCATTTACAAGACCACGCAGGGTCGATTGTGTACAACTCAGTTATTACATACTCAAGTAGCTACAAAATATCTCTACTACATTAAATGTCGGCCCATACCTAGCCACGAAAGTCCTGCAATGCATTAACCACAACCTTAACTAGTCATAGAAATGTCTTTCAGCTCGTCTGTAGTAGTCATAACTAGCCGCAAAACTGTCCTTCCATCTTTTGTTGGTTTGTCCTTCTGCAGTCTTCCTTGACTTTCATCTGTTCAGCTTTAACTCTTCTACCTGCCTCTTCCACCAACTCTAGAGGTGCTTTTCCTTGTTGCACCAAACTTATCGCAGCTTCTTCTTCTCTATGCTTCCTTTCCATCCTTATCATGTCTTTCTCCACCATGCGCATGTTTTATCTTTCTTGCACTAGTTCATTTGTTTCCTTCTTGACCTGCTTTTACCCTGTCGCACGCACACTTTTCCTCCTTTTCCTGCGGGTTAGATTCTTCCTTGTGCACTTTTCCTAGCCCAGCAGGCCCCCAACACTCACATGTGGCTCATCTCGAGCCACTAAGCAAAAAGGGATGTCCCCCAAAAATTCCATGCATCAAAACTTTAGTTTCCTACAACCACTTATGTCTCTGGCATAGGCTGCGCCATAGGACTAACCTTGTCCTGAAACTCTTGCAAAATTTGTTGCACCTAAGCAATATCCGCGTTGACCTCCTCAGCTTGTTTCTGCAACTGCTCCACACGGTCGAAATTGATGTGTTTCGATGGTCCTGCTTCTAGTGATATGCTAAAGCTTTTGTTGCACAGGCTAAATAAGCCATGTTACTCGCGCTGCTTCCGACTAGTGTGTTGCCACTTCCTCATTCCTAGTGTGCTCTCGGTCACGAAGAGCTTGAGCTTCCTACTGGAGTTGTTTGATCTCAACAATCTTTGTAACCTTCTCCTTCAGCAGGAGCTTTTTCATCTTTGTCTTTGCCGTAGTGATTTTCTGATCAGCCTGTCTCACATCTTCCTTGATATTTTCTCCAGTCTCATCTTCCAGAAGCACTTCCCATATTGTGGAAACGACTTCAACTGCCTTAATGCATAGTTTTTCTCCTTCACTTATCTTCCCAAAAACCTTAGACACTACTTTGTTGTGTTCCTCAAGCACCTCAGGAGGTGTGCTTAGTACCTGCCTCGCTTGCAACTCCTCAACTTGTTTTCTAAGGTCTACTGCAATTTGCGACAACCTTGCTACCTTAGCAGTCATATCTATATCTTGTTGGCCTTCTTCTAAAGGAAACTCAGCGACAGCTTCCATGATGGCTTCGGTAAGCATAACCCGGCTCTGCTCACGTGCCTAAATTTCCTGCTCTTTATCTTTTAGAAGGATCTTACGCTTCTTGGCCTTCCTTTGCTGCTTCATTGCCTCATATACAACAACATTCTCTCAAAGCCGTATCTCAGTCGTGGCTTCCTGTTGTAGCTTGTAGAATTCATTCAAGCTCAGTTTAGAGAAGTCTATATGCAGGGTCTCAAACCCATGGATGGCTGCATTAAACTCAGGCGTCCCCGTTTGCATTACGCCTGCATAGAGTTCTACCTTAATCGGTGGCACCAGCTTTGGTGTGATTAATGGGACATTGGGATCCACACCATATGTTTCAGCCTCGATAGTGGCTTTGACCTCATTAATGGCCTCTGTGAGCTTATTGAGGTGCTCTATAACTTGACCAACCACATTTTCCTACTACGTATTTAGAATCGTGAGGCCGTTCTTGGCGACCTCAGCTACAACATCTGCTAGTATGCAAATATCCTCCTTAGTCAATATGCATGTGTTAGTTGTTTTGCTAGCTTTTCTCTTTTTGTGCTACAGCTCACGTTGTTGTTGTTGTTCTTGCTGGTGATTATGGATGTCCTCGTCAGTAGGTGTCTTTTCTCCATCGCCTCGATCGTGCCTTGATCAGAGCCACCATCACCACCATCATCATCTCCTCCTTCACCTTCCCCGTCGTGTGACTGATTGTCGTGATCGTCGCCTCCATCATTTCCTTGGCCATTTCCTTGGTTAACTGGCGGGTCTTCTTGGCTTTCTCCTTCTCCCATTGGCTCTACTACTGGGTCGCACCATTCATTAGGCCACTCCTTGACAATTTCATCCACATCATCATCAATAGTCATGAACCCTGCCTGGTGCGATTGCTTGGTCGGGTCGTTCTTCGGCTCCAAAATAGTGTTATGTGCACCTGCCTAGAAATTTATGAATTCCGTGTATCTATGCATCATCACAGCCCGTACTCTGTGGGATCATCTGATAACATTGTGCAACTCCTTGACAGGCAGAAAAAACTCGATGTTATTATCCGTCTGGCAGATCTTATTTTTCTTATCTTCCCATAGGTTCTGATACTTTGCGCTAAGGCAAAGTACTGGGACATCCATTGTTTCATAGTCCGGTGGGTTGGACCACAAAATGAACGAGATCAGGAGGAGCATCCAGGAGTAGTGAAATTTGGCCTTAGGTTCCTCCTATGCCTGCTCTGCATCGTCTATTAGTTCGTTGAGCAGGAATTGTGACAAGTTGAAAGTTACACCTGTTGTACATTTCTCTGCAAGTTCCACTGCGTCGATGATGTACTTAGTCAGCCTAATCGTATGCAACAGCTTGCAAGATAGGATTCTGGCTACAAAACTTACCCTACTGTCCTCTATGGGGCCAATGAGGAATCCCCTACCTACACGCTGAAGCTTATACTTCTTCTTCATCTTGGTGGTGTCCCTGTTTTAGCACAAATATGGCACGAGGTTGTGTCCGATCTTCGGGAGACCTGTGATTGATGAGATAAGCTCGACGTCGATTGGGTAGGATTGATCGAGCCATAGGAATCCTCTGTGGAAACAGACCAGGAGTTCTTTCACATATGTATTGGCCTGTAGGCTGTGGCCGATACGGGGCATGAACAACAAGTTCAACACTCCTGTGCAGTCGACGCCACTAGCCCACTTCATTGGTACTAGGACTTGGGGCTTAGTCGGCCTGTCTTGAGTCATAATCATGCATTTATTTATTTCCAAGCCCAGCTGTTGGTGAGTGTCAACATCTTCGAACGACAACTTGGCGATCTTTAGCAATATGTTCAGCAACACACGTACACTATCCGGGATCCGGGGTGTCACTAAAAATGTGTGCACTTTCTTGGGAAGCGACATTTACTCTGCATCAGCTCTCCTCGATCGAACATAGTGTGGGAATTTTTCTTCTTCCCTCTCAGCATCCAGGTCTCTACGTGGTGGTGAGTCCTCCTCCATCAGGTCGTCCTACGGGTTATCCACAACAACCTTAGCCTTGCATTTCCTTGGTAGTCCCAGCCTAGACGACTCTCCAGGCGCTCTCTCCCCAGTCTGTCTTGGCTCCATGAATGGTCGTGCTACTGCAACTAGTGGGTTTTGAATAGGGTTTGGCATAGGGCTAGAACCAGGGGGTGGATTAGGGGTCAGAGCGGCCGCAGGAATAGCCTGCTTTCTCGTTCGTGCCATTGGGTCGAGTTCTGGTTCTTGTTTTGGTTTTTATACCTCAGGTGATTCTATCTCCTCTTCAATTGGACACCCCAAGGTGACAGTCACGTTGGAGAGCTCGCTTGCACTGGATATCTCTATTACCATGGGTTTCGACTCACTCTATTGCAGACTTCGGCTCTGGTTTTCTTGTGCTCTCTTTGTGTGCGTAAAAGAATGCTTGATGGAAAAGCCTCATATTTATAGGTTCCTACGCGTCCTGGCCAACATGTTCCTTCATTAACTCAGCTACTTGAGTGCTGCCTTGTACCTGTCAGCACAATTATGGAAATTATGACAAGAACAACTGATGGGACCAAAAAGCACGTCGTCATTCTCCTCATATCTTGTCGAATTAATGACGCTTAGTTGTCATAACTGCATCAATCTTTGCCATATATTCGCACTTTAAAGTAGGCCATCTTGTCATTCCCACTTTGTCCTACGCTTTGGCTGGTTCTGCCACAGACATGTGACATAATAGTTTCCTTGTGTTCCCACTTTTTTTTTTCATGCGTAGCGTGACCTTAGCCAGGCATGTCACGACCATCATAGTAAGGTTTCAAGGGACTGCCAGTCACCATTCCTGCGACATAAGTTCCATCTAGTCTCTGTAGTTTTACTATGCCCGCATCAGTGATGTGCGTGATCACATATGGCCCTAGCCAATGTGTCTTTAGCTTGCCTGTGTGTTTGAAAAACTTGCTATCATACAGCAACACAAGTCCTTCGACTTTGAATGGATTAACCTGGATATGGTGATCATGCCATGCTTTCTGCCTTTGCTTTTTGACAATCTGATGAAATCCTGCGACGAAGAGTTTCTCTTCCATCTGAAGGAGCTGCGACAACCTCTATTCGACAGCATCTTCGTCAGTCATCTCCATCAGTGTAGCAATCCGTAGACTCGACATGATATACTCCATTGGCACAACAACTTCCTGTCCATATACCAGTCTAAATGGGGTGTGCCCTGTCAGTCATTGGCAAGTTGTGCGATACACCCATAGTACAACCAAGACTTTCTAATCCCAGTCATCTCAGCGCACATTGAATACCTTGGTCAATGCGTTTTCCAGAATCTTGTTAAAGGCTTCGACTGTTCTATACGCCCGACGATGAGGGTGTCATCTTCTTATGTTGGATCTAGAACTATACAATAAGCTCAACAATCATTTTGTTAACAAAATGCATAGCTGTGTCACTTAGTAGAATTTTCGGGCATCTAAATCTAGTCACCACATTCTCAAATAAAAACTCCGTCGCAATCGCAGTGGTGCAATCTTTAACAAGCATGGCTTCAGCCCATCTGGATAAATAGTCTGTCGTAGTGATAATGTAGCATTCACTAGTCCTTTTCCCTGGTGGGCTTATCGGTCCAACGAAGTCAACGGCCCATTTGTCGAATGCTTGCAGTGTTATCTGCAGTGCAAGCGACATCTTGTCGCGACACGATGGTTTTCTTGTTCTCTGGCAGATATCGCAGTGCCTACAGAAGCTCTTAGTATCCATGTGTATGGTTGGCCACCATAGTCCTTCCTGCAATATCTTGTGCATAGTTGCATTTTTGGCGTAGTGTCCACCTACAACACCAGCATGTGCTCCACTCATTACCCAAGGTCGCTCATAATCGAAAACACAGCAGTACAGTATTTCATCCACGCCCAACTTGTATAAGTGTCCAGGGATCAATGCAAAATTAGTAGCTCTAACGACCAAGTGTTTCTTCTAATTAATGGAGAATCATGGAGGTGCATAACCTGTACTTAGAAAGTGGATGATAGCGTTAAATTCCTTGTTCAGATATTCCATCATAGTGATCACAAGTAGTTGCGCATCGGGCAAATTATCTTCCAGGCTGGTTGGCTCTTCACCACTTTCTATCCTTGACAGGTGGTCTGGCCCAACATTCAGTCGACTAAGTTTGATAATGACCTCAAAATCAAATTCTTGAAATAGGAGAAGCCATCTATAGATATTCCCCCCCAACACTAGCTTGTTGACTAGGTATTTCAGCGCCGAATGATTAGTGTACATCTGGAAATGTGCACCCAACAAGTAGTATCGGGACTTCTAAAGCGCATAGACCATGGTGAGGCCTTCTTTTTCCGTCATTGTGTAGTTCTTTTCTTCTATTGACAGTTTTCTGCTAGCAAAAGCAATAGTGTGGTCAATCACACCCTCGCCTGGTTGTGTCAAGACTATGTCGAGTGCGACAGAAGACACATCGACATGAACATGGAATTCCTTTTTCTAGTCTGGGAATACCAGTATTGGCACAGTGGCCATCTTGTTCTTTAATTTACCCAAGCTTTCCTGGAAAGCTGGTGTCCACTGAAACTTTGCATATTTCTTCAATAGTTTCTCCATAGGTGTAGTGATCTCTGTATACCCTCTAATGAACTTCCTGTAGTAGCATGTATGTCCTAGCACTGATCTAAGTCGCGTGACTGATGTAGGTGGTGGTAAGTCAAGGATCATCGCAAAGTTTGTTGGGTCGACCAAAATACCATCGCAACACACGATGTGACCCAACATAACACCAAATGGTGCGCAAAAAATACATTTATTGGAATTGAGCGCAATCTGATACTGGCGACAGCTGCCCAGCATCATGTACAGACTCTCAATATGGTCTCTTACTAGACCAAACACAGTCCAATCATCAAAGTAGACCTCAAGAAATTTATGTATGAAATATTTAAAAGCAGAAACTACTATTCTAGAAAAAAATAGTAGGTGCATTCTTGAGTCTAGAGGGAATTACCATATATTGGTAGCATCCCCATTCTGTGACGAAGGTCATTTTGTGGCGATCCTCCTTCATGATTCTGGCTTGATGATATCTAGAGAAGCCATCGGTGAATGAATACATCTATTGCCCTCCGACACTTTCAAGTACTTCATCTGTAAAGGGTGTTGGGAATGGATCGTGCAAGCATGCGTCGTTAAGCTTTCTCACATCAACACAGATCCTAAATTCGCCTGTTGTTTTCTTATCCTGGATCACTATAGGACTTATCCACTCCAATTCCTCAACGGGCTCAATTATTCCTACGTTGAGCATGCGATCCAATTCTACTTTTACCTTTTCCTTATACCTTGGGTTCAACCTATAAGGTCGCTGCTTAATGGGTTTAGCATCTGGTCTCAGGGGTATTTTCATTTCCCCCAGATCTCCTACTATTCCCTTCATCTCTTAGAAGTTGGTAGGGAATAGGTCCCGATATTCATGCAAAAAGTCTGTTATCTTTGCGACTGTCTCTTCATCCCAATAATCTCCTATATTGGCAAAATTTGGGTTCTTTGATGACCCAATGTTTACTTTCTTGATTTTTAGCGGCTTTAGGAACTAGTCACTGAAAATTCCACTTCCTTCCACTACGTGTGTACCTTCTAATTTTGGTATGTTTATGTTAGTCGGGTCATCATTTGGATCTCAACTATAGGTTGATCATCAACAAACTCAAATGTGTGCGTGAAATGTTTGGCTACCTCTTCCCAATCCTGAGTATCTTATCACAATTCCATAGATGTGTACCAGCTTCTAGGTTTCATTTCCAACGTGTTAATGAAATGATGGACCCATTCCTGTCGCGGGTATTCTGCCAATACGTTGCGACACTGATTTATGTATTGTAGGGCTCGACAATCCTGTGTACTTGTGACTCACCGGTGATGACTTCTTCACCGAATCTGAATTCCATCAACCTTCTGCATTATGACCATTATGTTATGAACTGCTTGTGTGTACCCCACTATCTACCGGGTGTAGCCTTCAGTACATGGTTTAATGCATACAAGCACCGCGACTTTGTTACAAGGTTTTCAAACCTAGTTAGGAAGGTCGCAAGGTTAGGTAAAACATCATAGGTGGGAAGCTCTCTTAACCCATTCTCCACCCGTTGCATAGACCTTGTAATTCTTGTGCACCTCCTCATAGAGACCTCATGTAACCTATTTTTCCAATTCTCCAAGGCCTCCCCTGAGTTGGATGTGCAGGAACTAGCACTCTTCCAGCTTAGGTTTCCGTCAGTTATCGGATTGATATAATCTTCTTGCATGGCAGTGACATTGTAGATCTGGTCGAGATAGTCACCCTGTCCCTCATTGTAGACATGCTCGACATATATTTGTCCTTCCTATGGATCAATGGGAGACACTACCCTCATCTCATTATACTCGAAGGAGAGGATCCTTTTCTTAAAGTTGATAATGGTATGATTATCTATGGTCCAATCTATTCCCAGTAGCACGGGATATGGATTCGTATCATCAACAATGTTAATGACTTCAAAGTCCGCAAATGTGTGCAACCCTTTAATGTCGACATGGACTTGACTCAATCTACCAATTGGTGGGACCTTCGCCTGATTTGCAAGTCGCAGCTGGACAAGAGACCAATCCAGGTGCGACTTTCCCATACTTTCCCAAGTTTGTCGTGTCAAAATATTAACATCAGAGCCCAAGTCTAAGATGATATAATCCATGTCATAATCCACTATCTGCGCAGTCATTCTTAACTTGCTCCTAGTTTTGAATTTCTTTCTGACCTGGTTAACTTTGTTTTCAGGCTGCGGCTCTATTGGTGTTTCTTCTATCAGTGTTTGCAGTTCTGCTATAACATCTTTGTCATGGAGTAATGCTAAACAACTTGACAGAAATGGCTTTAGCTTACTAACCTTTTGTGGATCCTTCTTCTGAAATATCTACTGAAATCATTCAAGCATCTCCTTGACTTCTTCTGATGTCGACGATCCTTCTAGATCCACAAACTCATGTTGCACATCCAAGAATTCTTGCTTCTGTTTTTTGGACGTCGAATGGCTCCTTCTTCTGCGTAGCGGGTCGTACCTGCAACTGCAGTTGTTCTTGTGGTGTATCCAGATCAGCTTCGGTCACAGCACCTCCTCGTGTTATGACTGCAACGCTCGACTCTCTTGGCTCAGCGACAATCATTTGGACATTCAAGTTAAGATTTGGATTTGGGTTCGGATTCTGCACAGGGGTAGGACTTGTGATGGTCCTTGCTTGTCACTTTGCAATCAAATGAGGACATTGCTCCAAATTACGGTCCTGTCCTTTACAATATGAACATGTATTTTCAGGTTCTAGGAAATCTCTGGCATAGTGACCTGATTGTCCATAGTTATAGCATGTAACCTGACCTCTTCCTCTACCAAATCCTCCTCATCCTCCTCTGCCTCTGAAGTTTCTGCCACCAATTCCTTGAGGGTGTGGTTGTTGTCGGGGGTACTAATTCTGTTGATATTGCGGCTGATAGTGATTCTGCTGCGCATATGGTTGTTGTGGCACATACTAAGGTGGATACTTTTTTTGATACTGATTGGGTAGGAACTGCTCAGGCTGATATGATGCTTGTGCCAGTTCATCCTGAGTCTGCCCATCGTTCTTCATCAACTATGTGTCGACCGTATTTTTCTTCAAGAGTTGGTATGCTATGCAATCCTTCTCTTCATGCCCTACCGACTTACAAAATTTATAGAATAGGTTTGGTGGAGTGCTTACATCTTTTGTAAGTATAAATAGTCCTTATCGTGATGTCCTCTTGTTTGGCATATACGGCACCAGGGTAGTCCATGGGAACTCAATGGGTTTAATGCCTCGGATGAGATATAATTCATGAAGGTCAGATAATTATCCTTCGTGTGTCCGTTCATTCTATATTTCGTGCACCATAAGTATTCATGGGCTTCCTTACCCTTCTTGATGTCCTGTAGCTGTATCATCAGATTAGCCAAGTGCAATTGAATCTGCACCATTCCTGTAGCACCATCACCAATTGGTGAGGCTTCTAGCTTCATTTCCAATTCTAGTGGTTTTGTCTATGACTTGATCTTTTGTTGCATTAATGGGCCTCAAATGTGTGGTAATAGTGCATCAATAAACCACTCTTTATGCTAAACATTCGACATTCGAAAGCTTACTTTGGCCTTCAAAGTTTTAAGCCGTTGGTCAAAGTCCCATACCGACTCTGCCAATGCTTGTTTGATTTCCTTGATCTCGGTGATAAGCTGTGACTTAGATTTAGGTTTTCTGAACTCAAAGATCATTGCGGCTCGTATTTCTTCAAGGGTCTTTTGTGGTTCTCTTGGAGGTACCATGCAGAAATTCATAAACCAGTCCAACGCACGGCCCCTTAGAGTCATGATCATCTGCACTTTCTTTAAGTCCACGTTTTGAACTAAACGAACCATCCAAACAGCTTCACAGATGAACCAATGCTGCTTTGGATCTTCTGCTCCATTGCCATTAAATGTGGGTAACTGAATATCATGCCCGACCATTGAGTTGGCATCAGGGTTATTAGATGAATGATTTAATGGGGGTGTATTGTCCTGTGGGCTAGTAGTAGTACTAGAACTATCACTATTAACAACTCTTTCAGGAGATGAGGATTTAGACCTTACCTCTGGCGATACTCCTGGTGCGATGAAGTTGCGTCTTGAACTTGGTGTCTCGAGAGAATCTTCAGAGTCTTCCGCTCCTTCTGAAATCAGGTTATAGTCCTCTTCATCATAATATCTTTGTTTATCTACAACTGAAGTTTGTGCTCACTCTCTTCGAATAGACTAGGAGCTCATCGGCCTTCTCTGTCTTTATTCTCTTCCTTGATCTGAATCTCCTTCCACTCCTTAGGAATCCAGCCTCTAGTTTAGGTTCTGTACTTCCTAGGAACATCTCAACTCACCGTTTCCCATTTTCTTGATAGGGTGTATGCGACATAGCCTTCCTCCTTGGCATGCGACTCAACTACTCAATGACAAGATACCCTTCTCATAAATGAGCATCTTGATCCATGTACTAAGAGATAGAAAATATCTTCTTCGGGGTCCTTGGAAGAAATTTCTTTCAACTTCACTGTATGAGGTTATAGCCTCTACTACAAACTCAATAATATATCCTTGCAAAATACTGTCAACCTAAAAATCAACAACTCTAGAGATGGTGTTACTTACACTGGTTACCTCATGAACTAACTGATCACTCCACTCAACTGCTTCTCTTCTCTGGAAATCTGTTTGCCTTCTTGCCAATCTTGATAGCCACTCATGCAGCACAATGGGAAACTCTGCAAATAATATCTCGTGAATATCAGTGTATATGTACTGGTCCACCCAGTTTTCTGCGCTTAACTGAGATCATGTGCTCTCTTCTTGTGCGAATGCTAGCATCTTAAACTCTAGCCAGTCCTCTATATCATTCTTTGTCAGATGCCACAATATTTCCCTCGACTAAAATGGATAACGGTCCTGGCAACATAACCATTTTTTGGCCTCTTTCTCTTTCTTATCTTGACCCACGGTTCAAGAACAACATAATACCAACAAGACACCAAAAGACATTAGCCCGACATGGGAAGCTCAATCGATAACACCAGCGAGGCAGGTGCAACTTCACACAAGATATCTTAATGTGTAACTGCCACTACCATGTTTTCGTAGTTGGTGAGGGATTATAGTCCCTTGGTGCACGACCAAGGCGCTTGACAAAGATGGTGGGATGGAGTCTTTCACTATGCGACAATAGCTAACGATGTGTCGCAAATCGCACGCGACATGACCTTGTCCTCATAACTCAACAAATGGTGCAAAGGTGCGACGCAACCGATTCCTTATACTTGACAGACCGTGCGCGACTTATATTTTCACTTAACAACTTAACCATGAAATCATAAATATTATTCCAACAATGCTTTAAACATTCATTCATTCATTCATTGTTCCTAATGTGACATGCATTCAACAACAACTGTAACTATAATAATGCAAGGTAAACACACATTCGCATAAACATTCACCATTCAACAACATTCATCCACGTGACATAGGAAATAATGTGGAAACCCATCTGGGAAAAACCACCAAAGTGCTCTTAATCTGGCATGAGAAATGTGTATAACACCTTTAAGTTTGTGACCTGCAAACTGTTCTTAAGATATGTCTATCTGACTCAATATTTTCTTGCTGTCATACTCTCTGGTTTATTCTCTATCTACTTCTATTGATCCGCACATAGCTTGGATCGACTCTTCTACTTTACTAGCGGTCTGCGCACATAGCTGCAAGATCCGCGACTCAACAACCTTCTACTTCTACCAAACTCTCCTCTGAGTCAACCTTACTGCTTCTAACTCTCTAACAATCTAGCTTGCTGAATCTAACCCTTATACAGAGCAGGTTCCTTCTATTTATAGCATTTACAAGACCACGCAGGGTCGACTGAGTACAACTCAATTATTACAGACTCAAGTACCTACAAAATATATCTGCTACGTTAAATGTCGGCCCATACCTAGCCGCAAAAGTCCTGTAATGCATTAACCACAACCTTAACTAGTAGCAGAAATGTCTTTCAGCTCGTCTGTACTAGTTATAACTAGCCGCAAAACTGTCCTTCCATCTTCTACTAGTTCATCCTTCTGCAGTCTTCCTTGACTTTCACCTGTTCAACTTTAACTCTTCTACCTGCCTCTTCCATGGACTCTGGATTTGTTTTTCCTCGTCGCACCAACCTTATCACGGCTTCCTCTGCTCTGCACTTCCTTTCCATCCTTATCCTGTCTTTCTCCATTGCGTGCATGTTTTATCTTTCTTGCACTGGTTCATTTGTTTCCTTCTTGACCTGCTTTTACCCTGTCACCTGCGCACTTTTCCTACGCGTCAGATTCTTCCTTGTTCACTTTTCCTAGCCCAACACGCATCGATGCTTTTTTTTTTACACGAACGCATCGTTGCATACTAATATATAAAGCAGTGAATGGTCTATATTTGAAAAATGATTTCATTTAATTAGCGTGCTTCAAATATTTACACACATTAGACGTGGTATGTGTTGTCTTCGTAGCACATAAACTTTTATATTCAAAAAATTATAATTAAATGGCATGCTCTAAAATCTCGCACATTGGTTTCGATGTATGTCTTTTATAGGCCTACAGTTTCATATTTAACAAAATTTAATATTTAAGGAGTGCACTTTAAAATTTAAATATGGTGAAGCACTAAGGTTGCTACGTGTTTGCTTTTTTTAGCTCCAATGGCAAAGTTATTAGATAGAGTACATGCCAGTAATGGTGTGTGATTGTTTTTTGGGCGCACTGATACACTTTGAAAAAAAAATGACAAAAAAATTTATTGCATGCTTTTGATAAATGTAAGTGTACTTTAGCAAAAAAAATATGTTTTATTTATGTATATATCTCTCTATCTCTATGTTTATTACGAAAGTTATATGTATTTAATCAGATATAGGAGAAACAAGGTTACCAACAAGAATGACCACAACACCAGGACCAATACAATGTTGTACATGAGTAGGAGATAAGAGAGAGGGAGGGGGATTCTCTCCCTTGACCTATTACCCCACATACCAAACAAATCCTACAACATGTTGTCCTCCAAAAGTATTATGAGGAAGCTACATTATTGAGGGGGCATTCACAACTGCTAATGCAGTTGATCTGTCATTGGGATCAGTGACGACATGCTCTTAGGGTGGGTCCTAATATGTGGTTACAACCCATAGAGGAGGACATCTATTTTGTCACAGGATTATCTAGGAGAGGGGAGGATTTTCCCCATTTCTCCAATGTCCCACATGGAGTTGTAGTAGCCAACCAAATGATATATGTTCAAACATATGTCAGTGATGATGCCACTGCTCATGGTGATTTCCAAGTAGTCGATGATCAACTATGAATATCTTATTTTCATGTAGAGGAGGTTAGGTGCCTCTCATGTTTGGTCATGACAGTGGCCCATGTCGCAACTGATAGGGAATGCATTAGTTTCCCATTATTATTATTATTATATTATGTTCATTATTTATTACATAGACCTATATTCATGAGGTGGTCTTCCATTTTTTCGACAGTTCTATTTTTCTTAGGATCATTGTTGTGTTGTGTTTGATTGCAGGATAGTCTTCAAGCTTGATTTAGAGTTGTGTTTCATTATTTTTTGAGAGTTTTTTGGTCACTCGACCCTCATTCTGTAGCTAACCTCCTTGGTCGATGACCAAGGTGCATATGTGCATGTGGGAGCATATGTTTCCCAAGATGGGTCAGTATGATTTCCTTGGCAGGATCACTAAGGAGATACTTGATTACTTGCCAGCAAGGACGATAATACCCTGGATATGGTACCATACCCATAAATATGGTTGGATTGGTTAGGATGTCACAACATTATATTTACCCTAGATGAGCCACCATATGATAGAGATAATATTAGCATGTGGGAGCATATGTTTCCCAAGAGGGGTCAGTATGATTTCCTTGGCAGGATCACTAAGGAGATACTTGATTACTTGCCAGCAAGGACGATAATACCCTGGATATGGTACCATACCCATAAACATGGTTGGATTGGTTAGGATGTCACAACATTATATTTACCCTAGATGAGCCACCATATGATAGAGATAATATTAGCTTTATGTTTTGATTAGTATAGTTCCATTTTATTGTCTACTTTCATGCATATGTAATGTAATTGTTAGCTTACTTCTCTATCGACCTCGGTTCAGATCCCTTGTTTGTTAACAAAACCCAAGATATCATCCCGATAGAGAATAATCCCATCGGCAACACCTGCGATGCAGATGATGTCTCACCCGAGATATCTAGTAAGAATTGCTAGAACCAGGTTTCTACGGTTATGAGGGGGATTTCCTTATTATAGCATTATTAGGTCACTCGACTGAAACCGGGGAATATAATTTTGTCTCATACATTCATTCAAGAATATAACATATTTATCCATTGACATATATAAAAGTATCTAACATAAAGCATTAACACACATTAACTACTATTCCATATGATCATAACTTTAGATGTGTGAAATATATAGATAAGTTCATTCCCAACAAATCAGTTCGATAAAATTAGATCAACACATTCACAATAGATATGCATTCGGCATAAACACATATATTAAAGACACAAACACAAGGTTTAACGTGGAACCCCATACAGGAAAAACCACAAATGTGCTCTTCATCTAGCATGAGAAATGGTTTAGCACCTTTGGTCTACACACTTAGCTTGTAGACTATTCTTTAGATCTTCTTTACAATTCACATGTTTTTTTCTCATCTCATTCTCTCTAGTTTAGGTATCTCTCTCTTTTTCTGTATATATTCTCTATTCTTTGTTCTAAATTAAGTCCTCTCTCATTCCACGTCTCGTTATGTCTGCTATTATGTCGTCTTCACATAGCTTGGATCGACTTGATAGGATTTTACAACTTCTTGCTTTACCCGTCAATTGATTCTCAACCGTTATTCGACAGGGTGTCCTACTAATTTAACCCATCCCATTACATATAAAAATAGGTAATATCAGACCAAATTACAATCATGCTTTATTTCCCAAAAGAAAACTATTAGTTTAACTAACTCTTTACCAAAAATAGGTCGAACTCCTCATCTTGACCCACTTTCTTCCTCTTTTGTCATGGCTTCTTCCATCGAGGTATTTGCTTGTATTGCGACCCGAATCTTTATCTTTCCAAGCAAAATTTTGGTCATCTTCTCTCATCTTTCCTAGGGCTAACAGGCCCCCAACACTCACCCATGGCTCATTCCGAGCCACATTAGTCTGAAATTTCGGTTAGTGGGATTTTTCTCTGAAAATCTTGAAATATTTTCATTATGTTTTTTGTCGCACCTCTTCTTGTATTATCTTCAATTGTTCCACAAGTTCGAAACCGATATGTTCTAAATTTGTCATTTCTGTCAAACCCAAATATTGTCACACCTTCTCATGAACAGGTTGAATAATTCTTGTAATCTTTTCTGCTTCCACCTGTAGCTCTGTGAAACGATCTATTCTTTTCTGCAATTGTGTTCACAATCTGGCTACGTGTTGTTGTAATCTCTTCATATCAGCTGCCTTAGCCATCTTTTCAATTGTTGGTAGCTTCTTCAGTTCATTCTTCAGGTGGTTAAATTCTGCTTGAATAGTGTGCAATTGCTCTGTCACATGTTCTAGCTCTGTGTTGTCAATCAAGGCTTCCCATGACTAAGAAACCTGTTCGACTGATTTGGCACAAAGTAACTCTACCTCCTCAATCTTCTGCACAACCTCAGTTGTTTCCTTCCTTCGCTCTTCCAGTACCTCTGGAGGTGTACTGGGTGTCATCTTTTATTCCAACTCTGCGACTCACTTGCATAGATTCTCAACTATCTCAACCAGTCTAAAAATTTTTGCTTTAGAGAAAATTTTGGGTTTGATCCCTTCCTCAGTGAAATTGTTATAAGTAAGTGTAACAACTACATTTAGTTTCTTCTTATCATCTTGTCAAGTTTTTTGTTTATTCTTAGTCTCGTTGACTATGTGTTTCATCAATGTATTGGTTTTCTTTTATGTCTTCATCTATCCAAATATCGCACGCTCTCTTGTTTTGATCTTTTCCACTACAACATGCTAAATAGCATGCAATTGATACATTGTTACTATATAAAACTTAAAAGTCACATGACCAATATCCTTGATCATGACATTGAGCTCCAACGTTCCTAAGTCAATTGATTGACCAGTTACTTGAATCTTTGTTTGTGAGGTCATCGACGATGTCTCAACAGGTCGCTCTTCAGATGGGCCAACTTGGTCTTACGACATAATTGAATATGGTGCTTGGTCGATCGCTACTCTAACTTCTTTTACTACGGTACAAAGTGTCTACAGTTAATCGGTAATGTTGCTTACTAATTATTTATGGCGTTCATCCATCTTCTTGCAACTTTGGTTTTCAACTTCCTCCATGTGATCTGAAATCAAGTTATAATCATCATTTGTAAGATTGACAATTCCAGATGATCTTTTAGCCTTCCTTTTTATTACAACTCTTCTTAGACTTCTGTGAGTGTTTTCTTTTACCCCCCAGCTCTGGATCTGTCGGGGTAATGCTAGATTCATTTTGAATGTTGTAGAGAGAGCTTCTTGGGATTTTTGCTAGTGGATCACCTCCCTAGTTTCCATTGTGTTTCTTTAATGGGTCATCATGTTGTGACTCATCTTCTACAAAGATTTGATCCTCTGTGAGATGTACTCTCCATTATTTAGGCCAATCCTAAATAATTGTGTCAATTTCTTCAGTGGGTAGTTGAAACAGTGTAGCTAACCACAAGTTCTACGGGTCTTGTCGCGGCTACAAAAATATATGGTGTGCCTGACTGAAAATCTTATAATGTTTCGAAACCTTTTAACAACTTCCTCTGTTATTATAGGCTACGTTTTAATAAAATATCTAACAGCCTCTCCTTGCAAATAAAATTCCACATTGTTGTCTCTTTGTCGCTGCGGACTCTCCTTGTTGAACCAAATATTTTGGTATCTCGCTCTTTGGCACTGCATAAGGACATCTACCCCTTGGTATTATAGTGGGTCTACCAATGCAATAAATAAAATAAAAATAAAAATCATTGAATAATTAAAGGGATTTTACCCTTTTCATGTGCATCTACATCATTTGCTAACAACTCGTTCAATAAATATGTTGTCCAATTCATCTGGAAACCCGCTGCGCACTGCTCTGCCACAGGAATTGTACGTGTTGTACATTGGTTTGAACGCATCTTCAAGATCAGCTTTTTGGATAACACCATGGTTGCAAACCGAAAGACAATGTAGTTGATAGAGGCAATGGAAAATCCTCTCTTATCCCTTTAGAGATTACACTTCTCCTTCATTTTGTTGGTCAGAGTTGTGTCCTGGTCCTTCCCAGCGAAAAAGGGCGTTGGGTTAACTCCTGCAAGAGGAAGTATTGTAATGGATGCTATGAGCTCAACATCTATTGATATTTTTCTGTCAATCCATAGGCATCCTCCATGAAAATGTTGGAATATATTAAACCCACTCAATACTTAGGATAAAATAATTAATCATTATTTGATTAATTATCTACCCACTAGCTTAATTAGTTGGTAACCACTCGCACCTTAAAGTCAACACATGCCTTCTATACCCCAAGAATGCTTTATTTATGATTCTGGGTTGTTCTTGACCAATTTATGGCCATCCAGAATTCGTAACAGTGCTTTACAACAAATTCTTCTTTATTCTGCTTTATCCTGCTTTTCTGTGGATAAGGTAAAGCTACTTAACTAGGAAACTGGGTTCTTTTATTGCCAACCCATTCTTAATGAATTTCTCTCCATTTTCTAGGATTATCATGTTTTTCCATCTCCCTTGACAACTCACTCATTCTTTTTCTAGTTCGTTAGGTGCTTGATAGATTTGGGAAGTGCCTTAGCCACCTATGGGGGTTTGCTATATTTTGGTAAGCCAGCCTTTTTTGGCTTTATGAGTTACGTACATACAACTCGATTTTACTATAAAGGATGTACTATTTATGTACACTA
The DNA here is from genome assembly GCA_001517045.1 of Pseudotsuga menziesii. NCBI lineage: Eukaryota > Viridiplantae > Streptophyta > Pinopsida > Pinales > Pinaceae > Pseudotsuga > Pseudotsuga menziesii. The sequence continues at coordinate 824,229 of LPNX010041574.1, forward strand.
TTATTCATCATTATTCAATAGAAAGATACACACCAATATTCATCTCTTCATTCATGTGATTTAGTCTCTTTTCTTCTCTCTAGTTTTCCTGTGTATGCTTGTGAGAATTCTTAGTAGCAAGATCTATTTCTTGTACTTCATCTTAGCATGTTTGCTCATAGCATTGAAGCTATTATTTCTACATGGTATCAAAGCCATAGGGATCACAACCTTGCAATCTTCTACATGGTATCAGAGCAGGAAGGTTGATCAAGTTCTATAGAGTTGAGGAGCACATCCAGTCTCCTATCCCTCTATGAAGAAGAGCTTGTCTAGCTTACAAGATTTTCTCCTAGTTTTGTTTTGCAAGCTGCAGAGAGTATCTTCTACAACATATCAACAAATTCTATATGGATTCAAAAGTTCCTCTATATTCTTTCAATTATGATGATTGGAAGCCCAAGATGAGCACATACTTAAAGAGGCAATGTCTCTTTGAAGTCTCCATTGGTGCATTGAGCGAACCTGAGTCTTATGAAGAGAAGATTGATTGGCTAAATAATTGTGATAGAGCTTATGGAATTATGTGTTTGGGAATGTCTCCAAGTATACAACATCTTATATATTCTGTTGAATATCCATTTGAGCTTTGGAACAATTTGGACAAAGCTTTTGGTATGCAGGAAGTAGAAGATGAAGCATGGAGTGAACCCAACATCTCCTCTTGTTCTCTCTCTAAATAATACTTGGCCTATAAATTCTCTAATGAATTTTATCATGATGAATAAGTTTCTCATATAGTTCATGTTGCTGCTACCCTCTTTGATTTGAATGCTTCCTCATTCAATCAAGAAGCAAATATTGAAGAGACATCTTTTTTTGTGTCTCTTGAAGGTGATTCTTCTTCTTGTGATACTAACGATGAAAAATAAGTAACATATGGAGCTGCTATTTATATTGATGATTATCCATTCACCCATTAATTATTCTCTAAATCTCCTATCTTAGATTCTGAGATCTATGTGCCAGATCCTTCACACTTTGTGCATACGTCTCTCATTGATGGTGCGCAACCCAGTGACTTTTAGGATGTTTGCTTAGCCACATCAAGTCCTATTAGTGTCTTTCCACTTACCATACTTGATCTCATGTGATTATGCATCTCCTCCTTTGTTCTTGGCATCAATACTCATAGCCTCCTTGAATATTTTGAACATCTCCTTCTTTCCTCCTTTCATACAGAGGATTCATTACCAGTGTATTCCCATGAGTCTACTAATATGCTTATATGTGATACTTTGGATTCTGATTTAGAAGCATATTTGCAGGTTGATACACAAATCATACCACCATCCATACCATCTACAATACCTATGAATAATCATAAGACTATACAAATCCCAAGTTCACTAGTTGATTCCTCATTGGTCTCTTATGCAGTGTGTTATCTCCCAAAATAAATTTATTTTGATAGTATGATGAATTTGACTTATGTAATGAAAGATCTAAGGATGCCTAACAAATTGAAGGCCTCTGTTTTTTATGTGGTTGAAAAATTTGGAAGTTATAGCTTTCGGTGGCTTAGGAGAGGCTTTTAATAGCTCATTAGCCACCGAAAAGCTATGTTTCGGCAGCTAAACGGTTGAACGCGGGATAAAGGTAAACCATCGAAAGCGGCCCGAGCAAGTAGAATTAAATTAACACTTTCGGTGGCTAGGAAAGACTTCAAATGATTCATTAGCCACTGAAAAGTGTTACTTTCGGCAGCTTAGGGAGAAGACCAAGAAGGATTTTAACCGTCGAAAGCAGGCAGCAAGCGACATTGGTAAAGGTAATTTCGGTGGCTTAGGAGAGACTTGTAACAACTCATTAGACACCAAAAGGTGATGCTTTCGGTAGCTTATCGAACAAATCAACACAGATTTTAAGCGTCGAAAGCAGGAAGATAAGTGTCGGGAAAAAAAAGTTTCGGTGGCTTAGGCGAGACTCTTGACAGCTCATTAGCCACCCGAAAGATGGGTTTTCAGCAGTTAAATGGGTTTTTTGGCAAGGACACTATCCACTGAAAGCATGATTTCATCGCGAAGCTGGTATAACAAGTTTCAGTGGATTAGGCAAAAGGGATATCATATTATTAGCCACCGACAACTATCTTTTCGGTGGTTTGCAGACAAATTCAGGAAGATTATTAACCACTGAAAAGACAAAATAGGAAAACGGTTAGAAAATAGTCAAATCACACCCTGTCAACAAGATGAACAATTAGTATAGGGCATGACAAACCATCGAAATGACTTGAGCCTGCATAACCACGTATTGAAATAAGTTAAAAGGTCATTATAAAACTGGCAAAGGATTGATAGGATTGGAAACCCTCAGTTTTCTTCCACCTGTCCAAAAGAACAGCAGAAAGCTCACTCAGTACCTAGGCTGATGTACAATATGATTGCTCGACAAAGGGAATCGAGAAAATCAATCATTGCCATCACCTTTCAACCTCAACATCCATCATGACAATGAAAAACCTCATAATTAGTGCTAAAAGGTCCAACACATTTCACTTTTGAGCTTATCATTCCTCTCCACCAGGAAAACCATCTCTAAGGAAGCTTCCTACTAACACACTGTATACAGAACTTAGAATTATTTTGTAGGTACCTAGGAGAGGCACTCATCAAGATGAAGAAGGGAGGACTTGCTCTCGAGCAGGAGCTAGGAGATATCAGCTATTTGGAAGCACATCTAGAGGTATGTAAACTATTCCAAGAGGTTGGCTGCTACAAGTTTTGTGAGAAGATACAAGGCTCCCATCAGTAGGTAGCTGAGGAATTTGCCCTCTCATTTGATGGTCCAAAGGCAGTTATAGGCAAGGAGGAATTTCACATAGATGAAACCCTAATCACTGAAGTAACTGAACTCCCTTGCATAGGAGAAAAATGGTTCAAGACCACCATACCAAAAGATGTAGAGTTCAGGTCTTACCTAAAGCCTGAACATAGAGGAATGGTGTGGAAGAAGAGTGTGCCATCATCCTGGTTGGAAGAGAGGTGGAAACAAATGCTGAAGGCCATTGTGGTTTACTTAACATGTGAAGGAAGATATAATAGAGCCATGATCTACCATTTCAAGATAATGAACAACTTCATAGGTAAAAACTCACTCAATTTTCCCTTTTACTTACACAGAATTTTGGGAAAGACGACACACCAAGTGAAAGCCCAGCCAACCAAGATTGCTGGCAGACTATCTCACCATGGCCTTATCCAACTGTTGATCCAAGAGTTGTTGAAAAGAAGAAATATGGCATGGCCTTATTTTCTGTTTTGGAATGGATTTGAGACAGGCATTCAACCAGAAGAGAAAGGGAAGTCTCCTGCCAAGAAGTCCAGCACACCAAGGAATAGGAGAAGAAGGAGGATGGCTATATCCCCAGTAGCAGCAGTAGAACAACCTCCCTCCTCTTCTAAGGCCAAGAAGGTAAAAAGGAACTTGGACTTTAGTGAGAAAGGCCATGAGGTTGAAGCACACAATGAGAATATTTTAAATCTATCCTACTCAGATTCTGAAGAGGAGCAAGAGGAAGGTGTAGACCTAGCTCTGCAAATTGTACCAGTGGATTAAGAACTACAATCGCCCACACCAAAGGAGCAAGAGGAACCAACAGAGAAGGCTTCCTCTAGCCAGCCTAAAACTCAAAAGATAAATCAATTACTGAGGCAAATTTATGAGATGGAGAGTTTGGAAAGGGAAATAAAGAAAAATAATGCTGCAATAACCAGCGAGAACAAGCTGCTACATAAGTCTTACCTGGAGCAGAGAGAAAGATATATTTTCTTAAAGAGGCTAAATATAAGGTACTTAAAGGACAATACTATATTGTACAGGATGATTAGGCTCCAAAGACTGCAACTGAAGGAGGTCAAGGCAAACCCTAGTAGCCACCCCACCATGGAAACCCTAGCTGAGGCTGCAGTTAGCCTTTAGCCTCCATAAACCAGCCAGGCTACTGGTAACCCTCCTAGCACAGAGCCTGCTGAATAAAAAAGCTGAGTAGACAGCCATAAAAGAACATTTTTGGAAAAACCCTAATAAATTTTGAAAATAGGGCTTTCGGTGGCTTAAGCAGACACTGGGGTAGTTCATTAGCCACTGAAAGTGCCGCTTTCGGTAGCTAACAGTTCCGATAGTTTGGCCTCTTAAACACTGAAAGCAGACAGAGGCTTAAAATCAAATTTTGGCATACAGGAATGGTTTTGGGTGAATATAGATGGCTCAGGGACATTGTCTGAAGATGAAGGGCACGGAGGAAACCATCAGGAAAAGGTTTGTTTCAGTTTTACTATGACATAATAGCAGAAAAGGTCGCCAACACTTAGCTGTCAAGAGAAAACAATGACTTAACCAGCAGAGGGCCAGTAGTAGTAATTGCCAGTAGTTATCTCAGTTATCAGAAGGTTCATACAGTGAGCTAATTCTTCAGTTAGTTAGACAATTAGTTAATTAAGGTTTTTTAACCTAATTTGTAAAAAACTATTATTTTGTTTATTTTTGTAAAAAAGATATCCAAGTTTTCAGGATCTGTATATTTTGTAAAGGCTATAAAGCCTAAAAATTATTTTATGAAAAAGGTTCGACTTCAGGGACTTATATACCTATACTATTGTCAGCTTCTCATTTTGCTCATGATTTAATATAAGCTCTTTGGTTATCATTTTGTTCAGCTTCCATTTCTGTCTTTCTGTGCTTATGCTTGAATGTGTATTCAGGTTATATTCAAGTTAATTAATGACTGATAGCTGTCACCCTATTAACATGTTGATGTGATTTGAATTATAAGTACCACCCTTATCATGATTTAGCCATTTATATGCATATGTTTTGTGTAAATCTACCAGCCTGATGAGTTCTCCATCCCCGCACCTTATTGTCAACCTCTGAACAGTGGTAACTAAAGCCTTGTACCTTATTGAGTTTCATGCATGTCTTGAGAGTGGAAGGTCATATAGGTCACCTGACTTGATCCATATTAGAAAACCCCGAAAACATTGTAAGTTACCAGGCATCCTCGAGTTGCAACCTAGTGGATTTTCCTAGAGTGATAACAAATTGGCGCTGTTGCCGGTGAGAGGAGACTGAAGCTCAGCTTCCTTGGGAGATGACATAGATCCTTGCTTTAATGATAGACAAAGCTTGGACACTATTCTGGTTGTAAATCATCTATCTGGTGACTCCATTGAAATAAGGTGGCTTCAAGAAGACCAAGTACCAGAGCAAACCCTTAGGGGCCACCAGCAACACCTGTTTCAGATCTAGAAGAAATTCTGAGAAGAGCTAGGGCTTCACTAAGGCAGACCAGCAGTGCCGCAAAGGAAGCTACATCAGGTATTTCAAGAAATATTTCTGCTATTATTTCTTCTGTTGAAACACTTAATTCTTAGGAATTTATAAATACATCAGAAAATTCTAGGGTTTGGGCATCTTCAAGCACCGATGCTTGTGAAGATCTAATCCATGGTGACTCCACTGGGATAAGTTTACCACCACCACCTTCTCAGTTACTAGCTATATCAATACTACCTTCCTCCACCCTTCCCATACCCATTTCCAATATGGTTGCCCCTCAATTGACCAAAATGGAAAGGATCCTGGTAGCTAGGTATGCCCCCCTGAATTTTTCAAATCCCCTCTTGGCCATGCCCACTGGAGATTACCTCAAGTACATGCTTAAGTTCACAGGAGAAGGAGATTTCATAGCTGAAGAAAATCTAGAGGCATTTTACAGCTATGCTGAGAACATTAACATAGAACAAGAAGATGTATGGACTAGGGTTTTTGTGCAAAGCCGAGATGGTCAGGCTAGGAAATGGTTTAAAGAGCTGCTTGTTGGGTCAGTGGCAGGAATTGAAGCCCTAGATGACATCTTTCTAAAACATTGGGGAGAACGGAGAGACCACCTCTATTATATTACAGAGTTCAACAACTTGAAAAGAGAAAATGGGGAGTCTGTCTCCAACTTCACCAAGAGGTTCAACAATATGTATAGCAATATCCCCATGGAAATCAAGCCCACTGATACCTTAGCTAGGATAACTTATGCAAATGCCTTTGACTCTGATTTCTGCTTACTTCTCAGAGAAAGGAGGTCTTCCTCCTTATCACTCATGCAAGATGCTGCCCTAGAGGTAGAATCAAACATTGTGGCATCTCAGAAGGTCAAAGGAAAGATAGAAAAGAAGAAGCATCTAGCAGACTCTATTGGGGCTTCTTCATCAAAGAACAAGATTGACAAAATGACCAAACTGTTAGATAACCTGACTACTGAAATATCTAAGCTGAAGGAACAAGGAAAGATACCTGTGAGGGGTAAAGGGCAAAGTGATTTTGCCCCCCGAAACCCTGATTTTGTCCCTTATAGAAGAGGGAACCCCCCAGTTTAGATTCTCGGAAGGGAAAGGAATCAAGGGGAATATCAGAGAATAAGAGCCCCATTTTTGAATGCTGTATTAGAAGAAGAGCCAGAATTCATTGAAGAAGAAGGAGAAGTTGAAGACAACATCCACCGCATGGAGGATGAGGTAGACTATTCATTTCTGACACAGGAAGAATATGAGGAAGCCCTAGTTGATGAGCAAATCAGTGAAGGAGCTGTATATCAGGATGATGGTCAGTGAGGGTACAATTTGAGGTCCAGGCTAGTTGCTCCTCTTAAAAATAATTATGTACCTGTCAAACAGCCTGCTGCACCAGTGCAAAAGGCTCCTGCTTTACAAAATAAAATGGTTGTCTTTCCAAAACCATTGCAAAAACCAACACCTTCATCAAGCGCTGACCATGTCCAACTCAGAGCTCCAGTACATGAGGTAAGGTTTCCTGATAGGTTGCATTATTATTTCAACCTTGAGTCAGAGATTCAGAAATTGAAGATCCCTTTCCCATTAATTGAGCTAATGAAAAATGATGCATTCAAGTCTTCCATTCTGAATTCTCTTCAACCAAAAATGCATATTGATACTGACTTTGTAAATCTGCAAGATGACAAACCTATTGTAACCCTAGGCCCCATGATCGAAGACCTAAAGTACTCATGCTCAACTTTCTATATATCCTTGAATATCCATGTAAAGTCCTTCATAACTGTCTGCTGGATTCAGGAACTTCTCATAACATAATGCCAAAGGCTGTGATGGATGAGCTTGGTCTCAGCATCACAAAGCCCTACCATGATTTATTCTCCTTTGACTCCAGAAAGGTCAAGTGCTTGGGCCTCATCAAAGACCTTGTTGTAAACCTAACTCAGCTACGTTCAAAAAGCATCATGATGGACATTGTAGTGGTTGATATCCCTCCAACATTTGGTCTCTTTCTATCTTGATCATGGAGAAAAAGGCTAGGTGGCACCCTTTAGATGGATCTTACATATGCCACCATCCCAATGTTTGGAGGGGAGACCAAGAGGCTTTACAGGGAAAATCAGCTGGCCTACATCATAAGCAATGAGAGCAATTCAGTGAATCACCCCATCTATGAAGTGGACACTGATTTTGTGTCATGCATTCTGCAAATAGATGATTCTTAGCAAACATTGGTCCAGCTCACTAAGTCCACCTGTCAGCAGCCTGAAGAGGTGACCACAACAGTCTAGAACATGTATTTTGATGGAGTTAGCACTCAAATCTTAGCAGGTGCAGGTGTAGTATTGATCTCCCCATCGAAGGAAAACATTCATCTGTCTTATAAGCTTGATTTTAAAACCACTAACAATATGGTAGAATATGAAGCCTTGCTGCTAGGATTTAAAGCTGTCAAGGAGATGGGGATCATATGCATAAGGATTTTTGGAGATGCATACCTAATTATACATCATGTCAACAACACTTTTCAGACAAAAAATGTCAGACTAAAGGCCTACAGGGACGAGGTATGGAAACTCAGAGACTCCTTTATGTTTTTTGAACTGTCATATATACCTAGGGCTTTGAATCACCTGGATGATTCCTTGGATGTCTCTGTAAGTCTGTTTGTTCCTCCTTTACCTCCTAAGCTCAACTATGATGTTCAGGTTAAGTACAAACCTTCCCTGCCAGATAATGTCAAATTTTGGAAGGTGTTTGAGAATTATGACGAGCTTAGTAAATTCCTTCAGCTAGTAGATGAATTCTTTGATATACATATAGATAAGGAAAACCTAAACATGGAGGAATCCAAACAACTCAAGTTGAAAGATAAAGTGGCTGATCAGAACGTTGTCCAATTACCCAGCAACTATATACCTCGGGGTCTAGTACCTCTGGAAGAGCTGTTTGATCATAATGACATCCCTTTCGAGTTTGCCAAAAGGGAGCAAGACCCTGCTGTCTAAGAGCAAAACATAGGTAACCAAAGCCATCCAAAACTGATAAATATGTCCACTAAGTTGACTGCTAATCAGAGGTCAAAATTTTGCAACCTGATAAAAGAGTTTGCTGATGTCTTTGCTTGGGAGTACAATGACCTGAAAACCTATGACACCAATATCATCCAGCACAGGATTCCTTTGGATAAGGACAACATTCCTTTCAAGCAGAAGCTGAGATCCATCAGTCCTCTTCTATTACCAGTAATTGAAAAAGAAATTCATAAGCTCCTCAAAGCCAAGATCATAATCTTGCTCAGGTATTCCAAGTGGATTGCAAACCTAGTGGTGGTAAGAAAGAAGAATGGGGAAATCAGGTTGTGTGTGGATTTTAGAAACCCGAACAAATGTTCCAAGAAAGACAAATATCCACTGCCCAAGATGGAACACCTATTGCAGAAAGTCTCAGGGGCTAGTGTCATGTCATTCCTGGATGGCTTCTCGAGATACAACCAAGTGGTTGTGCACTTTGATGACCAAGAGAAGACTGCCTTTACCACCCCCTAGGGAACTTTCATGTATGCTAAAATGCCATTTGAGCTAATGAATGTTGGGGCTACTTTTCAAAGAGCCATGGACCTAGCTTTTGTAGGGTTGAAAGATAAATTTGTGCTCATATACTTGGATGACCTAACTGTTTACTCTCACAGCCATCATGACCATTTGCAGCATTTGAGGAAGGTGTTTCTGAAGTGCAGAAGGTATGGGATATCACTCAATCCTAAGAAGTCCCAGTTTGCACTTAGTTAAGGGAAACTCCTAGGTGCATAGTCTCAGCTGAAGGTGTAAACATTGATCCGGTAAGGGTGGAAGCAATCTAGAAGCTGTCCATACCGAGATGAAAAAGGGACATTCAGTGATTTTTAGGTAAGATAAACTTTGTCAGGAGGTTCATCCCTAATTTCTCTGAGCTGGTGAAGCACATAACAGTCATGCTGAAAAAGGATTCAGAAATAAAATGGATTGACCAGGGAAGAAGCTCTTTCGAAGACATCAAGAAGGCTATCATGGAGGCCCCAACCCTGATTAGTCCTAACTACACCAAGAGTTTTTACATCTTTTCTTTTGCATCCTATGACATAGTGGTAGCTGTGCTGTTACAAAAAGATGATGAGGGTATTGATCATCCAATTGCATTCTTCAGCAAAACCTTGAGAGATGCTGAGCTGAAGTATGATCCAATTGAGAAATAGGCTTATGCTCTCATAAAATCTTTGAAGACTTTCAGAATTTACATTCTCCATGCAAAATTCATTGCATATGTCCCTTCAGCTGCTGTGAAGGATGTTTTGACTCAGCTTGACATTGATGGGAAGAGAGCTAAGTGGATTGCCAAGCTCATTGAGTTTGATATAGAGGTGAAACCCACTAAGCTAGTAAAGGGACTAGGTCTGGCCAAACTCATGGCTAAAGAAAACTGTGAATTAATGGGGATAAACTTCACTGGTGTCAAATCAGTAAAAGTGTAGGCCGTGGTAGCAGCAGAAGTTGATTAAGATCATATTGACATTCCACCAGTAGCTAAAAACCTGTCCTCCTGTGAGTGGTACTCAGGTATTATTCAATTTTTGTAGAAATTAGAAGTTCCTCCTGATCTCACTCCTAATCAAGCACGAGCTCTTAAGTTAAAATATGTTAAGTTTTGCATAATTGACAAACTGTTGTATTGGAAAGATCAGTCTGGAATTTTGTTGAGATGTCTAGATAAAGAAGAAGCAGAGCAGGTCATGCATCACTTTTATTCTAGCACATGTGGGGGCCACCATTATTGGAAAACCACAGCCCAGAAGATCCTAAGAGCAGGATACTATTGGCCAGTCCTTTTTGCTGATGTATGTACTTTTGTAAGGGCCTGTGACCAGTGCCAAATATTTATAGGGAAGGAGCAGCTCAAATCCTTGCCCCTTAGGCCTATTGTGGTGAATGGGCCTTTCCAGCAATGGGGTCTAGATTTCATAGGTGAAATAAATCCATCTTCCAGTGGGTAGCATAAATGGATCCTAGTAGCCACAGACTACTTTACCAAATGGATAGAGGCAGTACCCACCAGGAATGCCACTCATCAGGTCATCACGAGATTTTTATATGAGAATATCTTTAGCAGGTTTGACTACCCAGTAAGGTTAGTAACTAATAATGCACCTGCTCTGAAGGCTGGGGCATTAGTTAAAATGTGTGAGTCAATGGGCATTCAACTAGTGCATTCCACATCCTATTATCCTCAAGCCAATGGCCTAACTGAGTCATCCAACAAAAGTCTAGTCAGGATCATCAGGAAACTACTGGAGACAAATCAGAAAAGCTAGGATTCTAAACTTAAGTTTGCTTTATGGGCTGATAGGGTAACAGACAAAAGATCTATAGGTACTTCTCCATTGAAGTTAGTTTATGGTACTGAGACCATTTTTCCTATTCAGCTCATTCTGCCAGTGGCAGAATTCTTTCAGGAAGAGGAAGATGAACCAAATGATATGGTGAGGAGGATGGTGGATTTGGTGGAGTTGCATCAAACCAGAGAGCAAGTGATAGGAAAATTAGAAGCCCATCAACAGAGGATAAAGGGCATGTTTGACAAAAGAGCAAAAGTAGACAACTTTCAGGTTGGAGATTGGGTCCTATAGTGGGATGTTGTCAGACAGGACAAGGGAAAACATGGAAAGTTTGATTCTTTGTGGATTGGCCCTTTTGTGGTAGCTCAGGTACATAAGAATAACACCTTCAAATTGCAAAATCTGGAAGGGGAAGATGTGTTTGATGGCCCATTGAATGGGTGGTTTTTGAAACTTTACTTTATTTGAGGCTCTGAGGCCTTGTCATTGTAAAATAGTAGTTAGTAGGTTGTTTTTGCTTACAGAATAAACTCCATGCCCAATGGAACAATAAATGATAGTATTAAGTTTTTAGTTGTTTTTAGGGAAAGGCATTTTGGTCTGGGATTCTTGGGACCTCACTAGGAGGACTGATATTAAACATGTTTGGATCTGTTCTAAACACTTATGGTTCAGATCTCATGTCCATCCATCATTCATATTTTTACACCTTTCATTTTTCCCCAGTTGCTCATAGTTTTCCTAGTCTAGCCCTATATCCTCATGGAGTCATTGAAGCCTTTGTATTTGCTGTTCCATATTCTAATATTTATGATATATCATAGTTTTATCAGCCTCATATCATATTTGGAAAGGTGCTACATCAGATTCAAATATTGACATGTGATTCACATCACAATTTTGCAGCTATTCAGGGAATTGAGTGTGTAATAAATTGTCTTAATTTTTGTACTCTTTGGGAAGGAGTATGCAGATATCTATTTTCCATTTCAGATTCTATATGCAGATCAGAGTTTGATAGCAGAAAGAAGCATTCAAATAATGCTCCTACTTCATCAGTTCATGAGATACAAGGGACCCCTCCTCTTCCTTCTTGCATGTTCTACACTCTAGCGCATGATCATGGAGTTTATGATTTCTTCATCAAAGTATTTCACCAGAATCAATTCATTCAGCTCATTCAAGTGAAGTTAAAGATATGTTGAACATATTATTTCAATTTTTGTGCCTTGTCCTTTCTTAAGGGAGGATTTTCCCCATGTGGTTTTGCCTCTTTCCTCACTTTTCTGGACATAATAATTGTTAAAGGGTGACCATAGCCTTGTTGTTGGTGTTGAAATATTGTAACTTCGAATAATATTCTATATGTATCTTTTGTGGTCCCTGATGGTCCTACCAAGAGAACCACTTGTATTACTTGTACCCCGATGCTTCTAATCGAAAGAACTAATAAGAGTCATGAGGTAGTCCCCTCTAATTGTAAAGGTGGGTCATTAGCACCCCAGTGTGGTTACTTGAGCCTACATGTGTAACTCGAGCGTACATGTGTAACTCGAGCGTACATGATTTAACTCAAGCCTACATGTCGAATGAGTTAATTCAAGTGAATGAATGAATATAAATAGAGGTGTGGTGCTCCTCATTTGAGACACACACACACTCTCACTTGTGTAGCGCATTAGTGGAGAAGAGAAGAGTAGCTGGAGAAGGAGGAGGATCAGGCTTTGATCTCCTTGTTGGTTTTACCTTTTATCTTTTTGGGGCATCTATATTGAGGAGGCTTTTGCTGGGTTTTTCCCTTTAGGGTTTTCCCAGGATAAATCTTTGTGTTCCTTTGTATGGTTGTGCTTGTCTATCTTTCAATGATCTTGTTTATATGCTTTTGTTATGAATTCAAAATGAAATACTGATGTATTAGCTAAGCATATGAAACTTCAACATGGTATCAGAGCCACCCTGAAAGAAGACATTGTGCAGCTACAGAATCTAGGGCTTCTTACTTTTTGGGTCTCTATCAACAATTGATCAACAAAATAAAGCTAGATTGTCTCTCAATTGAAGGGCGCATCTTTCTGTCGAAGCGGAATTCGATTCCGAGCATTTTTAGTTTTGGTGCGGATAATTAGGGCTTTCGACAGAAGAGGAATTTTTGAGTGAGCCTAGCATAGGATTGTTCTCCTCATCAAAATCGAAGTTTAGAGACCTGGATCAAGAAATTTGGTTGGGTGAAACTCCGGGAAAGTCAAACCCTAGTTTGACCCCGAGCTAGAAAAACCCTAAATACTAAAACTGCTACGTTTTGGTACATTCGCTATATACTGAGATTGGCGAAGGCTCAGGAGTTGAAAATTGTAGATGCCGAAGCTAAAATCCTGATGTACACTGTATCCAAAATTCAGCCTCATATTCACTATATTCTAGGAGATATGATCCCTCCAAGTTAGGGTTCCAGCCTCTTCCAGAATTCATCCCTAAATAGGACACCTGGGGAGAATTGCTGTAGCTTGGGCTACAGAGGTCCAAATGGGATTCCTAAAGATGAAACAAAGCATAGAATGTAATTTCTATGGTCTAAATTTCAGAACCAAAAGATGAAACAGTGACACGTGGCAGGCCGTACAACTTCGTTGTTCTGAACAGTCCTGTAACAGGTCACCTTGGGAAAAGGATCATAAATCCCAATTGGTGAGACCAATTATGATGAAAACTATTGTATTGGATCAGGGACATGTGAGGTTATCTTAGTGCAAAATTGCAGACATAGAGGAGCAGTATTTTCAGATATATCATAGAAACAGTGACAGACATTTCTGCAGAAGAAATTGGAAAACTAGGGTTTACTATTCCGCACAGGGACTTCACTTAGTGAACCTCTCACATAGCACGTGCGAATGTGGGATATTAAAGAATACCCTTAATTTCAAGAGATATTGACCCAAACTCTTTTTGTTGAAACCCCCTCCCAATACTTAAAACCTCCTCCCCACCCATTTTTATAGCCCAATCCTTATAAACCACCCTACCCAGCCCCACCTTAAGCCCCTCATTCCCCCAATACCTGCAATATATTGGTTCGATTTTTGATAATTTTAAAACCCACAATATGAACTAACGTGATAGTATATTGGTCAACAAGTGAATCCCCCGTGCTATTCCTATTCCGGGAGCTTCCCTCTACTGTTTTCAGAAAAGGAGTATATTGGACAGCTCCATTTGAAGAGATCTATACTTCTATCCAATCAGATCTGAAAGATTCCAAGTTTTGAAAATTAGGGTTTCTCTGAAAAACCCCAGATCAGCGAGCCCCGGAAGCAGGACAAACACCTCAAATCGGTAAGATCTAATCTTTTGCTATTTGCATTTGAGGTTTTCATTTCAAAGTGATCTATCACATCAGCTTGATGATAATCTTGATGAAGTTGACAACTTCCAAGCATGGAAGTATTTGATCTCTCTGAAGAAAATGAATTGGACACCTACATGAGTAGAGAGGTTCCAGAGGGAGATGAGGCTCAAATCCTTACACCAGAAGAACTTGGTCAAGGCCAATAAGATCATTGTTGATTCAGTCACGGATCAACTTGTACCACAAGTGTCTTCCCTAAAGACACCGAAAGAGATGTTTGATTCCTTGACCAAGCTATTTGAAGGAAATAACATACATCAGAAGATGACCTTATGAAACAAATTGAAGAGGTAAAAGAAGAAGTGAAGAATGTAGAAGTGGTGATAACCACCTTGAATGGCATCCTAGGATCATGGGATTCAATCATACGAAGAATGTATGCCAGAAGGAAGTGATTAATTTCAGCTCAACTCATAAGAAGAGAAGAAGGAGACAGGAGCAATTGAATATCAAGCTCCCACCATTCAAACAAGATCCCTCATGTGATGAGGAATATGAAGAACTCAATTCTTGAAGAACCTCTTTTTCATCTTATCGTTTGGATAAGAAATGATGATTTCATGAATGAAGAAGATGTTAAAACAGAATGATCAAGATGGAGTCTACCCATGAAACAAATAAAAGATAAGTATTCAATTGTCATTTCATGATATTGTTTTGTTATTTTGATTATATTCAGTTGATGTGTTATGCATGATAGATTGTTTGCATTAATGACTGTATACTACTAATATGCATGTGATGGGTAAGTAGGTCTTGGTGCTATACAACTCTCCATTGCTACTTATCTAGAATGAAGCCTCCTTGCTGACATATTGGATTAGTGCACAATCTCAATATTGTCATGATAGAGATGGAAGGCATCTAGAAAGTTTCTGTGAGATATGGATGAATGTTGTATTGGCTAAACAGTTGCATGATGCATAAGAATTTGTCGTTATGCATATGTTTTATGAAATAGTTCTAACCATGCAGCTGGTGCATTTGAATTGTAGGAAAGGTCCCGTACAACCCCCTACAAGAAGGATGAGACTTGTTCTGAAGAATAAGTGATGACAATTCAAGATTCACTGCAATAAAATCTAAAGCTCCCAGGGTCAGAGACACCATGACGGAAGAAAGAGCTTCAGAGAGTGGTAGATCCACCTCGAAGGATGAAGACCATCATGGGTACGAGAGATAACTCAAGATGAAGAAAAGAATGCTATGAAAGAAGCTATGATCAAAGAATAATAGTTGATCATGGGGAATGATGTATACGATATGATTTCGAGACATAAAGGGAAGTACGTAGTATCCTCCATATGGATCTACAAGAACAAGTGTACAAAGCAAGGTTTGTGATTTGCCTCAGAAAGAATAGACCATGACATGACATACTCTATTGACCAATATATATCAAGCATAGAACCACCTGTACAGAATGAAGAGGGAAGATGATACTCCACTCCAAGGGGAGTGACTACAGAAGATATCTAAGTTCAACATGGTACGACATGATGGACAGCTTCTGATGGATCAAGACTTTACCAAGAGTAAAGTGGGTTCCAACCTTCAAGGTTGAATGCAGCAGACTAGGATATGTTGATGACTTGACAAGACGAACTCATGGAAGATGTTATGATGAAAGAATACTAGAATGATGTTTGGGATATAGTACTCAAACCAGAAAGTAAGAATGTGGTATCTTCCAAATGGATTTGCAAGATAAAATATGTTGCTGATAGAAGTAAGGAAAGACTTGTGGCTAGAGGTTTCTATCAGAAAGAGGGAATTAATTCTGAAGAGACACTTACTCCAGGAAATAAGGTACACTTTCTTCAAAACTATCCTGGTAGTTTCTTCCATGATGGAGTAAAGAGAAGCCTTCCTTAATGGAATGATTGAGGAAGCATTTTACATCAAATAGTCACAAGGAATTGAAGTTGAAGACAGATGGACTCACATATGCAAGTTGAAGAAGGTCCTCTATGGCCTGAAGCAAGCTCCCAGAGCTTGGTATGGAAGAATAGATAGTTTCCTGATGAGCATGGGCTTAGGCAAGAGTAAAGTGAATCCTAACCTTTACTACAAGGATGTAGAAGATGAACATGTCATCCTGTTATTATATATGGATGACTTATTCTTGGCACAGAATGAAAAATAGGTCATAGAAAGCAAGAAGAAATTAGCAGAATAATTTGAGATGAAAGACCTTTGGTTAATGCATTATTTCCTAGGTCTGGAAGTATGGCAAAGTTCAGAAGGAATCTTTCTCAACCAGGGAAAGTATGCGGTAGAGATATTCAATATGTTGGAATGCAAAGCCATGGCCACATCCATGGACTCCAACCTGAAGCTGTTAGTTGATGACTCATAAGAGCTAGTGGATGTGACTCATTACAAACAGATCATTGGGTCATTGATGTACTTATCAAATACCAGACCAGACATTTGTTTTACTGTGAACACCTTAAGTCAATATCTTGTTCAACCAAGACAGGTTCATCTAGCAGCTGCAAAACATGTGATGAGATATCTGAAAGGGATTATAGACTTTGGTCTATACTATGATGGAAACCATGACTACAGATGCAGATTGGGATAGAAGTATCTCAGATAGGAAAAGCACATCAAGTAGATGCTTTTGTTTGGGGTTTGCTATGAGTCCATGGGTTAGCAGGAAACAGTCCAGTATTTCTCTTAGCACGACTGAAGCAGAATACATAGTAGATTGCTCTGCTAAGTTGTGAAGTCATATGGATTCGGAAGCTGATATTAGGTCTCTTTGACCTGAAGATAGATACAGATGATGGTGATTCAGTATTTCTATACTGAATATAGAGATGATGATGTTTCAGCATTCCCATCTAAAGATATATATGATGATGATTTCAGTATTCCCATACTGAAGATATAGATGATGATGATTTCAATATTCTCATACTGAAGATATAGATGATGTTTCCGTATTTACATACTGTAGATTCAGATGATGGTGATTCCATATTTCTATACTAAATATAGAGGTGATGATACTTTCAGTATTCACATACTGGAGATACAGATGGTGATAGTTCAGTATCCACATACTAAAGATGTAGATGATGATGTGTTGACGAAACCTCTGTCCTGAGTAAAGTTCGAACACTTTTGAGACAAGCTTGGTGTGGTTCGAAAAGACCTTCCCCGAAAGGGGGAGTAATGATGTTGCAGTGGGATTGTATCATCCCTGGGCACTTGCCCAAAAAGTGACTCGGAGACCTCGATCTTCGAGAATGAAGAGGGATTGTAACATCCTGGGACATATGTCCAGAAGTGATCCTGTGACTTCGGTCATTGAGAATGTGGTAGGATTGTATCATCCTTGAACTTTGGTTTAGAACGAATCCAGTGTAACTTCGGTCATCGAGAATGTGGTAGGATTGTATCATCCTTGAACTTCGGTTCAGAACGGATCTGGTGAAATTTGGTCATTGAGAAGGTGGAAGGATTGTATCATCCTTGGACTTCAGTTCAGAACGGATCTGGTGAACTTAGATCATGGATAAGGTGGCAGGATTGTATCATCCTTGGACTTCGGTTTAGAATGGATAAGGTGAACTTTGGTTATCGAGAAGGTGGCAGGATTGTATCATCCTTGGACTTCGGTTCATAATGGATCCGGTGAACTTCGGTCATCGAGAAGGTGGTAGGATTGTATCATCCTTGAACTTCGGTTCAGAATGGATACGGTGACTTCGGTACTCGAGAACGTGTGTTGATCCCGTAATTCCAATAGGAAGGATTATCTGAGTTCCACAACTGTGTTGATCCTGTAATTCCGAAAGGAAGGATCGTTAGTAACTCCGTAAAGACCTAAATCCTGTAATTCTGAAAGGAAGGATCATTAGTAGCTCCATAAAGACTTGATCCCATAATTCCGAAAGGAAGGATCATTAGTAACTCCGTAAAGACCTAAATCCCGTAATTCTGTTAGGAAGGATCGTCTGAGTACCACAGACATGTTGATCCCGTAATTCCGAAAGGAAGGATCATGTTGATGTTTTGATGATGATGATGTTGATGTTTTGATGATGTTGATGTGTTGATAATAATGATGTTTTGATGATGTTTTCATGATGATGTTTCTCATCGAAAGATCAGAGTATGATGATGATGATGTTGTTTCTGATCGAAAGGCCAAAGTGCTGAAGAAGATGTTGCTAATCGAAAGGTCAAAGTGTTGAATATGATGTTGCTAATCGAAAGGTCAAAGTGCTGAAGATGATGTTACTGATTGAAAGGTCAAAGTGCTGAAGATGTTACTGATCGAAAGGTCAAAGTGCCGAAGATGTTGCTGCTGATCGAAAGGTCTAAGTGCTGAAGATGTTGCTGATTGAAAGGTCAAAGTGCTGAAGATGTTGTTGATCGAAAGGTCAAAGTGCTGAAGATGTTGCTGTTGATCGAAAGGTCAAAGTACTAAAGATGTTGCTGATCGAAAGGTTAAAGTGTTGAAGATGTTGCTGATGTTGATTAAAGAAGTTGCTGTCGTCGAATATTGAAGACGAAGACTATATGATGTTGAAAAGCTTCCAAAGATTTATAGATGTGTTACCCTGATGATGTTGATGATGTCCTCTCCTACTATTGTTGTTGTTGATACTGTTGTAGAATACCCTTCTCGTTAAGGGGGAGTGTTGAAATATTGTAACTTCGAAGAATATTCTATATGTATCTTTTGTGGTCCCTGATGGTCCTACCAAGAGAACCACTTGTATTAATTTGTACCCCGATGCTTCTAATCGGAAGAAGTAATAAGAGTCATGAGGTAGTCCCCTCTAATTATAAAGGTGGGTCATTAGCACCCCAGTGTGGTTACTTGAGCCTACATGTGTAACTCGAGCCTACATGTTGAATGAGTTAATTCAAGTGAACGGATGAATATAAATAGAGGTGTGGTGCTCCTCATTTGAGACACACACACACTCTCACTTGTGTAGCGCATTAGTGGAGAAGAGAAGAGTAGCTGGAGAAGGAGGAGGATCAGGCTTTGATCTCCTTGTTGGTTTTACCTTTTATCTTTTTGGGGCATCTATATTGAGGAGGCTTTTGCTGGGTTTTTCCTTTTAGTGTTTTCCCAGGATAAATCTTTGTGTTCCTTTTGTATGGTTGTGCTTGTCTATCTTTCAGTGATCCTGTTTATATGCTTTTGTTATGAATTCGAAATGAAATACTGATGTATTAGCTAAGCATATGAAACTTCAACAGTTGGGCCCTATATGCATCCATATGCATCTATATTTTTGACATACCATCATAAATTCAGACTTATTTGGGGGTGTTGGAATATATTAAACCCACTCAATACTTAGGATAAAATAATTAATCATTATTTGATAGATTATCTACCCACTAGGTTAATTAGTTGGCATCCAGTTGCACCTTAAAGTCAACACATGCCTTCTATACTCCATGAATTCTTATTTATGATTCTAGGTTAATCTTGACCACTTTATGACGATCCATAATTAGTAATAGTGCTTTACATCAGATTATGCTTTATTATGCTTTATCCTGCTTTTATGTGGATAAGGTAAAGCTACTTAACTAGGAAGCTGGGTTCTTTTGTTGCCAACCCATATTTCATGAATTTCTCTCCATTTTCCAGGATTAGCATGTTTTTCCATCTCCCTTGACAACTCACTCATGATATTTCTAATTTGTGAGGTCCTTGACATATTTGGGAAGTGCTTTAGCCACCTATGGGGGTTTGCCATATTTTGGTAAGTTATCCTTTTTGAGCTTTATGAGTTGTCTCCATACAACTCAATTTTCCTATGAGAGATTTAATATTTATGTACACTATTATTCATCATTATTCAATGGAAGGATACACACCAAATATTCATCTCTTCATTCATGTGATTTAGTCTCTTTTCTTCTCTCTAGTTTTCCTTTGTATGCTTGTGAGAATTCTTAGTAGCAAGATCTATTTCCTGTGCTTCTTCTTAGCATCTTTGATCATAGCATTGAAGCTATTATTTCTACATGGTATCAGAGATATAGGGAACACAGCCTTGCAATATTCTACAAAAAACACACCAACAACTACTTCACACATGCATTGACTTATGCTGTGCGGAATAAGTGTGGCATATGCATCAATGACAACAATCTAGTATTATGCACTCCTCTCACCCATTCCATCAGGACCATGTAAATAGGTCCATCCTCAGTCTCACGAACAGTAGTCATATATCTCTCCATGTCCAATTTAGGGAACTTCGTAAGGTAATGGTCAATGTATCCCATTTTCTTCAAGTTGGGTATAATGTTCGTTGTCACTCGAACTCCTTTGGGTATAACTGGTGTTACTAACTGATACTTTGCATTTTTTACCAATGGTAACCTTTGGTGCCTCCTGCGACCTTGACAAAACATAATTAGGCAACAAAGTAGTCGACCCAGCTCCTGTTGCTTCAACATTAGGTGGAAGTGTTATTGTGCTTGGTTTGCGACCAGTTCCATAACGTTTCCTTCTTGATGGGTTGGGCAGTTCTGGGTGTAAAACAACTTCTAGAATCACTATTGACTGTGAAACAACTTATGTATGTTCTACCATGATGGGTGTGGGTGATGGAATCTCAATGCTTGATTCTTGAATGGTGGTTGTGCTGGAGACAAAAAATGACCATGCTCTGAGAAACAAGTTCGGCTCGAATGGTTGCAGACAAAAAAGTTCGGCTCAACGCAAAATTTCAGTTAGTCAAATACAATGAAATGACCAAGCTTCGATGCGAAGATGAAATATGTTTACACATTCGATAAGTCGTTCACTCATAAGATTTTGCAATAAATGGAAAGGTGGCAGAAAATTTTGTCACATGGAGCAATCTTTCTAATCATGTCAAGGAAACTGCCATCCAAACCGTCACTTCGCATGCCAATTCAACAGTAGTTATTGTGCATTAATGACATATATGACCAAAAATCATTCCGCTAAAATCTCCCTTTAAATTAAATTAATTCTTAACCAACTATCAATTGCGACCAAAATCTATCGTGCACCGACAATTATTCTCTTGCGACATACATATAGCCTAAAACACAATTATTCTTTTGCAACAGACGTATAGTCAGTGACAACAACTTTTATTTTGTGACAACAATTCTTCTTTTGCGGCAGACATATAGTATTCGACAACAATTTCACACTTTGCAAAACACTCACAATATTGCAACACTCATAATCTTGGGACAAAAACACTCATAAACTTGTGACAACAACACTTATAAACTTTGCGACAACAACACTCATAAACTTCTTTTTTTAGTTTTGTCCTTCTCTTTTTGAACTATCATTCAACCAAAGTGCGGCTATCATGATAAGGCTTTAGCTGACTTCCATTCCCTAATCCTTTGAAGGGTGTACCATCTAACTTCTGCAATTGCACTACTCCTCCTTTAGTGATCTGAATGACAATATATGGTCCCAACCAATGTGTCTGAAGCTTACCAGGGTGCTTAAAAAATTTGTTGTCATATAGGAGAACAATATCTCCAATCTGAAACTACTTATGCTTGATATGTCGGTTGTGACAAGCTTTCGGTCGCTCCTTCTCAACATTCTGATGATAGCCTGAGACAAATCAATCTTCTCCTAATTGGATGAGCTGCAATAATATTTCTTTGACAACATCAATGTCTATCATTTTCGTAATCATAGCTATCCTTATATTGGGTTCACTATGTAATATCCCAAATCCCGATATTTTCTATTTCTATGCAAATATGCTGATACAACTGGGCATGCAAACTGCCATGCAAAAATCCCTATTTTATAGCAAAAATTAGGGTTAGGGTTTGTGAGATAGAATGAACACTTACCACTGATAATCCAGCTAAATTGCTCCTCAGAGAGTATGAAAGCATCAAGAACTGAATCTGAGATGGATTGATATCTTCTGCTTTCGGTGAAACCCCAGTAGTACGAACCCAGATCAGATATGGGTGATGTTTTTAGTGAAGGAGGTGTCTGATGAAGCTGCCAATTTGTAGGACTGATAGCCTTCTCGTGCTGGAGAGAATGCCTGGTACATACGACATTTCTGAGGTCTCTAGGCAGGCTAGTGAATTGTTCCAGAGAGACAGCTTCTCACGCCCCCCCTGATCCCAAAATAGCTGATAACTGCTCTGGATGAGCATGGTCGGATCTGATAATCACCAGGTATCGAAGTAAGATGCTGATGATGAGAATGGTGCCTGAGTTTCGAAGTAAAGCTGAGATCTGAAGACCCAACGATTGAATAGGGATTTCTGGTTGAAAACCCCCCTTACGGCTGCACACATGTCCTTGCAACAATCTATATCGTATACTGGATAACTATGAATGAATGTAAGAGAAAATGGTGAACCTCTATGGTTTACCCTGAATGAGACTAGGGTAGATGTTTCACTACCGAAACCCTGCTAGCTGAAGACTCCGTCTCCAACCCCAACTGCTGTGCTGCTATCCAAGAGCTCCCAAAATAATAATCATCAAAAGTGAAGTCTCCTTTCGCTTTATCCTCCTTTTATAACTTTCAACTGTGAAAACCCTAATCTTTGACCTAATTAGGTCACTTTATCTTCTAATTTGTAGTTGACTTGCAGGCATGTGGATTGGAGACTTAAATGAGTGCATGCATCATTAAATAATGCTTGGATGGCAGGCACAAAGGTGGCCTTTGGCCCCGATGGCCCTTGGCCCCGATGGCCCTTCTTGACCTAATGATGATGCCCTAGATTTTCTATGGATGGCATCAGTACTTAGATGATTCCCTAACTGTCAGTAACCGCTCGAACCCATAGGAATGACATAGGTTAGCGGTTTTGGGCCTCAAGGCCTAATCGAAAGAGGACATTACACAATATACTCCATCGACATGACAACCTCTTGTCCATCAACTAGTCGAAATGGAGTTTGGCATGTCAACTTTTTACATGTGGTGCGATAATCCCATAGTACTGTAGGTATTTTCTAATCCCAATAATCTCTTTGAACATTACATATATTTGTCAATGCATTCTTGAAAATCTTATTGAATGCCTTGACAACACCATTCACTTGTGGGTGATACGGTGTTGTCTTTCGGTGCCGAATTTTAATTTCTTCAGTTAATTTGTCAATCAGTTGATTGAAAAAATGAGTGGCTTGATCACTTATCAAAATATTTGGACATCCAAATCAGGTTCCTACATGGTCGAAC
This sequence comes from Pseudotsuga menziesii, assembly GCA_001517045.1. Classification (NCBI taxonomy): domain Eukaryota; kingdom Viridiplantae; phylum Streptophyta; class Pinopsida; order Pinales; family Pinaceae; genus Pseudotsuga; species Pseudotsuga menziesii. The sequence continues at coordinate 847,545 of LPNX010041574.1, forward strand.
ATAAATCTTGCAGTAGTCACAATAGTACAATCCTTTACTGGCACTGCTTCAGCCCATATGGTCAAGTAGTCGGTCACAGTGATTATGTAACGTGCAGTCATTCTCTTTCCTGGTGGATTAAAAAGATCAACAAAATCAACAACCCATTTGTCAAAGGAATGTAAAGTTATTTGAGTTACTAGCGACATATCATCTTGTCGAGACGGGTTTCCCATTCATTGGCATGTACCACAGTTGCTACAACAATCTATGGTGTCTGCAGGTAGAGTAGGTCACCACAATCCAACTTGTAAAATTTTACACACTGTCGCTTTTCCTACATAATGGATTCCTAGGACACCAGCATGTGCTTCATTCAATACTCTCAATCGCTCATGTTCCAAGACACAACGACGAAGGATTTCATCTGGTCCCATCTTGTATAATTTTCCAGCAATCAATTGGAAGTCTGGAGCTTTTACAAATAATTGTCTCTTTTGTGTTGTAAATATTTTTGGTGCATATTATGTGGTTGAGAAATGTATACTATCTCTATAGTGATCATCAAACATCTTGATTGCAAATAGTTGTGCGTCAGGAAGACTATTGTCGAAATTACTAGGCTCTTCTCAACTTTATAGCCTCAACAGACGGTCCAATCCTGAATTCAAACGACATGGTTTAACAATAATATCAAAGTCAAATTCTTAGAAGAGGAGAATCCATCGACAAATCTCCCCCCCCAACACTAGCTTATTGACCAGATATTTCAACGTAGAATGATCTGTATACATCTTGAAATGTCCTTCTAGCAAATAGTGTCAAATTTTTTGAAGATCATATACCATAACTAGTCTTTATTTTTTTGTCATGGTATAGTTCTTCTTTGCCATCGACAATTTTCTACTAGCAAATGTGATGGGATGACCAATAGCGCCTTTGATTGGTTGTGCAAGTACAAGACCCAGCGCAACATACGATGCATCGACATGTACATGAAACTCTTTCTTCTGGTTTGAAAAGATTAATATGGGTGTTGTAACCATCTTGTTTTTAAGAACATCTAGACTCTCTTGACATTGTTCACTCCACTGAAAATTGACATCCTTCTTAAACAATTTCTTTGTAGGGGCAGTAACCTCTGCATATACTCTAATAATTTTTCGATAGTTACCCTCTATGTCCTAATGTAGTTCTCAATTGTTTCATTGTCAAGGTGGTGGTAGGTCGATAATAATCATGATCTTTGCAGAATCCATCAGTATTCCATCGCGACAAACCACATGACCTAACAAAATGCCAAAAGGGGCACACATATTTCACGTTTTAAGTTAAGGGAAATCTAGAACATACGACATCATTCCAACATTATTCTAAGACTTTCAATATGATCTTTTATTAGCCCAAATACCATCTAGTAGTCAAAGTAGACTTCAAGGAATTTATGAATGAAATATTTAAAAGTGGCTATCACTATCCCATAAAAGATAGCAGGAGCATTCTTGAGTCCAAAAGGCATTACTTATACTGGGAACATCCCCATTCCATCCCAAAGGTTGTCTTGTGTCGATCTTCCTTTGTAATCTTGATCTGATGGTAATCAAAGACCACATCAATAAATAAATATACTTCTTGTCCCACGATACTCTCTAATACTTCATCTATAAACATGGTCAGAAATGGGTCGTGAAGGCAGGAATCATTCAACTTTCTTAGTTCAATGAAGATACACACTTCACCAACAGTTTTATTATCTTATACTACCATAGGGAAAACCCATTCAGATTCTTCAACAGGTTCTATAGTGCCTGCATCTAATGTTATGTCTAACTCTATCTTAACTTTTTCTTCGTACCTCAAATTGAGCCGATATGGTCATTGTTTAACAAGTTTTTCAACGGGATTCAAAGGAATCTTGATTCCTCCAAGATCTCCAACAATTCCCTTCATTTCTGAAAAAAATAGTGGGAAACAGATCTTGGAACTCATGTAGTAGGTGTGTAATCTTTTTGATGGTATCATCATCCAAGTAGTCTCTGTTATTAACCAACTTTAGGTTCTTTGAAGAACCAATATTCACCTTCTTTCTTTTCAATGGATTCAGAAACTTGTCGCTTGACACACCTAATCCTTTCACCACATGAGTACCTTTAGACTCGGGAATATTTATGTCGCATGGATCATCATCATCAGGTTCACCTATTACATTGTAGCATTCCATCCAATGTTGAATTGTCACGCTGCTCTGATGGAAATTTGTCATCGATGCAGGAATATATTCAAATATCTTAGTCTTAATTACTTGTAGAGCAACATCAATTTAAGGATTATCATCAACAAATTCAAACATATGCATGAAACTGGCAGCTAACTCTTCCCACTCAATTGTGTTGATGTATATGTATCTTATTTATTGTAACCCGATGTTTATTCCGGGATGTATCTATAATGTAATTGAGTCATGTTGTCATGCCCCGATGTTCTGATCGGGAGGATCAATAATGTAAACAAGTCATGTCAAGTCATTGTGGGTAACCCTCTGATTGTCTAAGGGTTAAAGTCCTCGCAGTTCCGGGGCACTAGAGTTATTAGACTCTCCTAGTAGAGGTCGGCCTTGGTAGGGTTTTAGTCATGTTGGGATTAGTATAAATAGAGAGCTGGACTCTCTATTTAACATACAACTCATACACACTCAAGTGTGGCACATAGTTGAGGAAGGAGAAGACACTAGTGCTAGACAAGAAGAAGGTTACTGCTGTCGGGAGATCACTTACTGTTTTTGGTGTTGATTCTATCTTTGAGGAAGTTGTGGGGTTTTCTTCATTTATGGTTTCCTTGAGGAAAAACACTATGTTCATTGTCTCTTGTGTTTGATTACTGTACTTGTTATTCTCTCTGTTAAAGATCCTAAATAATGCTAGCTTAATGTTGAAAAACTAACATGGTATTAGAGCTAACCTGAGAAGAAGACACTATGTAGCTATGGGAACTAGGGCTTACTAGTTTTTGGATATTCCTCCATATATTTTCAGCAAAAGTAAGGTGGAATAACTCTCCTCCTTAGGGCGCATCTTCTTGTCGAAGCATAATCCAATTCTGAGGTTTTTCAGTTTTGGACCTGACACTGCTGCCGAAAATTAGGGCTTTTCGCAGAAGAGGAATTTTTCAGTGAGCCCGGGCCTGGATTGATTTCCTCCCCAAAATCGAGTTAGGGATAAATTTCAAGGCATTTGGGTGGATAGATCTCTGGAAAAGCAAAACCATAATTTGCTCCTGATCTAGTATTGCGGGATTTCAGCTTCAAATCCAAATTTGACATCTTGACCTGGTAAGATCTAAATCTCTTGTATTTCCATTTGAGGTTCTCAGTTTAAGATGTCTCATCATACCAAGCTTAATGAAAAGCTTGAGGGAGCTGATAACTTTCGAGCCTAGAAGTATAGGATCTCCATGGTCCTGGAAGAAAATGAGTTGGACTCCTACATCCATGAGGAGGTTCCAGTTCTAGAGGGAGATGAGGCAAAGGCCTTACACAAGAAGAAGATGGTTATGGCAAAGAGGATCATTGCTGATTCTATCAAGGATCACCTTATCCCACAGGTGTCCTCTCTCAAGACACCCAAAGCTATGTTTGATGCCCTAACTAAATTGTTTGAAGGGAAGAACATAAACTGGAAGATGACTCTGAGGAATTAACTAAAGAATGTGAAGATTCAAAATGCAGAGACCATCCAGTCTTACTTCACAAGGGTTTCTCAGATCAAGGAACAATTAGAAGTTGTAGATGAAGAAGTGGAGAATGCAGAGATTGCGTTGACAACTCTGAATGGCCTTCCTAGGTCATGGGATTCATTCATCCAAGGAATCTGGGCCAAAAATAAGAGAGTCAAATTCAGCAGACTATGGGAAGAATGTTCTCAAGAAGAAGCATGGATAGCAGCTCGAGAAGAGAAGATGGGAAATGAAGATCAACCTCTCACAGTTCACTCCAAGAAAGGCAAAAGAAGTGCTCATCACCCCAAAGGTAAGAATCCTCATCATAGAGATAACAATAGAAAGAACCTATTAGATTAAGATGTTATACATGTGATGAAATACGACACTTTGCAAAAGACTGTCCTAAGAACAAGGTCCACTCTCATAAGAAGAAGGGGAACAAAAGAAGACATCGTGCTCATGTTGTAGAGGATGATGAACCATCCAAGAAAAGAACCATATATGGAAGTGAAGATTATTCAAGCGAGGATGAATATGTTTTGACCTCCACTCTCACAGGTAACATTACTCATGGAAGTGATGATTGGGTTATAGACAGTGGGGCTTCCAAACATATGATTGGATTCAAGGAATCCTTTGTGAGACTGTCTGAACATGAATCACCTCACAAGGTGAAGCTAGGGGATGACTACCAATATATAATAAAAGGTAGTGGGGAATCTTCCTATAAACTAGACTCTGGAAAGTCTCTAACAGTGAAGAAGTATTGTTTGTGCCAGGACTCAAGAAGAACCTCCTCTCCATATCTGCACTAGATGCAAAAGGAATGAGGGTTGCATTCATAGATGGTCAAGTCATCATGTGGCCAAGAGGAAAGACTATCGATGATGTGGTGGTGATTGGAGAACAAGAAAGAGGATTATAAAAATTAAAGGGCCATCCAGAACAAGCATTGTTCCATGACATAGTAGAGCCAAGTGAACTTTGGCATAGAAGGCTTGCAGATGTGCATTACAGAGCACTGCCAATTGCAAGCAAAGCTGTTAAAGGTCTTCTAGAATTCCAAGCAAAACATGATGGGGTCTGCAAAGGATGTGCGAAAGGAAATAATACAAAGAAGACATTTCCTAGCAGCGAAAGCAAAGCCAAAGAAATCCTAGAAATCATCCACTCCGATGTATGCGGTCCTATGTCATCAAACTCACTAAGCGGGTATGCATATTATGTTTATTTTATTGATGATTTTTCTAGGAAGACATGGGTTTACTTCATGAAGAATAAAGACGAAGTATTCAACAAATTCAAGGAATTCAAAGCCTTGATCGAGAACCACACTGAAAAGAAGATCAAGAATTTTTGATCAGACAATGGCAGAGAATTCACTTTGAATGAATTCAAAGGGCTGTGCAAAGAATCAAGGATTAAGAGGGAGTTGTCCACTCCTTATAATCCACAATAGAATGGGATTGCAGAATGGAAGAACAGTACTATCATGGAAGCTGCAAGTGCTATGCTTCATGATCAAGATATTCCTATGCATCTTTGGGCTAAAGCTGCCAGAATAGCGGTGTATGTACAGAACCGTACTCCACATAGAGTACTGAAAAACAAGACTCTAGAAGAAGTCTTCTACGACAAGAAACTAGAATTCAGCCATCTCAGAATATTCGGCTGTCCTGTGTACATACACAGTCCCAAAGAGAAGAGAACAAAATTAGATCCTTCAGGAAAGAAGGGTATATTTGTGGGATACTCTGAAAGCTCAAAGGCTTACATAATATATTTCCCATGATACAAGAAGTTTGACATCAACAAGGATGTGGAATTTGATGAAGACACAGCTTATAACAAATCCAGAAAGAGACCTGCTAAAAAACCTGAAGAAGCAGAAGCACTCAGAATTCATGATACAACCATGAATGAGGAAACTCAAGAAGAAGATCGAGATTTTGAATAACCACAAAGACTTGTAGGTCCACCTCTGGAGAAGAATCCTAATAAGAGGAAACCTGCTTGGGTACAAGAACTTATCCAAGGTGCAGAGAGATATGGGGCTCCAGAAGAGAATCACAGAGAAAGAAAGAGGAACAGATCCTGCTCCGGGTATGTAGCTTTACTGTGAGACTTCATTGATAAAGAACCTTCCAGTTATGAAGAAGCAACAGAACAGAAAGAATGGAAGGATGCTATGATCAAAGAATATCAATCAATCATGAAGAATGATGTTTGGGATGTTGTTCGAAGACCAGAAGGGAAGTCAGTTGTAACTTCCAAATGGATCTACAAGATCAAACATGCTGCAGATGGTAGCATCGAAAAATATAAGGCAAGATTTGTGGCTCAGGGTTTCTCTCAGAAGGAAGGAATAGATTATGAAGAAACTTTTGCTCCTGTAGCTAGATACACTTCCATCAGATTGGTAGTTGCTTTGGCTGCAGTGAAAAAATGGAAGATACACCAGATGGATGTCAAGACTACCTTTTTGAATGGTGTAGTGGAAGAGTAGGTGTATGTAGAGTAGCCACTCGGTTTTGAGACTCATGACAGGGAGTCTCATGTGTGCAGATTGAAGAAAGCCCTGTACGTTTTGAAACAGGCACCCAGGACCTGGTACGACAGAATTGACAGCTTTCTATCCAGTTTGAGCTTTACGAAGAGTAAAGCAGATTCCAACCTTTACTATAAGGTTGAAGATGGCAACCCAGTGATGCTTCTAATATATGTAGATGATCTATTTGTGACAGGTATGAATGGGTTGATTGCTAATATGAAGAGAAAGCTTGCTGCTGAGTTCAAAATGAAGGACTTGGGGATGATGCATTACTTTCTAGGTATGGAGGTGTGGTTGAGTACAGATGGAACGTTCCTTGGACAAGGGAAGAATGCAGTAGAGATCCTGAAGAGGTTTGGGATGATGAACTGCAAGGCTATGGCCACACCTATGGCATCAAACCTGAAGCTCTTGAACGATGCTTCATCAGATTCGGTTGATGCTACGATGTATCGTCAGATGATTGGGTCCTTGATGTACCTGATGAACATGAGACTAGACATTTGCTTTGCCGTGAACACCTTGAGCTAGTTCCTGACAGATCCGAGACATGTTCACTTGATTGCTGCAAAGCATATTCTGAGGTACCTGAAGGGTACAGTTGATTATGGGCTCAAGTACGATGCGAATCGGAAGATTAACATGGAAGGTTATGTTGATTTAGATTGGGCAGGCAGTGCCATCGATAGGAAGAGCACTTTAGGGTGTTGCTTCAATATGGGATCAGGTGTGATCTCTTGGTTTAGCAGGAAGCAATCCTGTGTGGCACTGTGTACAGCTGAAGTAGAGTATGTCACAGCTTGTTCAGCTAGTTGTGAGGCAGTATGGTTGAGGAAGCTACTGTATGATTTATTTCATCTTCAGTTGGATGCTACTTGTATACATTGTGACAACCAAAGTTGCATGAAGTTTTCAGAGAATCTAGTGTTCCATGACAAGTCAAAGCATATCGAGATCAAGTACCACTATATCAGGATATGGTGTAGAGGGGAGCAATGAAGCTCTAGTATGTTGCGATGGAGGAACATATAGCTGATGTATTGACCAAGCCATTGGCTAGGCTGAAGTTTGAGTACTTTAGGGAGAAGCTTGGTGTTCTCCAGATCGAGGTTTCCTCTAAGGGAAAGTGATGAGACCCATAGCCATTCTGACATGGTGAGAGGATTGGTTCCTTCCATGGTCAGATGTAGGGGCTGAGCCATTCTGTCATGGTGAGAGGATTGGTTCCTTCCATGTCAGATATGAGTGCTGGCCATTTTGTCGAGCAGGACAGATGTAAGGGCAACTGCCATTATAGGAATGGAGGTACCTGGTCAGTTACCAGGAAAAATCAGTCTAGGACTGAGAAGCCATTATGATGTGATAGAGGAATGTGTTCCCACTTGATCAGATGTAAGGGTTGAACCATTTTGTCATGGCTAAAGGATTAGGTTCCTTCTATGTCAGATGTGAGTGGTGTCGATTCCAACGGGCAGGTCTGGTGTAAGGGCAACTGCCATTCTCTAGGAGAATGGAGGCACCTGGTCAGTTACCAGGTAGCTCAGTCGAGGACTGGGGGCCATTCTGATGTGACTGTAGGATTGGTTCCTACAAGATCAGATATGAGTGCACGCCCTTCCATCATTGTGAGCAGGATGTGTTCCAGCCTAGATGGATGTAAGTGCAGAGCCCTTCCATCATTGTGAGCAGGATGTGTTCTAGCCTGGATGGATGTAAGTGCAGAGCCCTTTCATCATTGTGAGCAGGATGTGTTCCAGCCTGGATGAATGTAGGTGCAGAGATCTTCCATCATTGTGAGCAGGATGTGTTCCAACTTGGATGGAAGTGTGGAAATCTTCCATCATTATGAGCAGGATGTGTTCCATCCTGGATGGAAGTGTGGAAATATTCCATCATTGTGAGCAGGATGTGTTCCAGCCTAGATGGAAGTATGAAACTCTTCCATCATTGTGAGCAGGATGTGTTCCAGCCTGGACGGATGTGTGTACTGTGCCTTTTTGATGAGTAGGTCAGATATAAGTGCTAAAAAATACCTACATGAAGGCTAGGCATACAACCAGCATGAAAAAGGGCTGGCTCTGTAGAACTTCCTGTGATGAGAAGAATCATGAGATAGCACCAGTGACGATCCAAATTGAGTGATGATGCCCAGTGATAATCCAGATCGAGTGATGTTGATCCAGCAGTGATGATCCAGATCGAGTGATGATCCAGATCCAATGATGATCCAGATCCAGTGATGATGCCCAGTGATGATCCAGATCGAGTGATGATCTAGATCCAGTGATGATGATCCAACAGTGATGATCTAGATCGAGTGATGATCCAGATCCAGTGACGATGTCCCATGATGATCCAGATCGAGTGATGATCCAGATCTAAAGATGAAAATGACTTAAAGATGAAGATGACTTGAAGACTAAGAAGACTTGAAGATGCAGATGATGAGATGATCTAGTTGATACAGAGAAGAAGAACAGTGCTGAAAATTGTGTCGAAAGAATACCTACTTTGTTAAGAGGGAGTGTTGATGTATTTGTAACTTCAGAATGTATTCATCTATGTATCTTATGTATTGTAACCCGATGTTTATTTTGGGATGTATCTATAATGTAATTGAGTCATGTTGTCATGCCCCGATGTTCCGATCGGGAGGATCAATAATCTAAACAAGTCATGTCAATTCATTGTGGGTAACCCTCCGATTGTCTAAGGGTTAAAGTCCTCACAGTTCTAGGGCACTAGGGTTATTAGACTCTCCTAGTAGAGGTCGGCCCTAGTAGGTTTTTAGTCATGTCAAGATTAGTATAAATAGAGAGCTGGACTCTCTATTTAATATACAACTCATACAGACTCAAGAGTAGCGCATAGTTGAGGAAGGAGAAGACACTGGGGATAGACAAGAAGAAGGTTACTGTTGTCGGGAGATCACTTACTGTTTTGGGCTTTTACTATTTTTGGTGCTGATTCTATCTCTGAGGAAGTTGCGGGGTTTTCTCCATTTATGGTTTCCCCGAGGAAAAACACTGTGTTCATTGTCTCTTGTGTTTGATTACTGTACTTGTTATTCTCTCAGTTAAAGATCCTAAATAATGCTAGCTTAGTGTTCAAAAACCAACAAATTGTCCCTCGTCGTAGCTCTATAGACGTATAGCAGTTTCTCGATATCATGTCCAAATTTTGTATAAACTAATGGATGCATTCATGTCATAGTGACATCACCCATGTCGTGCGATAATGCTCAATATGTTTGACATGATTAGTCACTCCTGTATATTTCGGATTAATATAGAGCATATTTTCTCCAAATTAGACTCCCGATAGTCTACGACATTGGCGCCATTCTAAAATAGTATGCTTGTGGGCAACCCACCATCTTGTAGGTGTAGCCTTCAATGCAAAGTCCAGGGCTAAGAAGCGTTGAGGTTCTGTTGCTTTCTCTTCAAACTCTTTCAGAAAAGATTCCAGGTTGTTGATGTATTTGTAACTTCGGAAGATATTCTGATGTATATTATCATTGTACATTTTTGTACCCCCATCAGAGATGTGTTTTCCTCCTTTTGAGATGTCATTATTGTGTATGGACCTTGAGGTATAACCTCTGTTGTAAGTCGGGGAAATAGTCCCTAGTGTAACATCATGTCCTGAGTCATGTAGTAGGTTAATCACTTTAAAGGTATAAATACGGGGACAAAGATGTTCGAAGGAAAGGACATCAACTATAAGATGACTGGGGACATGATGTTACACATGAAGACTTCTTATTACCGTGTTTGTTCATCTTATGATATAGTCTTTATGACTGTACTATTCTGAGGAAATTTGTGGGGTTTTCTCTTTTATGGTTTTCCCGATGAAAATATTTATGTCTTGTGTATTTGTTCTATCTTATGCATCTTGTTGTACATGTTATTCTTTTAGATAAAGATCCTAACTAAGCTAATAAGATCTAGAAAAACTAACATGGTATCATAACCTCTCTGAAAGAAGGGACTATGTAGCAACAAAAACTAGGGTTTCCTAGTTTAAGGTCTTCTCTCCATAGATCATCAAGAAAAGAGGGATAAGATAACTCACCTTAGAAGGGCACATATTTTGGTGGAAGCAGTTTCAGATTTGAAGAAGTTTCAATTTTGACTCTGTCACTGGTGTTAAGAGAAACCAGGGCATCAAGTTTGAGAGGCTTCCCACCTTAGTGTCCAGAAAAGGACCTTGCTGAGCAACTCGCCTCAAGGAGGCACATCTTTCTATCCAAATAGAATTCCCAAACTCCAAGTTTGGAAAATTAGGGTTTCTCTAACAAACCCTAGGTCAGCCAGCTTCAAAACCAAGTCGGACACCTTAAATCAGTAAGATATAAATCTTTGCTATTTCCATTTGAGGTTCTTATTTGAAAAGATGACTCACCATACTCAGCTTGAGGACACTCTTGGAGTGGCTAATAACTTCCAAGTAATATTTCGTAGTGTAATATCATGTCCCCAGTCATGTAATAGTCCTTTGACAAAGATGTTCAAAGGAAAGAACATCAACCAGAAGATGACTTTGAGGAACCAATTGAAGAATGTGAAGATATAGAACTCAGAGACTATACGGTCCTACTTCACAAGGGTTGCTCAAATCAAGGTACAACTTGAAGCAATTGAAGATAATTCGAAGAAGGAGAAATTATGATGACTACCTTGAATGGTCTCACTAGATCATGGGACTCATTCATTCAAGGAATCTGTGCAAGAAGGAAGTTGATCTCTTTCAGCCGAATCCAAGAAGAAGCTTGATCCGCAACAAGAGAAGAGAATATGGGAGCATTTGAAGATCAAGATCTCACAATTCATACCAGGAAGAACTACAAGAAGAAGGAGAACCATCATCACAACAATAAGAAGGATAAGAAACAAACGAATATCAAGAGAGATCCTTCCAATTTTCGATGCTATACTTGTGATGAAAAGGGACACTTTGCAAGAGACTGTCTCAAGAAAAAGGACTCCTTCAACAAGAAGAAGAGACATCATGCACATACCACTGAATATGATGAAACAACACACAAAATATTCAAAAGAGATAAGGAAGATTATGAAGAGTATGCTCTAACCTAAGCACTGACGAGAACTATCTCACATGGAGAACAATGATAGGCTTATGGATAGTGAGGAATCTAAGCACATGAATGGATTTAAATAATCATTCATTAACATGTCTAAGAATGGTTCACCTCACAAAGTGAAACTTGGGGATGATTATTATTACCCCATAAGAGGGAGTGGAGAAGCTAACCCACTCAACAGTTGGCATGTTGTTGAACTTTGACAAAGTCTATCACTCTGACTAATTTGACAAAACCGACTTAGACTACTTTAACAAGTTCAGTATTGGATTTGACAAGTTGAAACCTCGACACAACTGACTTCGACAACCTCGACAGGTTTCACGCTTGACATGCCTTGTTGGCACTGACGACTGTCGAACATTGATAGATTGTCTCTCTATCTTCCATTCGTCTGTGATGGTTGAACTTCTGAGCCATTATAACTTATTTTGTAATTGAACGTAATGGGTAGTCACCTAAGTGTCTCAACATTCTATATAAACATGTATACTATTGTATTATCGATTAATCAACTTTAATGGAGAATAAGTAATAATAGAATTTGGTTTGAATGCTTGCATATTTTCTATGTGCATACTTTATGCCTATATAGTGTATTTCTTGCTTTACTTATTCTTTTAATCTTCCACCATAATAGTGCTCGACTCATTCAGTTGAATTGTTGTCCCCAGCATGCACCTGGGCATGACCTGGATCAAGAGCTTCATACAAGCTAGACTCTATGAAATATTTAAATATGAAGGATGTGCTATATGTTCTAGGATTGAAGAAGAATCTTCTCTCCATCTCTGCACTAGATGCAAAGGGAATGAGAGTTGAATTTGTCGATGGCCAAGTTCTAATGTGGCCTAAAGGAAACACAATAGAGGATGCAATAGTAATTGGAGAAGAAGACGGAGGCTTGTACAAGCTAAAGGGACATCTTGAATAAGAATTTATTCATGATTCAGTAGAACCAAGTGAACTATGGTACCGAAGGCTTGCACATGTGCACTATCAATGGCAAGCAAAGCACTCTCTGGAATTCCAGAGATCGAAGAAAAGCATGAAGGCATTTTCAAAGGATGTGAAGAAGGAAAGAATACAAAGAAGGCATTTCCCAATAATCAAAGCAAGGCTAAAGGAACACTGAAGAAAGTACACTCGAATGTAAGCAGACCCATGTATTCTAGCTCATTAAGCGGGTATGTTTACTATGTTTCCTTTATAGATGATTTATCACGTAAGACTTGGATATAATTCTTGAAAGGGAGAGATGAAGTATTCAGTAAGCTCAAGGAATATAAAGCCTTGGTCGAGAACTAATCTAAAAGGAATATCAAGACTCTGTGGTCAGATAATGGTGGAGAATTCACCTCAGAAGAATTCAAGTAACTCTGCAGAGAGTATAGGATTAAGAGGGAGTTAAGAACTCCATACAATCCTCATCAAAATGGGGTTGCGAAACGAAAGAACCGAACCATAATGGAAGCAATGAAAGCAATGAAAGCAATGTTTCATGATCAGGATCTTCCTATGCACCTTTCAGTGGAAGCAGTAAGGACAACTGTGTATGTACATAACCATACTCCTCATCGAGTACTTGACAATAAAACTCCGGAAGAGGCTTTCTGAGGAAAGAAACCAGAATTCATCCATCTTAGAATATTTGGTTTCTCGGTGTACATACATATCCTAAAGGAGAAGAGGACCAAGGTTGATCCTTCTATGAGTAAGGGTATATTCATAGGATACTGTGATACATCAAAGGCTCACCTAATATACTTCCCATGACTTAAGAAGATCGACATTAGTAGAGATGTAAGTTTTGATGAAGAATCGACATACTTAAGATCTAGGAGGCTACCTATTCAAGTGGTCAAGGAATCTGAAGAAACGAGAGTACGAGGTATGGAAATTGGAGAAGCAATTCCAGAAGACCATGAATACCATGATAGGGTAGAACCACAAGAGCTGGTAGAGACACTTATCGATAAGGACTCTCACAAGAGGAAACTAGCATGGACACGAGAGCTCCTATAAGAAGTAGAAAGGTATGGTGCTCCAGAAGGAATTCATAGAGAAAGGAAAAGGCCAAAACCTTACAACAACTATGTGGCCCTCCTATCTGATATCAATGACAAGGAACCTTCCACCTATGAAGAGGCTGCAAATAGAAAGAATGGAAGGATGCCATGATCGAGGAGTGTCAATCAATCATGAAGAATGATGTCTGGGAGATAGTTTCGAGACCAAAAAAGAAGCATGTCGTGAATTCAAAGTGGATCAAGCATGCTATAGATGGAAACATCGAGAAATACATGACAATATTCATAGCATGAGGCTTCTCATAGAAACAAGGCATAGATGACCAGGAGACATTTGCACCCATAGTGAGGTACACTTCCATTAGATCCATACTTGCATTGGTTGTAGTTATGAAATGGAAGATATACCAGATGGATGTCAACACAACATTCTTGAATGGTGTAGTCGAGGAAGAAGTGTACGTGGAACAACCACTGAGATTCGAGACACATGACTAGCAGAATCATGTGTGCAAATTGAAGAAGGCCTTGTATGGATTGAAACAGGCACCGAGGACATGGTACTATAGGATGGATAGCTTCCTAATAAGCCTAGGATTTACCAAGAGTAAAGCGGATTCCAACCTTTACTTAAAGGTTGAAGGAAGAAGACTAGTGATGCTCCTGCTATATGTCGATGACTTGTTCCTGACAGGTGAGGATGAACTCCTTAAAGATGAAAGGAGGAGACTTGCTACAGAGTTAGAGATGAAAGACCTATGTATGATGCACTACTTCTTATGCATGGAGGTTTGGCAGAGTGCAGATGGGATTTTACTTGGTCAAGGAAAGTATGCAATGGAGATTTTGAAGAGATTCAGAATGTTGGACTGCAAGGCAATAACCACACCTATGACATCAAACTTTGAAGCTTGTGTGTGATGCTTCATCTGAGTTGGTTGATGCCACAATGTATCATCAAATGATTGGCTCATTGATGTATCTGATGAATACGATACTAGACATATGCTTTGTTGTGAGCACCTTGAGCCAGTTCATGATGGATACGAGACATGTTCACCTGATAGTTGCAAAGCATGTATTGAGGTACCTGAAGGGTACAATTAATTATGGTCTCAAGTATGATGTGAATCATAAGATTAAACTACATGGTTATGTTGATTTAAATTGGGCCGGTAGCACCACTGATAGGAAGAGCACTTCGGGTTATTACTTTAGTTTGGGATCTAGCATGATCTCCTCGTTTAGCATGAAGCAGTCCTGCGTGGTGTTGAGTACAACTGAGGCAGAGTATGTTTATGCTTGCTTGGCTAGTTGTGAGGCAATGTGGATGCAGAAGCTACTGTCTAATTTGTTTGATCTCCAGTTAGATGTGACTTGTATCTTATTCGACAATCAAAGTTGCATGAAGTTGTCAGAGAACCCTGTGTTCCATGACAAGTCGAAGCACATAGATTTCAAGTTCCACTATATTAGGGTTATGGTGTAGATAGGAGTAATGAAGCTCCAATATGTAGGAATAGATGATTATATAGCTGATGTGTTGACCAAGACTCTAGCCAGAGTGAAGTTCGAGTACTTCAAAGAAATACTTGGTGTGATCTAGAACAAGACCCCTCGAAAGAGGGAGTGATGAGTTATAACATAGCTAGAGAGACAGGTGGTATGACCATAAAATTCCTTGCAAATATCGTAGGTTGCTTAGACATAATCAGTCCTGTAGGTTGTCCTTGGATGTAATAAGTCCCAACGAAGGTCGCAGGTTATCCTTGGATGTAATCAGTCCTGATATGTTTCTATGCTAGAAAATAACAAGAGACCAGAAGAGGCATATGCATGATATATCACATTGGAAATGAGATAGGTTGTCCAAGCAAAAAAGACCCTGGTGAAGCAGGTTGTTCGGATGTAATATGTCATGTAGCTTATCCTCGAATGTAATTAGTCCTGGCAAAGCTCATAGGTTATCCTTGGATGTAATCAGTCCCGAGACAATTTATTCGAGTGTAAATAAGAGCCATGGCATGGTACGCAGGTTAGTCGAATGTAATAAGTCCTATGGGTTGTTCGAGTGTAAATAAGAGCCCCGGTGTGGTACGCAGGTTACTTGAATGTAATAAGTCATGTGGGTTATTTGAATGTAAATAGGATCCCTAGTGTGGTATGTGGGTTACTCGGATGTAATAAGCCCTAAAGGTTATATGAACGGAAAATATCCTAGACGTAGGTTGTTTAGATATAGTAAGTCCTTGATGTTGACTTGGAAATTAAAAGTCCTAGTGTAACAGGTTGTCGGTCATAATCAGTACTTATATGTGTGTGTGTGTGTGTGTGTTCCCATGTTGGAGATTATAAGACCACAAGGCACTTGAGGTGCACCTAGGTAGTTCTCTTATTATAGTAGAATGCAGGTTAACCATGGAGAGATGTAATGCACTTGGTGTGCTCCTAGGAGATTATCGCATGGTGGAAGTTGGAGATTGTCTTGATGATGTGAAAGATCCTGGCATACTCCTATGGTGATAGAATGCAGGTGGGCTACATCTGGGCTGTGCTCTGTGTGTTTTTGTTTTGTGTGTGTAGAACAAAAGAGATGACCTAGATACGACGAGATAAAGGTAGGAGATGCAGTTTATTGCCGTGTCAATGTAAAGAAGGTATTAGACTGTACCTACATGATGGCATGTTCATAGATGTGATGAAGGCCTCGTTGAGGACTAGGCCTACACCCAACATGAAAAAGGACTGGCTCTGTAGAAACTTATGATGAAAGATAGTACCATTCGATGATCGATAAGAATACGATGATGGGAGACAAGTATGATGATGACTCCAGGATGATGATTGGACTAGATGTGTTGATGACTATGGAAGAGAGAGAATACCTTCCCAGTTAAGAGGGAGTTTTTATGTATTTGTAACTTCAGAAGATATTATGTTGTATATTATCATTGTATGTTGTTGTACCCCCATTAGAGATGTGTTTTCCTCCTTTCAGGATGTCATTATTGTGTAAGGACCTTGATGTACAACCTCCATTGTAAGTCAGGGAAATAGTCCCGAGTGTAACATCATGTAATGTATTTTTGGAGTCTTTCTAGGAAAAATCGACCCTGTTAGGGTAAGAGGTTGGCCCCAATCATGTAATAGGTCGGCCACTTGAAAGGTATAAATAGGGAGGCTCCCTCCCTCATTTATACACACCTCACACTCACTCAAATTCGCATGAGAGAGAGAGAGAGAGAAGGAGGAGAGATATATAGTTGATGAAGACTTCTTATTACTGGGTTTGTTCATCTTATGATACCGTATTTCTGACTATACTATTCTAAGGTAGTTTGCAAGGTTTTCTTCTTTATGGTTTCCTCGATGAAAATATGTGTGTCTTGTGTATCTGTTCTATCTTATGCATCTTGTTGTACTTATTATTCTTTTAGGTAAAGATCCTAACTAAGCTAATAAGATCTAGAAAAACTAACACAGGTTAGGAAAACCTTCATAGGTAGGAAAATCACATACCTTAGTACCTACCCATCACACTGATTTATTAATTCTTGTGCATTTTCACATTGATACTTCATGGAGTTGTTTTTTCCAATTCTCCAAAGATTCGCCTAAATCCGATGAGCAGGAACTAACACCTTGCTAGCTAAGCTTTCCATAGGATGTCAGATTCACATAATCATCCATCGCAGAGGTAATATTGTATATATGGTTCAGATATCCATCTTGTCCTTCATTATTTACCTGCTAGACATACCTCTAGCCTTCTAGAGGATCAAGCAGTGAGACAACCCTTAACTCTATATCATCAAATGTTAATATCATATTTTTAAATTGATAATAGTTTGATTATCAATGGCCAAGTCGATCTCTAGAAGTGTGGGATACAAATTCCTATCATCAACAATATCTATCACTTAAAAATACGCATAAGTTTTGATTCCTTCTATCTTGACAGGAACCTGTGTGAGTGAACCAATAGGTAAAACCTTCAACTGATTATCTAATGTTAGTTGGATAGGAGACCACACTAGTCACGAATTTCCCATGTCTTTCTAGTAATATTAATAACATCAGAACCCAAGTCCAGAATAATATAATCCATGTCGTAATCACCTATATGGGCAGTCATCCTTATCTCACGAACAATTTTCAATCTTTTCCCAATGTGGTTAACTCTCTTTTATGGTCGCACATCTACTTGAGGTTCTTCTCTTAAAGCTGACAGTTCTGTTACAACATTTAAGGGATTCTTTCAATTTACTAACATTTAAGGGATTCTTTCAATTTACTAACATTTTTTGTCGGTGTCTTTTGAAATAATTGTTCAAACATTTGAGGCATTTCCAATATTGGTCCTTCATTTAGTACAGTAGCAAAATTCGATGCTTGATTTATGTAGACAGACTCATGTCGACCGTCCAAGAATACTTCCTTTTCCTTCTACATATCAAATGGCACCTTCTTTTGTTGTGTCGGTTGCACTCTCGGGTGTCCATATGGTGCTTCTTGATCTGCTCCAGTGGCAACACCTCCTCTTGTTACAATGGAAATATTAGGTTCCCTCGGTTCAATGGAAATCTTCTGTATGTTTGGATTAAAATTCTAAGGTAGGTTATGGTTTCCCATGTTTCTAGCTTGCCACTTAACAATCAACTGTGGACATTCTTAAATAGTGTCATCCAATGCTTTACAATACAAGCATGTCAATGTAGTATAAGTACAATCTCTGGCGAAGTGTCCAAGTTGTCCACAATTATAGCAAATGACTTGGATCCTTTCACAACCAAATAATCCTCCTTATCCTCGGCCTCTAAAAATTCCACCTACTCTGTGTTGAGGGTATTATGCCTGCGAGTATTGTGCCTATGGGTATTGGTCCTGAGGAAATTGTGCCTAAGCTTGTTCATCTTGCATATGTTCGTCATTCTTTATTAGGTAGGTGTCAACTATCTTCTCCTATAGTAAATGATATGATTTGCAATCTTTCTTGTCGTGTCCTACTAATCGACATAATTTGCAATATAGAGTGGTTGGTGGGTTTACTATTTTTTGTAAATATAAACATTTTTCTGATCGATGTCCTCTGGTGTGACAAATTCTACACCAAGGCATCCTTGGTGTATTTGTTGGATTTGGTGTGCCTGGTGCAATATAGTTCGTGAATATTTATGGTGGCCTTTAGTTCTACATTGCGTACACCAGAGTTTCTCATGTATTTCTTTCTCTTTCTTGATATCTTGTAGTTCCAATGTGAGATTAGCAAGCTGCAATTGTATCTGCATCATTCCTGCACTAGTTTCTCTGACTGGTGAAGCTTCCAATTTCATGGTAAGCTCAAGAGCCTCACTCTGTGAGATAATCGTCTATTGCATTAGAGGAATATGGATATGTAGTAACATCGTCACAATAAACCATTATTTATGTTGGGCATTTGACATCTAAAAATTTACTTTAGCCATCAAAGTTTTGAATCTTTGATCGAAGTCCCAAACAGACTCCATAGAAAATTGCTTTATATGTTTTATTTCTATAATGCATTGTGACTCAAATTTAGGCTTCTTAAAATCATCTATCAATCCTGCTCGAATTTCATCTAATGTCTTCATAGGGATTCCTGCTGGAACCATAGAGAATTTCATATACCAGTCCAACGCATGAAATCTAAAGGTTGTAATCAGTTGGGCTTTCTTTATGACCTCAACTTGGGCTTTCTTTCATATACCAGTCCAACGCATGAAATATAAAGGTTGTAATCAGTTGGGCTTTCTTTATGACCTCAACTTGGACTTGTCGTACTGTCCATACAACTTTACATAGGAAACAATGCTACTCGGTGTCCTCTAACCCATTCCCATTAATGATCGGTAGATTTATATCATTTGCATCCATTTTGTTTACTCTTGGTATTGCTAAATTAAGGTTCTACTAGTGGGAGTTCCTTGACTGCTATTTCCACTATTACTGTTATTATGATTGAAAAAACCACTAGGTGATGTATTTTTAGGCCTTACCTCAGGTTATGAAGATGTACGCCGGTTCACGGATATGTCATAATCTTGATCTGGATCTGGTACCTCTTCTTCTTCTTCTTTAGATATAAGTTGATATTATTCTTCTTCATCGCAAGACTCTCCATTGATATGTGGTGCCAATTCACAGTCCCTTCTTTCGGTCGCACTACAACTTCCTCTCTTGGTCGCAATCCTTCTTCTCTTTCCCGACCGAAATCTTCTTCCACTTCTCAGGAGACCACCTTCTTGCTCAGTCTCACTATCTGCAGGAAACATCGCAGTTTATTCTTATCCATTGTGCTCACAATATTTCTTACGACATTACCCTGGTTCTCCACGCACAAATATTTAATCATCAAATTCCATTCTTAGGATCTCTTTTTCACATACCAACATCTTTATCCAAAACTTCAAATATTTATAATGACCACTAGGTTCTTGGAATAATTCTCTTTCCATTTAACTGTATGACTTTATCATGTCGACTGCAATTTTCATGATATATCCCTCCATAATACTATCAACCTAGAAGTCGACAACCCTAGATAAAGGATTACTAACTCTTTTCAATCGCTGGATCAACTGACGAATCCACTCTGTAGGTTCTCCTCCCTGAATTTTTTTTCTTTTGGGTTGCTATATTTTACAACCACTCATGCAATACAATAGGAAATTCACTAAAGAAAATCTCATAAATGTGTGTGTAAAGGTATCATTCCAACCATTATGTTGGGCTCCTTCGTGATCCTTTACTTTCTTCCCATGCAAAATCCAGTGCTTTATAAGTAACCCAATCTTAGATTATGGGTTTCATCGGGTGCCAAAACATATCCCAGTCAAGATGATTAAGGTTCCGATAACAGAACCATTTGTTGGCTTACTTCTCTTTCAACCTAGGTTTAGATCCCTTGTTCATCAACAAAGCCCAAGATATCAGCTCGACATAGTATAAACCCATTGACAACACTTGTGACGTAGATGAGGTCTCACCTGAGATATCTATTAGGACTTTCAGAACCAGGTTTCTACAGTTATGAGGGGGATTTCCTTATTACAACATTATCAGGTCACTCGACTGAAACGAGAGAACAAACTTCTATCTCATACATTCATTCAAGAAGATAACCTATTGATCTGTTAACATATATAACAACATGGAACATATAACATTAACACACATTAACTACTATTCCATATGATCATAACATTAGATGTTCAACATACATAGATAAAATCATTCCCAATAGATCATCTCGACACGATAAATATCAACTCATTGAAAAAATATATGCATTCGACATAAACATAGATATTAAAGACACACAGAAACAAGGTTTAACATGGAAACCCATCTGAGAAAAACGACAAAGGTGATCTTCATCTGCCATGAGAAATGGTTTAGGACCTTTGGTATGCGCACTCAACTTGTAGACTGTTGTTTATATCTTCTTTACAATTCACATGTTCTTTTCTTGTCTAATGCTCTCTGGTTTAGGTTTCTATCCCTTTTTCTATATATCTTCTCTATTCTCTATTCTATGTTAAGTCCTCTCTCATTCCCTATCCCATTATGTCTGCTATTCTATCGTCTGCACACAACTTTTATCGACTTTATAGGATTTTACAACTTCTTGCTTTACCCATCGACTGATTCTCAACCGTCAGTCGACATGGTGTCTCACTAATTTAACCCGCCCCATTACATCTAAAAATAGGAATTATCGACCTAAATTACAATCACGCTTTATTTCCCAAAAGAAAACTATTATACTAACTAACTCTTTACCAAAAATAGGTCGAACTCCTCGTCTCGACCTCCTTTCTTCCTCTTTTGTTGTGGCTCCTTCCATCACAGTCTTTGCTTGTCTCGTGACCGAAATATTCATCTTTCTTAGCAAACTTCTGGTTATCTTCTCTCGTCTTTTCCTTGGGCCAACAATAACTTAATGTAATGTATTTTTCTAATTAGTATTCTCTATAATTTTGCAGATATTAGTAGTTATGAAACCCAATGATCACATGGCATATGTATAGGTAGAGGATTCACCATAGATAGAGGGACCCAGCATGTGACACAACCTTGATATTATATTCCACAAGGAAATGACTGATGAGATTTATGGGTTGTTGGCTTGACAGGGTGTGTGCCTTGTTTGGGTCACCAAGATATTGAGAGACCAAGATCATGGTCATATTTGGAGGAGACTCCCACATGATATGGGATTGTTGATGGGTCATATTATGTCTCCAACTAGGCTACTAGAGACCTAGATTCCAATAGGGAGCACTATTTTTGATTCATCTGATGAGGGTGGTGATCCTCCACCTCCTCCTCCATCTCATGCTTCTTTAGCACAGGTCAACCAAGCATCCTCTCCTCCACCACAATATGACTAACCACCCTTTCCTCCATGACATGTCATCTAAACAACCTCTCCTCCATGACATGTCATCTTAACACCCTCTCCTTCTCACCTAATCGACCCACCATAAGTCACCTCACCACCCTCTCTTCCTCACCTAGTAGACCCACCATAGGTTGTCTGACCACCCTCTTCTACTCAACCAGTTGACCCACTACAGGTCGAATACGACTCTCTTCTCCTCACCCAACAGACTTGTCACCACCTCTTAGTACATCTCAACACATTGTTGTTTTGGATACGATGAGTATAATGGGTTATACAGATCATCAGTGAGATATATCTCAATTGTTGTTTTCTACACGTGTACATGTTGGAGGTACCGATGCCTTTAGTTTTGTTGGAGGAGGTATTGATGCCTCTGGCCTTACTAGAGGAGGTATCGATGCCTCTCGCTCCATTGGTGGACCGACTAACTCATAGCAATTACTGGGCACCTGCATATATCTAAATTTTATATTTGTCTTGAGATTTATATTTGTCATATATTATGATTTTCATGTTATTGTTAATATATATTATGCTTGTTCCATATTAGTTTATGTTGATGTTGATGTATATGATCATGTTGTAGATATCGTTCATGTATATTTTTATCATTTCATCTTATGTTGATGTTGTTTGTTTCAAAAACTATATTGTTTGTCACTGATCTAAGTTGGAGAGCAATATAATGTTTGAATGTAGTTGATGATCATGTAATGCCATTTTTCTGCAGTCATTATTTAATGTCATTATATGTTAACTATCTAATTTTTTATTTGATTTATTTATATGGCTAACTGGTGAAGGTATGGTTTTACAATGTTAATAGTTTATTTACACAAGATTAACTTTTTTATTATTTAAAATATTCTAAAATTTATAGTACAAAATTTTATATAATTTTTAAATCATAATTTATTCTGGGTTCGACATGGCTTAAATGTATGTAATTGTTAATGTTGATTAAGTGTCAATTTAATGTTACAAATAGTATGAGTTACCGACATTGGATGATATTATTATAACTCCACTCTTAAATTAAGAATAGCCACATGGGGGCATGTACTCCGGACTCTTTTGATGGGAATGCATTTTCTAACTATGAAGAAGATATGTTGTTAATTCTTTGATTACAATGTGATTGAAACATACAAAAAATAGTAAAAATAATGTGAATTGTATTATTCTTGTATATTAAGTGTCTAGTCATAATCATACTTTTAATAGGAAAAGGACCAACTTTTATAAGAATGTAATAAAAGTTATTGCTTTTAATTTTAATTTGTATATTTTTTAATGTTTTGGGATATGATTTTTTAAACAACATTACACCTCTTATTCAAAATCAAATAATGCTTTATAACATTGTTTTCCTATTCAAATGAAAACACAATGGTTAGGCTAGGTCTTGTGGTCTGATGACGTTGGGTGGTGGTTGGGGCCTTGAAGGTGGAGGGATCCATTCCCAGGAAGGCCTACGAGTGACCCTTAATTATGGGGGATAGAATAACAAGGTCTTCCCAATTGTAGTGAAAAAAAAACACAATGGTTAAAACGTTCTAAATATACAAAATTTTGGATAAAAATTATTTATAATTTTTTGCATCAAAATATACACTTAACAAAGAACTTTAAATTTGCAAATTTTATATCAAACAATATAAAATACTTAAATTACATATTGTTATCCTTATTTCCACAAAATTTAATTCGAGTATATAAATACTAAGGCCTTTGGCAAGCTATCCATAAAATTTTAATTTCCTACTAGAAATATTTACCTTTATACTTGGCATCAATACCAATGATAAAAAAATGAGGGAATTGAGCTACCAATTGATTTTATGAGAGTAGGTCTTACAAATATGTTCGCACTCCAATAGAAAAGAAAACATATACTCTAGTAAAAGATTCATTTAATTTTATGTTATATATACTAGAAAAGAACATCCAAAAAATAAAATTTAATATACAAATATTCTCCCATATTTTGTCAATATAGTACTGAATTCTTTTAATGTATAGATATCAAGTAGACCAATGATGATACACACATTTCCAATATATATTATGAATTCTTTTTATTCAAAATTCCAATATATATTCCTTTTTCTATTGAAATCAAGTATATACCAAGGAGGATATACAAATTTTGAATAATATCTCAAAGGCTCTTAGTGATGCATATGGACTTACTATCCAAATTTTCGTAAGGATTTCATAATCTCTCTTTTTAATTCTGATACACAATATTTATGTCAAATCCCTAAAAAGGAAACTTTTTCAAAGCCCTTAACATAACTATTGCAATTTAGTTTGTGTTGGGCCATATTTGAATAAAAAGTACAGTGGATTTAACACTTATATATTATAAGGCAATGACACCATTTACACCCAAATCATCATCAACTAGGAAACATTTAACATAATATTAACCAACTTAATACTGTATAATGAAGATATAATTCAAGCACACTTTCATCAGTATAAAATACGACCATAACATAAATGTTGAAATGAAACATGCACATATCATTGTTACTTATCATCACCTAGACTATCATCCTCACTTGGCATGATAACATTGTTGTGCTAAAAAATATGTTAAAAAAAATAAATTCTTAGATCATGTCTTAACACGAACCACCAATCCCTATCCAACTCATCCATATAAAAGAAAACTTGGTTGTAGTATTTTGGGTAAACAAAAGGCTCCTTCTTTTCATCCCACACATTTTTAGAGTTGATACATATTAGCTCACTACCACAATTTCCCTTTACATTATTCTGATCAAAAGTATCCCACCACTTGCACCTAAAAATAATGCATCAGAAAGATGAGAAGTGCACTTGCATGATCCCATGTTCCTTTTTGATGTAACCTAACTTCCCCTCTATTATGTTACGATCATGGTGGATAACATGACTATATTGGACAAATTTCATCTCCACACCACAATCAAATGTGACACGCCCATCATCGGTATCCTTAGTGCAGAAATGATGTCCATATGCCCACATGGAAGGGAATAAATGCACCTAAAAATACAAAGAATTGATGTTAACAAAAACATAATACATGTTATAATTCAAACATGCATTATAAAATGAAAAATGTAGGCAGAGAGATTATTACAAAGTTGTTGCACCCAATCCCTATGTTTAGTGCACCCTTTTTGCCATGTAGGTAACAACCAGATGCATCATATTCTCTCTGATCTTTCTAGCCACCCAATTGTTGGGACTGATCGTTGGCTTATTTTATTTTAAATGATAAGGATAAGGCATGCTTTTACCATTCAACCATATGAATTCTTTCTTTGACTACCTTATATTCTCTTCATATAATGCGACCCATTGTTGTGTTGCCTTTGTATTGTAAAGACCAAATTTATTGATGGCGTCCATTTATGCATTCATTGATGTAATCATGAAAGGAAAATAATTAGTATGAGATCAAGTATATATTATCAATTTCAATGTAAATAGTCACTCTATAGAAAATTGACAAAATATAAGCGACTTACTCTTTATCATGCACCTTTTTCGTTCATTTGAAGTAGCCCTCCTTCCCTGTTGTCCTCATATTGTTGGTCATCCCATGCCACTATGCATGGTGTGTCATTGATTGTATTGATGCATTCATTAGCATAATATAATGACTCATATACTATGTGCCCCTCTAGCATAAACCCATTGGGTTTCACCCTCTATCTAACAAACCCTTCAACTTTTTCATGAACCTCTCCAAGAAAAAAATCCAACGACATGAGACCACCCCAACTAATTCATCCTCGTCATGTAGGTGAATTAGAATATGGACCTATAAGTCCATGAAACTTGTGGGAAGTTCCTTCTCAAACTTTTAAACAATCTCAACAATCTCTCGACGCCATAGTGGAATGCTAGCCATGTGTATCTCCTTTGATGTAATCCAATGTACAAATGCAGATAATTTGGACATGGCTCATCATAGATCCCAAGGAAAGTCATGGTTCACACAACCATGCATGAGAAAATGATAGTGACACTACAACATAAACACATAAGAAATTATTTGGAATAAAACTGTAAATGCATAACATATTATAATAACCTAAACTACATAGAAAGGGGCATGCAATTGACATACATAATCTTAGAAGGTTCAGATGGTCATGCAATTTCAACCATGATAATTCTCCTTCTACTATGAAGCTTTGTCACAGAATTGATCCATACAATCAAGGCATATTGTTAGGAACCTGTGTCAATACTTCTCTTTACTTTGTTAGTATATTGTTGTTGGATGCATATGCTTTGTAAGTTGTCGAGTGAGTATATTGTATAATCCCATATTCATGGGGAGTAATAGTTGTTTATATTAGACTTAGTATATAAGTACATATTGAGGCCAATGAAGGCATCCATGAGTTATTTTTATTGAGCTTTCTCAAAGGAGGTTGCCCCCTTGAAGTGGCATACAATCAATAAATTCCTTCTATGTTCTTCTATTTATGTTATATTGTGCATTTTCATTATTTATTGTAGGAGGTTTCTCTCATATGGTATTAGAGCACTTTCTTGGGCTCGCTGGGTGGAATTTCTGCCAATTTTTTTTCGTAGTGGCTTCCCAACGCCTGAACCTTTAGGAAGTTGAACATACATAGGGTTCATATCTATTTCCAATTGATAAATATCAGATTGCATCCGTCAAGAACCGTCACAGATCAATTCCACCGAAAAAAAGTATAAATTTGTATTTTTTCACCATATCTTCTTTGATTTAGCTCCATTTCCCTTGAAAATTCTCCGGAATCCCTGTAATTCCATTATGCATATTTTCTTCCTTGAGGACCCTAATACCCTATCCCAAATTCCACTTTCTAAAGCAAAAAATCCCACATTTGTTTATTTTTAGGGTTTTCTCTAACTTCTTCGATTCTCACCCAATCACCTTCAAATTTTGCCACAATGTTCATTTCTTATTTCTACTTGCTCATCCCTCTTTGAAAAATTTTCCCATTCCTTCACCCCACTTCTAAAATCCCCATTTTTTGCTTCCCTGTCTCTCATAAAGTGTCCAAAACCTAGTCAAACCCCAATTATCCATTAGAGTTTTTCCCAACTCCAATTTTTTCTGTTCTAAAAATATTTATGTTTTTGTTTTTCTACCCCCCCCCCCCCCAAAAAAAAAACTCCTGGTTATGGTTGTCACTCGCACAGGAGAAAACAAACAAATGGAAGACAATATTGCTGCCCTCAAGACCAAACTCCAAGATTTAGATGAAAAAATTATTGGCCTCCATCTTCAGCATTGAACCATGAACAATAGACAATAGCCAGAGTCTTCTGCAGACACTAGGTTCTCTTCTTCCAACAATTTTCATGGGCCGAAGCTTTATTTTCATCGCTTCAATGGTGATGATCTGATTGGATGGATATACAGGGAAAAACAATATTTTAATATGCATAACACTTTTGATGTCAACAAAGTCCCACTTGCATCCTTTCATTTGGAACATGAAGCCCTTCAATGGTTTTGTTGGTACATCAAGGCTCATGAAGAAACAAAATGGACATTTTTTGCCAACTCCTTTTGCAACAATTTGGCCCTAGTGATTTTGATGATTTCACAGGAGCACTCACTAAAATTCGCCAAACTTGCACTGTACAAGAATATCGGATAGAATTTGAGAAACTCACTGATCACAAAGAAGGATTGTCTGATGCATTCTATGAGATATGTTTATCAGTGGTATGACAGATGCAATCTGAGATGAGGTTAAAACATTATGTCCGAGCATGATGATGGAAGACCTAGGGTTGGATAAGTTGGAAGAGGACAAGATCATAGCTCAAAAATGCTACACATCCACTTTTGTTCCATTAAAAAATATGGTTTCCCAAAGACCTCCAATCACGCTGGCTCCTAGAACCACTCCTATCAAACATTTGTCAGAACCCAAGATGTGGGTAAGTAGAGAAAAATGGCTTTGTTATAATTGCGATGAGTAATTCACCCAAGGACATAGATGTGTTGAGCAAAATCTCTATCTCTTGGATGTGGATCCTGTGCCTGTACCTGAAATTTGTGAAGATGCTTAGAATCCAGCAGATGATTAAATCGACATTCAACAACCACTTGTTGGCCCTCCTTCTCAGGACGACCTCCCATAGATATCTCTCCATGCATTAGCCAGAGTCACCACCCCACAAACCATGTGGGCTAAGGGTTTCTTCAAGAAGTTGCCTATTACAATACTCATTGATTCTAGTAGCACTCATAACTTCATTGACCCTCAGATCACCAAACAAGCTTATTGTTTTGTCCATTCTTGTGTTAGGATTATTATTAACCCCATCTTTCACCACATTAGTCTATTTGTTTATTTCCCTAACTTAGGAGGCCTTCATCACTTCACCAGTGCATGGGGGATAGATCTACTAGAAATCTACCACTTACTGCACCTGTCTGCATGCATTTTGGTTCTCTAGAGATCAATCCCTATAATTTAGGAACCCACTCAGAGTGTCACCAGTAGTTGACTCCAATAGGTATTCAGTCATGTCAAGTTATGCTCCTATACCCATCAGTTAAATCATTTCCACTATCTCTAGCGTGCATTTGCATGATTCAAGGGAATATAAGCACCTTTGTTCACCTACCCTCTTCAGTCAACTGGTTGTGAGCCTTTGTTCACCTACCTTCTTCAAATAATTGGTTATTAACTATTTTAGTGATCCAGATTTGCACTAGTTAGATCTAGTGGTGTTTTTCTCACATTGAGTTAGCTCCTAAGTTAGTCTAGGTTGGTAGATTCAACTGCCTCTTCAGGTATTTCAATTATTCCTTGATGATTGCATTATATATTCACCCATAATGTGAATATTATTGTATGGAATATTTCTCATATTGTTCTTGAACTCATTGTGTAATAACAATTATTCTTGTCTATATATTTCTTGTGCAATCTATGTGAAGACTATTTCTATTCGAAGATGTTCCTATCAGAATCTAATATGGTATCATATCCTAGTCAGGCTATTCTAATCTCCCTTAGATACTTCCATTGATGCACCAAAAGTAGTTGGGTTCCACATAATTCCTAGAATAATTTCATTGCTCCCTGTGGATTTTGTCAAGAGAAGTCTATCCAGGTGTGCTGCACCTAGAAAATGTGCCCATTGTCAAAGTAGAGGTTGATTTGTCTAACAAAAAATTTCTTTCTAGTTTTATGCTAGTATTCGGTTCTCTCACCAGCAGTGCAACAAGAAGCATGGATCTATCTAAGATAGTAACCTTTAATGAATGGAAATCCAAGATTAAGATATTGTTGCGTAGCAGAGGTCTCTACAGAGTTACTATGGCCTTAGAAATCGAGCCTAATGCAATTGTTGAGAAATCAAGGTGGCATAATAGGAATGATGAAGCTTATGGCTTGATCTCTCTCTCTCTCTCTCTCTCTCTCTCTCTCTCTCTGACTTCTTTTCCATCTTGATGGATTAGTAGGCCCTAATGAAGTGTGGATCAAACTTGAATCCCTCTTTGGAAAGAAAGATGAACTTAGAGGACATCAATTGGAGAATGAGTTGATCTCATTGAGACCAAGTGAATTTGAAACCATTGAGGAATTCATCACCAAGTTGTTAAGATTTCATATGCTAGACTAGATGGCAATAACATATGCAGAATCATTGAAAGAAACACAATCACAAGATATACACAATATTTATCCTGGTGTTGAGGCCTGGAAATTCGCAGGTGGCAATAGTAAGGGATTCTCCCCAATCAACGTTCCCAACTAGCCCGTTGACTATTTGGTATAGGGAATCTGTCCGGTTTACGGTCCGGCCACCATAGGTCAAAGTAACAACAAGGGTTTACCGGTTGCGGCCTGGTCCACCGGAATTTGTATTTTTGACTTAATGTATGCAATGCCCATGCCTATCTTAACATGCAGGGTGATAAAGATGCAAGGAACAACACAATGTGCTGCGCAGGTTCTTACCTATCGTCTTAGGTTCACCAACATCTAAACCACATATGTAACCATGCAGTAAAACAACTAACTATCTAAACACCTAACTATCTATCCCCGGGGAGCCAGAAGAATGATTATTTGTGAGTAATGTATTTTTTCCATGTATAATAAACAAGTTACAGGTAGCTGATATTTATGTTTACAACACATGAACATGAAAATATTCTAACAACCAGATAGCCAATTGTTATATGAACCACATACATTACCCTAGGTGAATTTTCCACAAATTAAATAAAAAATCATTCGACAAGACATAGGTCATAAGGTTAGAACGATCTCACGATTCATGGACACAAGCTGAAAAATAAAGTAGTTCATCTTTCTGCCATCCATGTATAACATTTGGAAACTTCACATCTCTTTCTCCAACAGGCAAACCAAAATATTTTATTGCAAAAGGAAGTAGTTCTTCTTACAATATGTCCTCCAGTATTACTGGGAAAAATCCCCCTTCCCATCTACCCTTCCTACTTTTATACAAAAAGAAAAATTGGTTGGGCTGCCCAAAGTGACCTTTGGGCTTCCCAACCCTTTTGTCTTCCCAACGTTTCAATTTTTCCAAAAAGCCTTTTACAATTTATTAAATTACAACAAAGTTGACCGGTCCTCTTGTGAGGAGGGTCCCGCTTGGTTCTCCAAGAATTTTTTCCACGCTGCTGCTTCAGCAGCGAGACCTTCAAATGAGCTAGGCTCTAAAAACTGAATGTTTAGCTTGAACTTGTTATCTTGGTTTTTTATGGCCTCTACCCTAGTTGTGTTCAATCGCACCTGTTCTTCCAAGAGCTGCACACTAACGCCTGTGTGGCCTATTTCATCTTTCAGAATTTGGTCATTAATGGCCTTGATGCGTTGTACTCTGGCTTCTTCATCTTGTTGTCTTTTCTGCAACATTTCTACAAATACATCATGATCAGGGAACTCATATAGTCTCTGCTCGGCCTCTACCTGACATCGGTTGTAGGTAACCAGGGCTCTCCTGAAGAATTCTGTGCAGGCTCCCTTTGTCTTCTTGACTGTTTTCTGGAAGTCTTCTGTAGTATTGATAGCGAATTCTATCAGATCGTGGTCCCGTTTAAGGGCTTGTTTATCCTTGGATGGTAGTTCTGCTGGGACTTCTTCATCATTCTCCACCCTTGCTATCCTGGTCGTCAGTGCTTCGAGACTGTCTTGAGACCTGTCAACAAAATAAGAAGTGGTGTCCAAGAGTTCTTCCAGTCGGCTATCAATCTGGAGGACCTGGCATCTTTCTTCTTCTAGAGCAGTTTGCAGGTGTAGCACTTTAGCTTTCTGGGCCAGGATGTGTTCTTTAACCGGCTGTAGATCGACCTGCTATTCCTTTGCTGCTTCCAGCTGCTCTTTTAGTTCTTTAACGTATGCGGTGTTGGACTCATAGATAACATTCTGCTGCGCTTCCAGGTCTTCTATCTTTGCCCTCATCTGTTCCTTTTCATTCTTTAAGTCTTGAATTTCCTGTTGTCCAGTTTCCAGAGCCTCATGTGTTGTTTCCTTGGCCTGTGCTTCTACCTGGATGGCGCAGATTTCACTCTTTGTGGCCTCCATTTCTCTCAGCACATGTTCATATTTTCTCTTAAGTCTATTTCCTTCTTCCCTTTCTTTTCTCAGGGTATCCTTAAGCTGAGAGGAGGTCTTCTTGGATGACTCTATTTCAATCATCATTCTATCTATGTTATCCTCTGAAGCATGTATTGCTGCAGTCCCAGCCCTTATAGTAAACCTTGGATATACATCTGTCCCTACCATCATGACCTTATCTGTTATCATTTTGCTGGCCATTCCTTCTGCCTCTACCTTTCTTTCTGTTCTCCTCATTATCCTTTTAGTAGCCCTGTCATAATATACGGTGCTGAAATCAGGGACTTCTTCCCCTTTTTTCTGTACGAAGGGTACTAGCTGAAGCATAGGGGTAGCAGCTACGATGGTGGTGAGCACTTGAGGGATCTGTACCTCGGGGTTTTCCTCTCCCTGACTCTACCCTGATGGTGTTTTGGGAGCTTGCTGTTGCGTCAACTTTATCTGTTTAGCCTCCTTCTCTCGCAATTCTTCGTCTAGCCTTCTCTGGGATTCTTCAGCTGCTTGCCTAGCAGCTTCTTCTGTTTCTCTGGCTGCTTCACTTGCTTGTTTAGCTGCTTCCTGGGCAGCTTTCCTCTTTTCTTCTTCTCCCTTTCACATCCATTCTGCAGCCTCATCTTCCAGCCTCTGAGCCTCCTCTCTTATCCTTTTGGCTGCTTCTTCAGCCTTAGCTTGCTCAACTTTATCTTGTTCAGATCCTTTTCCACCCTTGGTGGGGTTTTTCAGTTTGAATCTTCTACTAAGTGCCGTCATGTTTGGTGCACTCCTGAAAATAGATTCATCTCGATCAAAATGGTGGGTGTACTCGTAAAACACCTTGTGCTTCTTACAGTGCTCAGCCATTCTGCCATGAGTGTCATTTCGTCTGAAAGTCATCTCGCTAAAGTGGAACTTCCCTAGTTCCTCTATAAATCCTGCAGCTTGCTTCACATTAGCGAAACTGCAGCTGCCTAGCTTAAATGGTAGAGGTGGATAGGCAGTCTTCTTTTTCTGGAACAAGAAGTGACCAACTCCGTCAATAAACACTTGTCTGAATGCCTCTTTGTGGACTATATAATCCGTTGCGTACTTGGGCAGCAGATAAGGTGTTTTTGATCCACCAAACATTCTAAGATACATCCCGTTTTCTATCAAGAAATAATCACCATACTCCTCTATTACCTGCATAGCCTCTTCAGACATGCAGTTACATTCCTTTCGGAAGATAAGCGTGTGCAGAGGCATAATAAAATGCTCACAGATCTCTCGGTAATAACTATGGTATTGATGAGCCCCCATTAGTTTGTAGGCTGCATATACGGGCATTCTTTCCCTATCCCAAACACATTTGAGCCCTGGGAAAGGCCGGTGGCATAATATGCAGTCTATCAGAATGGAACTCATGTAGAACTTATATTTTTTCCGGGCTTCTCCTCCTCCCAGGGCTGCAGCTACACAAGAAGAGAGACTACTTGATACTAGGCTGGCCCAGTTGAAGATTGTTCCTTCTGTGGCCACATGAAACATAAGAGGTATCCACTCCAATTTGAAGAGTCTACCATTGGCTCTTCCAAAGATCCGGTTTAGCATCAAGGCTATAAACCTGTAAGGAGCTCTCAAGCTTGCTGTGTCATAGTCCTCCGTTGCTCTGTGTCTATAAAGCTTTCCTGGTAAGAGCATTCTTCTCAGGGTTTCCGCTAAATCCATCCTGAGGTTATCTAACCAATCGTTTGACAGGAAGACTTGGGGCTCTGGCAGGTGGTAAGCCAATGCCACATATCCAGGGCTAAATGCAGCATATCCCTGACCTTAAACATTTCCCATCAGCATCGTGTTGTTATTTGTGTGTGGTAGAATCCATCTCATCACATCAGAGCAAGGGAACAGCTCTGGTCTGGTAGCCACCTTCATGATGGCGGATTTTTCAATGTTGGCGTAAATAGGTTCTTCCTCAAGACCCGTGTCTGGGACTTCCCTACGGGAAATTAGTCTGTATATCTCACCCCATTTGTACTCAGGCTCAATACCAGAGATACATTGGGTATCCTCGTTTATATACTCCTTCTGTGGGACGACCTCTATGGCTTTTTTCTCTTCGACCGCAGGGGCCTTCTTTTTCTGCCTCTTGGACATTGTAAATTCTTCCTGCAATGTAACAACATTATGACATTTAAGCAGTTTGAATTTTTTTAACATTGTGCAGCAATATATCCTTTCTCAAGTGTATCATAATTGCGACCAGTCCACGAAATCAAATCATAAGTCTCTCATACTGAACAATCAAACTAGCATGCAGTAGTGTGCAATGTGCCATTATCTTATGCATAGTATGGTAATGTTTAATGCAACAAAAACATATATTGTCCAACCTTATAATGCCTTGAGACTATGGGTGCACCATCTTATGATCCGATCTATATGAGCAAGTGTATCAATCCTACTTATGCCAGGATTAAACCTACACTATTATGTGACCTGCCACTTTCTCATGATAGCGATACATTGAAGCAAAAACATTGTAAATTATATGCAGGTGCAGTATTCAATTATCATTCTATTTCCTAGCAAACACAGAGAAGAATTAAAACATCAAGCTTGCGCCCATCAACACTTCAGTCCTACAGCCCAGCAGACACATCACAAAGGAGACGCGTGCTACTGGCAGCGAAAAAATTACATTAAGCTGATAGTACATTTTACCCTCCTCGGCGGGACGTAACCACATTTCTGCACAGGGTATCAAAACACGACCCACGCTATCCTCCATAAACGCAGTATTATCAGCGACATACCCCCTCTACCCTACTAGGGTTTTAGGTGACAAAAATCAAAAGGGTCGCGAAGAATGGCGCAATCAACACCGGCTAGGTTCGACCATGAAAACTTCTCAAAACCCTATTCCTCCCGGTCAACTATAGGTTCGACCTTCTGCCTCGTCGAGGTTACGATAGAATGTGCGAGTGGGACGGCCAAAGTCCACAGGCTGGGAATGCACCACTGAAATCTATAAACTACCAAACCCCCACTGCAGCGCCCAAAATCTGACCACCCCCTATCTATCATGGCCGCGCAGCAAGTTTTGGCGCAGACGGCGTAACGACCGTCTGCGCCTAAACCTTTCAACCCCTGTGCGCATGAAGCATCGACTAAAAGCGAAGAGAAAATGGCTTAAATGGTCAACATCCCCTCTCACCCTAGGTTAATATAAAACTAACTTGTACAAACTTGAGTCCTAGGTGTACAAGGGAAAACGTCGGGGACCCCAAAACATGGGAGAAAATCAAAACCGCTCAAATGCAAATGGGAAAAAGACGAAATAAACCTACCTGGCGATCCGGCAAAAAACGAGCTGATGACAGTTGGAATTCTACTCTTGCCACCTGGAAGCTGATACAACGACAGCTAGACCTTCGCGCGCTCCAAAGATCGACAGCTCAATGCTATACACACTGCGACAGTGCTCGGCAATAAACAAACAATACAAAACCCAAACCATCGCACCGTATAATATAAAAAATGCCACACGTGCGAGAGCATTTAAATCGGGCGGGAAATGAAAGTTGCGTCGGGAGACTAGAGCTTCAGTCCCTCCGTAACGGCGGATGGTCCACAATACTAACTCACCCGCACGGCTAAAATAGAACGCGTGAACTACAATCGAGCGCCGGTGGGTACCTTGATCGGATGACCAAGAATCCGAACCCCCCGCAATGGCGGGCCCTCAGAGCGTGATACCATCCGCGATGGAGGAGGAAGTGATGGCCGCACGCTCCGATACAAAAGTCGGGAGACACACAAAGCACACATCGGAGCGCTACAGAAAGTCAAACCTGCCAAGGTCCGCAACGTCGGCGGTCCGGATGAAAGATACGTCCGCAACGGCGGAAAACATGAAGGTGAAAGGCCTCGATATGAAGTCAGAGGATAAGAGCCTATCATGATCCGCAACGTCGGACGAGGGAGAATTTAAACCCCTCTGATAAAGAATCAAGAACCACCCGATAGAGAATCAAAACTCGCGCGCAATGGTCGGAGCGAAAAGGAAAGTTTAAACTCGAAAAAAGCCCGCAACGTTGGAGGGAAAAAGACAATCAAGATCTGAAATCCACCCGCAACGGTGGGACAGTCAAACAAATTAACTCCCGATACATGAAGATTTTGAAAGATACGCAAAACGACGAGGAACTCAATTAAAGATGAGATTCTTTAAAACATTGAAATGAGGAGAAGCCAATCGATTGACAGCAACCAAAAATGCTGGAAGACGCTTCAAAATTCACATACCAAAATCGGCAAGGATCAGGAAGAAAACCAACTAATTCAAAGTAAAGGAGGGTCCCAAAATTTTTGGAATTTTGGGAAAATGTTGCAGCTGCAACAATTGGCGACTATCTGGTGAACCCCAGATCTCTGAATTAACTCTCTCTCCCGGCTTGAGACTGTCTGAATAAAAGCGAAATCTTCTAGATGTCTGTATTCCTAAACAAACCAACTTATGCATTAAATTCATAGAAGAAGTCCATTTTTCTCGGGAAAAGGTAACATTCGTAGTGTTTCAGGTCTGAATAACTCTCTTGAGGCCGAATGGATGAGGTTTATTTTGCCTGCCCTATGGTGGTTACAGTTTGGACACCACAGGATTGTGACAGATAGTGAACAGTATTACCCTTTTGTTCCTCATTCCCATGCCAATTTGCACTTTTGTGCCTTTAGAACTTTAGTTTATTTGATATGAGTCCTCCTGCAGGCCTTTCTTACTGAATTTTAATTCAGGATCCTCTATCCCATAGTGTCCTTTTGTGTGAATGATATATTTCATACTTCAATTCACGGACGGAGAGGATCTTGTGGCCATTTAGTACTTGATGCTTTGAGATTAATGCTTTCTCGAGCTTTGTTCTGATAAGTCTTGCTTCTCTTTTAGGAGTAATGAATCTTAAGAGCTTTCAGCCCTTTCTTAATTCAGGGCATGGGATCATTTGTATATGATAAACTGTTTCACTCTGCTTCCTTTCCATGGGTCTTTTGCTGTGACTCCCTTGGGTATTAAAATGTGAAGTGGATGGAGCCCCCAAATAGTATTTCAGACCTTTTCACTTCTGAGTTATTTACAGGGATTAAGTGAGACTTCGAATGAATGCACTGCCGGTTAGGAATAAAATTACTAGAAGACATTCTATACTTTAAAGCACAGTCTTTTGCTCAAGACTTTAGTTGATACAGAACCCTGACATTCCCATTGCATCCAAAAGCTTTCCTCTTATTCAAAATCAACAGGAAAACTAACAAAGCTATAAAGAAATAGTAGCAAAGCAAGTAATAAAAGAAGAACCATCAAAGCATTAAAGCAAGAAAACAACATCTAATATTAAGAAAACAAAACAATTTATTTATGTACAACAACAGACAAAAAACTAAAAAACGCCCATTCCCCCAAAATTTTACAACTAAAAAACTAAGGAATGAGCTGGGTTTCAAACATGAGTATTTTTAACCATGATCTAACTGCGATGTTATTGAAATGGAACCCATATCTAAGATCATGCAGTCATTTCTTTCAGCTTGAGTGAGTTGAAGGAGCTCAGGCTGGGCATCCATCATAGGACTGGTCTTTCTTGAAGTATGATGTCTCAGCTTACACTCATTTAGATGGTTTCCCAATACAAACTCAGTAGATTCATTTTCTTCTCCTAGCTTAGTGACATTGCGCTTCATATATGGCTCTCTCAAAATCTTAATCATGTTTGGGCTTCCCTTCTGAGGTAACCACAAGTGAGACCAGTCTGAAGCAAAGTACCCATTTAACCTTACTGTCGAATCTCGGTTCAGGATCATTCCATAACCATTAGGGATGTCTGCTACTACGATGTCAACGTAATGACATGTCCTTTTATTTGCAGCTAATCGGATACAAATATCCTCCATTTCCCCTACTACTTTGACACTAGTTTTGTCAAGTTGAGTGACATCCCAAATAGTAGGTTTTAGCTGCCCATTAAGCTTTTTGCAGACTGCTAGAGGCATAACATTCATGGATGATCCAGAGTCTACCAAACAATTATGGACCTTATGATTTAAAATTTCAAGAGTCACAAGGAAAGGTGGAGCACTGGTTTTCTTAGTCTTGATCAACTCAATCTTTTCTTCCATAGGTTGGTTTTTTGTGGGCAACTCTTCTTTCAGTTTGCCAGCTTTGCTTTTGTTAGGATTATTAATCCTCCCTTGTCCAAATTTGGTCATATGTCTAAATCGGGAGTCATGTCTAAATCGGGAGTCCATCCAGTCTATTTATAGTC
>LPNX010041574.1:888041-975139 GCA_001517045.1 Pseudotsuga menziesii
TCTTATTCTGTGTTAAACAGCGATATACCATTCCATGAAAACATATTATCATCATCTGGTTTTACTATGGTCTGTTTCTCTTTTTCTTCCTCACTACTGTCCCTAGTCAATTTTGGGTCCAACAACTTATTCATCACCAATGTCATTGAATGTAACCATTGAGGACACTTCTTCTCAGAATGATGTTGTTGATGAAAGGTATAGAAATTATCTCCTCCTATTTCTGTTATGTTTATTGATGACAAATTAGGAGGTGGGACTTGCCATCGGCTGTTATCTTCCCTATTTGGATAGTGTGGCTTATTGGTTTTCTGAATGTCCCTCTCCTTTTCCAGGTCTACAATTCTGTCGGACATTTTCTGAAGCACTCTCATCATCTCA
This sequence comes from Pseudotsuga menziesii, assembly GCA_001517045.1. NCBI lineage: Eukaryota > Viridiplantae > Streptophyta > Pinopsida > Pinales > Pinaceae > Pseudotsuga > Pseudotsuga menziesii. The sequence goes on from LPNX010041574.1 coordinate 888,423, forward strand.
TGATACTTATGTGTTTGATCTTCTGTAGATTTAGACAGCAGTGAGCATCTTCTTATAGTGGTATTCTCTTCAGGTGAGTCAGGATAGTCCTCTATACTCTCACTTTCAGCTTGTACCCTTTCAGCCTCTTGATAAGTCTCTACCAGCGTAGGCTTGACTTTCATCTTGGAAAACATGGCCAGCTCAGGTCCTAAGGCCAGCGTAGGCTTGAATTTCTTCTCTCTCTCTCTCTCTCTCTCTCTCTCTTTCCTATATGCTACACAAGTGAGTGAGTCTGTGTCCAAATAAGAAGCACAACTCTTCTACTTATACACATTGAGCCAATTGACTTTTACCCTAAACTATCTCAGCCGACTTCACCTAGGAAGACTCAAAACAATATTTTATATTATTCATTAGGGTACTAATGACCCGACTTACAATGGAGGCTTTACCTCATGAGTCTATGATGACCCATTACAATAGTAACACCCCGACAGATGAATAATAACATCTCCCTTAGGTTACATTACTAAAATACATTTATAATATCCTTTGAAGTTACAATATTTCAACACTCCCCCTTAATGAGAAGGTTATTCTACTAACAAAATCATCATAGACTATAGGAGAAAAGAGAGACAATATATTCAATAGTATCGAGGTAATACATCTATATGTCATAGGAATTTTTCACAATCAGTAATTGGACCAATTACTCTTCAATGACTTCATCTTCTGCATCACACGTTCACTTGATCCTTTTGCAGCAACGCTTCGACCTTTCGATCCTTCATATCAACACTTCGATCTTCTTGATCCTTTGCAATAGTACTTTGATCTTCTCAATCCTTTGTAGCAAAAACTTGATCTTCTCAATCCTTTGCAGTAGCACTTCAATCCTTTCGATCCTTTGCAACAACACTTTGATCTTTTTGACCCTTTGTAGCAACACTTCGATCCTTTTGATCCTTTGCAACAACACTTCGATCTTCTTGATCCTTTGTAGTAGCACTTTGATCTTCTTGATCCTTTGTAGCAGCACTTCGATGTTCTCAATACTTTGCAGTAAAACTTCGATCCATTAGATCCTTTGCAGCAAAAACACTTCGATATTCTTAATCCATTGCAGTACCACTTCGATATTCTTGATACTTTGCAGCAACACTTCGATCTTCTTAATCCTTTGCAGCAACACTTTGATCTTCTCGATCCTTTGTAGTAGGACTTCAATATTCTTGATGCTTTGCAACAGCACTTCAATCTTTTTGATCCTTTGCAGCAACACTTTGATCTTCTTGATCCTTTGCCGCCATGCTACCTACAGTACACATAATATCTTTGCAGGATGATCAATCCGCATCACTTTAGGACATAGGTCCAAGGATGATGCAATCCTCCATCAACCTACTCCCCCTTAACGAGGAGGGTCCATAATATCGACCAGTTGAATCATCTACAATTGAATGTAGATCTCGACCGCACCTATATGCATGCCTTGTCATACGTAAGGAATCATCGTAGACCAGCCTTATCACTAAGGTTAGGGCCAGTCTTGAGTGAGTGTTATACTACAGTATCTACAAATACATGTAGGAATACTCCCCACACAAGAGTATTACCTGTAGAGAAGATCTTGACTGCATGTAAATGTTGGCCCTGTTGTGCGTGAGGACTCATCGTAGAGCATCCTTACCACTGAGGTTAGGACCACTCCTGAGCAAGTGTTATTCTACGATATCCACAAATGTATATGGGTATTCTCCATGTGAGAGTAACATCTACATGGCCATCCTTAGCTAGTAACAACCACTCTCAAGCATAGAGTGTCATACTTGCCATCCTCAAGAGAGGATACTATCGTCCACAAGTGAATGTCGTACCTTGTCAACATCTTCAAGTGCAATTGACCTCTTCATGTTGGAGCATCACTGTCATCCCATCATCGATGTCAGTCTCATCATCACTCCCCATTTTTTGGGATGATCCATATTATCAAGCTTCTCCCCCTTTGTCTGAAGAGGGTTCATTTCTTTGACCTGCTCTTCCTTTCCGAGGGGAGTCCATATCTACGAATTGTTCCTCCTTTTTGAAGAGGGTCCCTATCTTCATCATTTGTAGTACCATTACTGTTCCTCCTTGTGAGGAAAGTATTTTCGAACTAAACCAAGCTTGTCACATAAACATTCAAACTTTACTCAAGATAGAGGCTTGGTCAGCACATCAACAAATTTTTCTTCGGTACTCACATAATGGAGCTTTATAGCTCCCTTTTGTACCATATCCCTTATATAAAAATATCGTATTTCTATGTGCTTTGATTTATCATGGAACATCAGATTCTCTGTCATCTTTATACAACTCTCGTTGTCACATAGAATCAAGGTGGTGTCCAACTCCATGTTAAATAGTCCTGACATCAGTTTCCGAAACCATATCGCTTCACAACTAGCGGAGCAAGCTGCCATGTACTCTACTTTAGCTGCACTAAGAGCAACACTCGATTGTTTCTTACTAAACCATGAGATCATGGTGGATCCTAGACAATAACATCCACCTGAGGTGCTCTTTTTGTCTGTAACAGTTCCTGCCCAATTCGAATTCGTATATCCATATAATCTGTAGTCATGATGTCTACCATAGTAAAGTCCCAAGTCTATCATACCTTTTAGGTACCTCATCACATGATTTGCAACTATGAGGTGAACCCTTCTAGGTTTAACTAGATACTGACTTAAGGTGTTCATAACAAAGCATATATATGGCCTTGTGTTCATCACATACATTAATGACCCAAAAATATGTCTGTAATTATTCATACCCACTAAATCTGATATCTTATTAGACAATAACTTCAGGTTGGTGTCCATGGGTGTGGCCATGGCTTTACAATCCAACATATCAAATCTTTTCAAGATTTCTACTGCATACTTTCCCTAGTTCAGAAATATTTCTTCTAGGCTCTGCCACACTTCTATCCCTAGGAAATAATGCATCAATCCAAGATATTTCATCTTGAATTCTTTAGCTAGTTTCTTCTTGCAATATGTGATCTGTTTCTCATTTCCAGTCAGAAATAGATAATCCACATACAGTAATAGAATGATTGGTTCATCATCGATAATATTCATATAAATGTTAGGATAAACTTTACTCTTGGTAAAGCCCAATCTTGTCAAAGAAGATATCTATTCTACAATACCAAGCTCTGGGAGCTTGCTTCAGTTGATACAAAGCCTTTTTCAATTTACATACATGAGTCGCTCTATATTTGACTTCAAATCCTTGTGGTTGTTCGATGTAAACCTCTTCCTAAACCACACCTTGAGGAAGGCTGTCTTTACATCCATCTGGTGTAAGTCCCACTTCATCATGGAAACTAGTGCCATGATGGTTCTTATGGAAGTGTACCTTTATACTAGAGAAAATGCTCTTCATAATCAATCCCCTCTTTCTGAGAGAATCCTCTAGCCACAAATCTTGCCTTGTATTTTTCAATACTTCCATTAGCAGCATGTTTTATTTTGTAGATCCATTTTGAAGATACCACACTCTTGCTTTTTGGTTTGGGTACTATATCTCAAAAATCATTCTTCATTATTGACCGGTATTCTTCTGTCATTGCTTCAACCCATTCTTTCTTTTGTGCAGCTTCCTCATAGCTGGTGGGTTCTTGATCTACAAGGTCAAACATCAAATCTACATAACTAGAGTATGGTTTTGATATTTTGCTTGTTCTTGAGGAGCCTTCTGGAGCTCCATATCTCTCTGCTTCTTGTATGATTTCTCTTACCCAGGCAGGTTTTATCTTTCAAGAGATATCCATAGTAGGGGGTTCCTGAAGTTCTAGCATATCATCATCTTCAAATGCTACTATTTCAGGAGAGTGCTCAACTTTTACCATTCTAGTAGGTACATCCTCTTCATGTATTTATTCAAGCTGACACCTTCTGGATTTCTTGAGAGCTTGTTAACACCCAAAAAGTGTTCACTACCTCATCTACCCCATTACATGGCTCATTTGTCCATTTTCCTACCATATTTCCCTTAAAAACCCTGAAAATCCCATTAAAAAGCCTCCAAAAGGCCTAAAATGCCTCCAAAAGGCCATAAAACCATCTAAAAAGCCTCCAAAAGGCATTTTCCTCCAAAAATATCCAAAATTCCTCTAAAATAGCAAAAATCCCCAAAAGGGAAGAAAAAATATAAAATAATGAGGAAAAGGAGGAAAAAACCCTAAACAGCTACCCTAAACCATATGGTTTCCAAAACCATGGGCCAGCACTCCACCACTAAAAAACTATAAATAGGTGATGGAGACCCCTTATTTCACATCCACAATCACAAGCATCCTTACTGTGCCAAAATTGCTATTGAAACCCTAGCTCACCCTTTGAGCTACTTTCACCATTGAGAGCCCCTTTTGGCCCATTTCCACCACCGGAGAAAGAGAAGGAGCAGCCGGAGCTCGGAGCAACCTATCGGATCAGCGCAAAGGGCTTCACCAACCTCCACATCGGAGGTAATATCAATAAAAAACCATTCTTTATATTTTGCTGTTTTGTTTCATGCACGTGTTTTAGATTAGTTTTTATTCCTGTTTAGCATTTTCATTTCTATTTTACTGAACTGCTACTAAGGAGTCCATTCTCCTTTGTAGGTGCTCATTCGCACAAGCTAGGGGTAAAACCCTAGCTATAGAGCTGTCTCTTCATCAAATGTTACATCCCTACTAATCTCGATATGATGGAATCCTGAAGACTTTGGAGACTTCACAGTATCCAACAAATATTCCCTTCTTTCCAGAAGGATCCAACTTGGTTCTCTTCTCTTTCTGAATATGTACATATACTGGACAACCAAATATCTTGAGATGGCTCACTTCAGGTTTCTTTCCTGTATACATCTCTTCATGAGTCTTGAATCAAAGAGCACTGTGAGATAATCTATTCTGCACATATACAGTTGTTCTCGCTACTTCAACCCATAGGTGCATGGGGATGTCTTGGTCATGAATCATGGTCTTCACTGCTTCCATAATAGTTCCATTCATTCTTTCCGCAACACCATTCCGTTGGGGATTATAGGGAGTGTTTAGTTCCCTCTTGATTCCTGCCTCCTTACAGAATGCTGCAAATTCCTTTGAAGTGTATTCTCCACCATTATATGATCTCAGTGTCTTGATTCTCTTTTCTAAAAGGTTCTCTATCAAGGCTTTGAATTCCTTGAGTTTCCCGAACACTTCACTCTTGTTCTTCAAGAAGTATATCCATGTCTTTCTTGAATAGTCATCAATAAATGTGACATAATATTCATAATCACTTAACGATATGGAGGGCATAGGACCACATACCTAAGAATGAATTAGTTCTAATGTACCTTTAGTCTTTGTTTCACTTTTCAGAAATGGATTCTTGATGTTCTTTCCTCTTGCACATCCTTTGCAAGTTCCCTCATGATAAATCTTCATATCTGGTAACCCTGTTACCACTTTTCTCACATAGGGTAGTGCTTTGTAGTTGATGTGAGAAATCCTCCTATGCCATAGTTCACTTGAGTTGGTAGTCTCATGGACAAGGGTTGTCTCTGGATGTCCTTTGAGTTTATATAGTCCTCCTTGTTCTTCTCCAATGACCACAACATCTTCAAGTGTCTTTCCTTTGGACCACATAAGTACTTGTCCATCTATAAAAGCAACTTCTTATCTAGAGTTGAGATGGAAAGGAGATTCTTTTTCAAACCTGGTACATATAGTACTTCCTTCATCTTCATGGAAATCCCAGAGTCAAGCTTGTAGCTTGATTCACCAATACATTTGATGGAATATTGATAGTCATTTCCCAATGATACCTTATGAGGAGAATTTTTTCTTCAAGTATTTACAGAGTTTGCTTCTATCCTGTCATGTGCTTTGAAGCACCACTATCAATAAGCCATGTATATTCTCCAGGTGTTACATACCTAGAGAGTGCAAAGAATAATACATATTCATCTACACCTTCTTCTTTTGTTATTATCTTTCGAGATCTTTCTTCCTCATCCTCATATTTAGCTAGATGAGCAAGATGTCTCTTGTTGTTGTTGTTCTTATTTGGTGATAGACTCTCTCTGGCAAGCTGTCCTATCTTATGACAGTTGTAGCATTGATGTTTTGAGTAATCCTTCATTTTATTTTGAAACTTCTTCTTGGAATGTTTATGGTTATCTTTCCTGAAGTTTGATTGTTTTATTCCTTTAGTGTGGATGGCTAAAGTATGCTCATCTTCTCTGAGTAGAGCTTCTTTGTTAGCTACTCTAGCTTCTTCTTGATTGCAATCTTCCCATACTATGTCAAACTTAATACTTTCTTTTTTGGCACACAGAGTCTGTATGAATGAGTCCCAAGGTCTAGTGAGACCATTGAGAGCAGTCATAACTAGTTCATCCTCATCAAGGGTGTCTCCAATAGCACTTAGTTGCTCTCTAAACTGGTAAACCCCGGCGAAGTAATCCTGAATGGATTCTCCTTTATTCATCTTGGTGCCCTTTAGTTGAGCTCTCAAATTCATCTTTCTATTGATGTTCCTTCCCTCATACATTTTGGAAACTACATCATACATATAGTTTGGTGTCTTCTTAGATGACATTTGAGGGATTAAGTGATAGAATCAACAATGATCCTCGTTGCCTTGATTAGGTCTTGTTCATACTTCTCCTTAGCTTCAAATTCTATTGGTTCTGCAATTTCATCCTTCATGTACTTCTCAAGGCCATTCTCTCTGAGAATGAGACCAATCTTGTACTTCCATGGTAGGAAGTTTTCTATGCCTTCTAGTTTATCCTCAAGCTTAGTGCTTGGGGCCATCCTGTCCAGTAGGTCACTAAAAATTAAAATTTCTCAAAATGAAAAACTGACCTTACCAGGAGATGCACTTGACTGAGGCAAGTTGGTTGGTCCAACTGATTTCTAGAGATCCCAAATCTTCAGCCTTCAAATCCTACTTGCGAGGTTGCAACTTTGCATAATTTTTGGTTCTGGTTTTCTGCAGTTTTCTGGTTCGGGTCCAAACTAAGTTTTGTCTTTCTTGGAGATTAAACCACCCAAAAAATTCGATCCCAAGCTCAATAGATGCACTCTAGGGAGGCACAAATTTCTATGCAAGCATATATTCCAATCTCCAAACTTTGTAGAAACCCTAATTTCTTTCAGAGAAGGAGGAGAGAGAGTTTCACCTTGTGAAATTTTTCCTATTCAGGCTAGCTCTGATACCATGTTAAGATTTCATATGCTAGACTATGTATCATTAGTTTTCAATCCAAATTCACAACAATAGCATATGAAAAATCACTGAAAGAAACACAATCACAAGATAGACACAATATTTATCATGGGAAACCCTCAAGGGAAAAAAAACCCAGTAAAACTTCCTTTGTATAAGATGTATAAGATGTAACCCCAAAACATGTATTCTCCTCCTTGATGTTCTCTCTCTCTCTCTCTCTCCTATGCGCTAAACAAGTGAGCAAGTCTGTGTCCAAATAAGAAGCACAACTCTTCTCATTAAGGGGGAGTGCTGAATATTGTAACTTCAAAGGATATTCTAAATGTATTTTATTGATGTAGTCCGAGGGAGATGTTATTATTCCTCTGGAAAGGTGTTACTACTATATTTGGTCATCATAGAGTCACAAGGTAAAGCCTCCATTGTAAGTTGGGTCATTAGTACCTTAATGAATAATATAATATATTGTTTTGATTCTTCCTAGGTGAAGTCATCCCAAACAGTTTAGTGGGGCCGACTTGATTAGGGTAAAATTCAATTGGCTCATTGTGTTTAAATAGAAGAGTCGTGGTTCTTATTTGGACACACAGACTCTCACTTATGTAGTGCATAGGAGAGAGAGAGAAAGAGACAGAACAACAAGGAGGATGATAAATGTTTTGGGGTTATATCTTATACATCTTAAAAAGAGGAAGTTTTGTTGGGTTTTCTTCCTCTTGAGGGTTTCTTAGGATAAATACTATGTCTATATTGTGATTGTGTTTCTACAATGATTCTGGATATTCTGCTGCTATGATTTTGAATTGAACACCAATGATATCTGGTATAGCATATGAAATATTAACAATTGTTTGCTACTCCATATGACTTAATTTTTGGTATTTCAGAGCCTCATAAGCTCTATTACAAAATTATAAAGGTTTGACATCAGTTTCGAAAGAAGGTTCATGATCGGGTTCACCATTATGCAACTACACTAGAAATTGAGCCTATTGATTTCATTGATGTTCTTTGGTTAAGAGATGATTGCACATATCTCTTCTCCATATCTGATTTTATGTTCAAATCTGATATTTTATGTAGTCACATCAAGAAGCATTCATATGATGCTCCTTCATCACTAGAAGATGAGCATCAAGGGGTTTCTCATCATGTTTTTTGTCTACACAACATTGGAAAACTGATACATGATCAAGGCATCTACAACAAATCTACCAAGTTTCTCACCAAGAAGCAGTACATTCAGCTTATTAGAGTGAAGAACAAGACAAAGTGAAGATATTCATTTAAATTCCGTCCCATATCTATTTTTGAGGAAGGGTTTTCCCTTTTCCTCATTTTACATGGATAAAATAATTTTTACATATAGATTGTAATGGGTGACCTTTGGTCTTTAGTTACCAGGGCCTAGGTTGTCCAAAGTTAGGATTAAAGGGGAGTGTTATGATTATTATTAATCCTCTTTTTGACCACATTAGTTTATTTGTTTATTTCCCTAGCTTAGGAGGTCTTCATGTCTTCACCAGTGCATGGGGGACATATCTACTAGACATCTACCACTTACTACGCCTGTCTGCATGCATTTTGGTGCTCTAGGTATCAATCCCTATAATTTAGGAACCCACTAAGAGTTTCACCAATGGTTCCCAATAGTTGGCTCTAGTAGGTATTCAGTCATGTCCAGTTATGCTTCGATCCCCATCAGTTTGATCACCTGTAGTGTCTCTAGTGCCAATTTGAATGATTCAAGGGAATATAGGTGCCTTTGTTCACCTACCCTCTTTAATTAACTGGTTGTGAGCCTTTGTTCACCTACCTTCTTTAGTTAACTAGTTATTAATTATTTTAGTGATCTGGAGTTGCACTAGTTAGCTCTAGTGGTGATTTTTCCACACTGAGTTAGCTCCTAAGTCAGTATAGGTTGGTAGATTCAACTACTTCTTCAGGTATTCAAATTATTCCTTCATGTTTGTATTATATATTCACCCATAATTTGAATAGTATTTTATGGAATATTTCTCATTTTGTTCTTCAACTCATTGTGTAATAGCAATTATTCTTCTCTATATTTTTCTTGTGCAATCTATGTGAAGGCTATTTCTGTCCCAAGATCTGCTTGTCAGATTCTAATACCTTTCTCCAACTTTGAGGTCATGATTTCCAATGGGGGCACGTTACCTTACAAGGGGAAGTGTTGCAATGTGAATATCTCTATTGGAGATATAACTTGTGCTTCGATATGTTTTCCTTTCCCTTAGGTAGATGTGACGTGGTTTTGGGCGCTCAATGGTTACACACAGTTGGACCGGTCTTATGGGATTTTGCTGAACTTTAGATGCAGTTTTCAGTCAATGGGAAAAAATACACATTTAAGGGCTTACAACCAGGGTCTCTCAGCATCATTGGTACACATCGCATGGAAATTATCCTTAAGTATAATTCACATGGTTTCATCGTTCGTCTCCATTCTATTCAGATGCAACCATCAACGGTCTCCACTAATTCCTTAGATATACAACAATTTTTGGATCGATATGCATGTGTCTTTCCTGAACAAGTGGGATAACCACCTTCAATACCAGAGGACCATTGTATTCCTCTCTTTCCTGGAAGCGTCCATCCCAACATCAGGCCCAATCGCTACCCGTTTCACTAAAATACAGAGATTGATATGCTCGTTCATGACTTACTAAAGCATGGTATTATTCGCCCTAGTACCAGTTCCTTTTCTTCAATAGTTCTTCTTGTCCAACAAAAAGATGGGTTATGGAACCTCTGCATTGACTTTCGAGCACTTAATCACATCACAATCATGGATAAGTTTCCAATTCATTTTGTTGATGAGCTTCTTGATGAGCTTCATGGTGCTCATTTTTTCCGCAAGTTGGATCTTCTTTCTGGGTATCACCAAATTCAGGTTCATGAGGATGATATCCCTAAAATGGATTTCCCCACACATGATGGCCACTATGATTTTTTGGTCATGCCCTTTTTCCTCACTAATGCTCCTTCCACATTTTGGGCATTGATGAATAAAATATTCTGGCCCTACTTGCGGAACTTCATTCTGGTCATCTTTAATGATATCCTCATTTATAGTAAAACATGAGATGAGCATATCCACCATCTAGATCTCATATCACAACTTTTTTGTGATCATCATCTTTGTTCCAAACAGTCTAAATGTGTTTTTGGGAAGGAGGAAGAAGAGTATCTCATGCATATTTTCTTCAGCACAAGGGGTTTGCTTGGATTCTGCCAAAATAGATTCCATGAAAAACTAGCTGCATCCTCAGACACTCAAGAGCCTTCATGGGTCTTTGCGACTGACTGGATAATACGACAAGTTTGTGAAGGATTATGGGAATATTTTAGCTCCATTAACAACTCTAATGAAAAAGGTTTCTTTTACATGGACACATGCTGCTGAGTGTGCATATGACAATCTGAAACAAGCTTTGTGTTCCACACTTGTTCTAGCTATGCCATATTTTTCCAAGCCCTTCACTATTGAGAGTGATGCTTGCGACAATGGAGTCGGTGTTGTTCTCCTTCAAGATGAACATCCCATTGTGTTCACCAAAAAATCCCCTTCCAGTAAGAATTTAGCTTCCTCCACATATTAGAAGGAAATTATGGTTATTTTCCATGCAGTACAAATGTGGCAGCCATACCTATTATGGAATCATTTATGCATTAAGATTGATCACATGAGTCTAAAATATTTCCTAGAACAATGGGTCTCATCCCCAACATAATAGAAATGGGTTAGCAAACTCATGGGTTATGACTATGAGATCACTTGCAATAAGGGTAAGGACAATCTTGTGGTGGATTCTCTTTCTCACACATTTGATGACCACGTTTCTCTTTCAACTATTTCTATGCCTATTCCAAATTCATTGCAATATTTTCATCAAGGTTATGTCAATGACTCTTCATTATCTGAAATCATCCAACAATTGGCCAATAATCCTTATGCTATATTATACCACATTACTCTTGGGATGATTCTTCTATGAGATACAAGGGTCATCTGGTGCTTCCCGAATCCCCAGAGCACAAATCTTCAATAGGTTTTCTTTTATGAACTCCATGCTTCTCCATTGGCAGGGAACTCTGGGTTCCTCAAAACGCATGAGTAAGCATAGCATAAATTATTTTGGAAGGAATGAAAAGGGAAATTCAATAAATGGTGGCTGAATGTGATACCTTCAATCTATACAAGGGTAAAACGACATTCCTTCAGGGATTACTCATACCCTTTCCCACCCTATACTTATCTGGACAAATATTTCAATGGATTTCATTGAAGGGATCCCTAAATCTGGAGGAAAGACAATGATCTTGGTTGTGGTTGATCACCTCTCCAAATATAGTCATTTTTGTGCCCTCATCCATCCATATACTGCATATTCAATCACACAAATTTTCATGGATCAGATATTCTATCTTCATGGAATGCCTTCTTCCATTGTCTTAGATCGCGATGTAACTTTCACAAGTCATTTTTGGACAAAACTATTTTTCCACATTGGCACCAAACTAAAGATGAGTTTAGGGTATCACTCACAAATAAATGGTTAGATTGAAGTTATAAACAAATGTTTGGAAACTTATCTTCATTTCTTCACCTCTGAACAACAACATCAGTGGTCAAAGTGGCTCCCTCTTGTTGAATGGTGGTACAATACCTCCTAACACATTGCATCTAAAATGACTCCATTTGAAGCAATCTATGGTCATGCACTGCCAGTTCTCCTTCCATACACCCCCAGTAGTTCCCAGTTCAGGAAGTAGACAAGGTTCTCCAAATCTGAGATCAAATTATTCACATTTTGTAGGACAATATTCACATGGACAGAAACCAAATGAAACAACAAGCTGATCAACACCGTTCTGAGCGCACTTTTCAAGTCGGTGATATGGTTTTTATTTTTCGACAACCTTACAAGCAATCCTCTCTGAAAATCAAAGGCCGTCATAAGCTGGCTCCAAAGTTCTATGGGCCATATAAGGTTCATCAGAAGATTGGGTCTATTGCTTATAAATTGGAAATTCCTTCTTCTTCTTGCGCTCACCCAATATTTCATGTCTCTTGTCTTAGGAAAGTTATTGGAACCATCACAAACTGTTTTACCATAATTGTTTTATGAAGTATCCATTATTTTGGAGATGGAGGCCATCCTCAATATGCACACTCATCAACTTCGCTCTAGATCCATCATAGAAGTATTAATTAAGTGTCACAACATGCAACCAAAGGATGCTACGTGAGAACCACTCCTTTATATTCAACAACAATTTCCACATCTAAAGCTTTGAGGAAAAAAAATTCTAAGAGGGAGAGGATGTTAGGAACCTGGGTCAACCCTTCTCTTTACTTTGTTAGTATATTGTTGTTGGACGCATATGCTTTGTAAGTCGTCCTGTGAGTATATTGTATTATCCCACATTCATGGGGAGTAATAGTTGTTTAGATTAGACTTAGTATATAAGTATGTGTTGAGGCCAATGAAGGCATCCATGATATATTTGTATTGATCTTGCTCGAGGAGGTTTCCCCCTCAAAGTGGTCTGCGATCAAGAAATTCCTTCTATGTTCTGCTATTTCTTTTACATCATGCATTTTCATTATTTATTGCAGGAGGTTTCTCTCACATATTCACACTCAATATAACATACTTTGCAAAGAAATATCATCTTTCTTTAAAATCCATGGGACATCACCCTCTTTAAAAGATCAAGAGTTTTCAGCCTCTCCTCTACTTTAATTTTTTTGGCTAACATTTCCTTTTAGTCTTCAAAGAAATAATATCTCTCCTAACAACCAATGTGTCAGTATTTTTTTATAATATATGCCTCCATAAAGAAGATGAAATTTTTTTGAATGTATGCATGGGATTCAATAAGTGGGAAATATTAAGATGATCCCAATAGGGAAGCTCATAAAAATAGATTTCTTTTTCATCCCAATAGACATTTTTCAGCATAAGTCCTGCAAAATTTAGGATCATTGAACATATGTTTCCATTTGAATAAACATATTTTGCAATTTCCTTCTCCTTCTCTGTGTCATATTTCCTATGCCAGTTTGTTGGTGTCTTTATTTTATTTTTTTGGGTACTCTCTAGTTTACCATTGAAAGAAGTTGTTTCTCTTCTATAAGGATGGTCATTTGGGAGGAACATCCATGAGCAATTTTACACTGACTTTCATATATGTTCGGACCACCTAGCATGTATTGAAGGTCCACAAAATTTACATCCATGATATCGTTTTGTTACAAGACCTGCGATGTTGTTTTATATGGAACACATTAGCACTAAATAAGGTGGTTGCACCAAATTAAGTTTATCAAATAACATTACATATATAACCACATCAACCAACAATCTTACCAAAGCAAACTCCTAGTTTTAGATAATCATGTGTGGCATATGCACATATTCCATACGACATAAAAGACCTCTCCATCAAGATGGGTTTTGATACATCACATACCTGTATCCCTTCCCATAATTTATTGAATTCGTTAATCAATCGCTGGAGCTAGACATCCATATTATTCAAATGTATTCTACTAGGAACTATAAGGTCCAACATAAGATGTTCGTTCTTCATGGACAACCATGAAGGGATATTGTTATTGATCACTAGCATTGGCCAAACAAAATAATTGGTATTTTGGAGGGAATATAGGTTAATTCCATCGATGTCTATGCTCAATCTAAGGGTTCATACTTCATCTTTGAATTTATGAGGCCACATATCCTCTATATGTTCCATGGCTATAGAATCTATAGGAATCTGCATAATTCGTGGCTCACTTCTATGCAAGGCATGCCACTCGTGTAACATGGCTAACATTTTGCAATGAAAAAGCCTTTGAATCTTTGGGATTATAGATATGTTCCTCAATATATTATGAGGAGGGACATGTGCCTTACCCTTTGTTGGGGTGATTTTTGTGTACCCAAGTTTATATCCTTGTTTGTCAACAAAACCTAAGATATCGGTATGACAGAGGAGATCTACGTCAGCAACACCTATGAAACAGATGAAGACTCAGCCGAGATATCTTATGTGAAGTACCAAAACTAGGTTTTTGCAGTTATGAGGGGGATTTCCTTATTACAACATTATAAGAGCACTTGACTGAAAATAGGAATAGAACTTTGTCTCATACATTCATTCAAGAAGATAACCTATTGATCCGTCGACATATATAATAGTATGTAATATAAAGCATTAACACACATTAAATTCTATTCCATATGATCATAACATTAGATGTGTGGCATATATAGATGAGTTCATTCCCAATAGATCGACTTGACACATTTAGATCAACTCATTCACCATAGATATGCATTCGACATAAACACAACTATTAAAGATACATAGACACAAGGTTCACATGGAAACCCATACAAGAAAAACCACAAAGGTGCTCTTCATCTGGCATGAGAAATGGTTCTTTTAATATTATTTATAATTCATGTATTCTTCTCTCATCTCATGCTCTCTTGTTTCTACCCTCTATCTCTTTTCATGTTCTTCTGCTTAGTCTTAATCATCATCTATGAATATGTATGTCAGATCCGAACACAACTTCGATCGATGCTTTTATGCTTTTACGCTTATTGATTTAACCGTCGACTGACTCTCAACCGTCAATAGACAGATTTTATTTTTAATTTAACCCATCCCATTACATCTAAAAATAGGCACTATCAACCCAAATTACAATCATACTTTATTCCCAAAAGCACACTATTAATTTAACTAGATTTTTACAAAAATAGGCCGAACTCCTTGTGTTGACCTTCTTTATTCCTCTTCTATCACGGCTCCTTCCATCATGGTCTTTGCTTGTATTGTGACTGGAATCTTCATCTTTATGAGCTTTATTATGGCTATATTTCCTCGTATTTTCCTAGGGTCAACAAGCCCCCAACAATCACCTATGGCTCATCTTGAGCCACATTTGTATGAAATCTCGGTTAGCGCAACCTTGCTCTAAAAATCTTGAAATATTTTCATGACCTACTCTATTTTTTTCGCACCTCTTCCCGTAATGCCTTCAATTGTTCCACAAGTTCAGAACTGATATGTTCCGAAGTTTTCATTCCTGTTTAACCCAAATATTGGTGCACCTTCTCATGAATAGGTTGAATAATACATGTAACCTTTTTCGCTTCGGCCTGTAGCTCTGCGACACTATCTGTTTTTTTTTGTTGTGTTCGCAATCTGAATACTTGTTGTTGTAGTTTCTTAAGATTACCTTACTTGGTCATCTTTTCTAGTGTTGGCAACTTCTTCAGTTCATTCTTTAGCTGGTTAAAGTATGCTTAAGTAATGTGCAACTGCTCTGTCACCTGTTTCAGCTCTATGTTGTAGATCACTACAACAAATCCTGGAATTAGCGTCCCTTTTGTTAATGTAATTGTAACTTCAGAATGTATTCACTTGTATTTCTTATCTATTGTAACCCGATGTTTATTCCAATATGTTATTATGTCATGTCATTCCCTGATATTCCGACCAAGAGAATCAATAATGTAAACAAGTCATTTCAAGCCATTATGGGTAACCCTCCTATTGTTCAAGGGTTAAAGTCCCCACAGTTGTGGGGCCCTAGAGTTATTTGACTATCCTAGTGAAGTGGACCCTAGGTGAGTCATTGTAAGTCGGGGAAATAGTCCCCACCATTGTGTTACCCTCCTATTGGTCGGAGGAGGCAAAGTCCCCACAAGTTGTGGGGCACTAGGGTTATTAGACACTCCTAGAGATGTCGGCTCTAGTAAGTAATTGTTAAGCAAGGCCGACATGATGGAGTGGGTTCCAAGTGAACGAAAGAATATAAATAGAGAGTGAGTCTCTCTATTTATAACACACACACTCACTCATTGGGGTGCATGAGTGAGAGAGGAGAAGCTCTCTCAGTGAGAGAGAGAGAGACTGTTGCTGTCAGGAGATCATCTTACTGTTTTCCGGTTTTACCTTTGGTGCTGATTCTATCTCTGAGGAAGTTGTGGGGTTTTCTCCTTTATGGTTTCTTTGAGGAAAATTCTTTGTGTCTCTTTTCTCTTGTGTTGTGCTTGTGTTTTATTGCTGTGCATGTTATTCTCTTAGTTAAAGATCCTAAGATCGTAATGCTAGCTTGAATGATAAAAATCTAACATGGTATCAGAGCTAACCTGAGAAGAAGACATTGTGTAGCTATAGAATCTAGGGCTTCTTACCTTTTGGGTCTCTCTCCACAATATATCAACAAAATTATGCTAGGCTGAATCTCCATTGAAGGGCGCATTTTTCTGTCGAAGCAAAATTCGATTTAGAGCATTTTCAGTTTTCGATGCGGAAATTATGGATTTCTACAAAAGAGAAATTTTTGAGTGAGCCCAGCATAGGATTTTTCTCCTCATAAAAATAGAAGTTTAGAGACCTGGATCAAGAAATTTGGTTGGGTGAAACTCCAGGAAAGTCAAACCCTAGTTTGACCTCGAGCTAGAAAAACCCTAAATACTAAAACTAATAAGTTTTGGTACATTCGCTCTATCCTGAGATTGGAAAAGTCTTAGGAGCTGAAAATTGTAGGGGCCAAAAATACCATCCTGATGAACACTGTATCCAAAATTCAGCCTCCGATTCACTATATTCTGTGAGATATGATCCCTCCAAGTTAGGGTTCCAGCCTCTTCCAGAATTCATCCCTAAACAGGACACCTGGGGAGAGTTGTGATATCTTGGGATAGACAGGTCCAAATGGAATTTATGAAGATGTTCTAGAAAGGGCACAAAATTTAATTTATGTGGTCTAAATTTTAGACTCTTAAGATGAACCAGTGACATGTGTCAGTTTATACAACTTCGCTGTTCTGAACAGTCTTGTAACAGATCACCTTGGGAAAAGGATCATAAATCCTAATTGGTGAAACCAATTCTGATGAAACCTATGGGTTGGATCAGGGAAATGTGAGGCTACCTCAGTGAGAAATTTTAGACACAGAAGAGCAGGAATTTTGGAGATATCATAGAAACAGTGACAAAAATTTCTGCAGAAGAAATTGGAAAACTAGGGCTTCCTGTTCCAGGAGCTTCCATCCACTGTTCTCAGAAAAGGAGTACATTGGATAGCTCCATTTGAAGAGATATATATTTCTATCCAATTAGATCTAAAAGATTCCAAGTTTTGAAAATTATGGTTTCTGTGACAAACCCTAGATCAGCCAGCTATGAAGCCAAGACAGACACCTCAAAATGGTAAGATCTAATATTTTGCTATTTCCATTTGAGGTTCTCATTTCAAAGTGATATATCACATCAGCTTGATGATAAGCTTTGTGAAGTTGACAACTTCCAAGTATGGAAGTATATGATCTCTCTAAAGAAAATAAATTAGACACCTACATGAGTAGAGAGGTTCCAGTTCCAGAGGGAGATGAGGTTAGAAGCCTTACACAAGAAGAACTTGGTCAAGGCCAAGAAGATCATTGTTGATTCAATCACGGTTCAACTTGTACCACAAGTGTCTTCCCTAAAGACACTGAAGATATTTGATTCCTTGAACAAGCTATTTGAAGGGAAGAACTTACATCAGAAGATGACCTTAAGAAACCAATTGAAAAATGTGAAGATCCAGAATGCAGAGACCATGCAGTCATAAGGGTCTCTCAAATCAAAGAACAACTTGAAGCAGTAAAAGAAGAAGTGAAGAATGTAGAAGTGGTGATGGCCACCTTGAATGGCCTCCCAGGATCATGGGATTCATTCATTCAAGGAATGTGTGCCAGAAGGAAGTGATTACTTTTAGTAGACTTCGGGAAGAAGAAGAAGCTCGACTCATAAGAAGAAAAGAGAAGATGAGAGCAATTGAAGATTAAGCTCTCACCATCCAAAGAAGATCCCTCAAGCGATGAGGAATATGAAGAACTCAACTCTTGAAGCACCTCTTATCCACCTTAGCATTTGGATAAATAATGATGCTATCATGAATGAAGAAGACGATGAAGCTGAAGGCTCAAGAAGGAGTCTACCCATGAAACAATTAAAGATAAGTATTCAATTGTCATTTCATGATATTGTTTTGTTATGCATTTGTTTATATTCAGTTGATGTATTATGCATGATAGGATGTTTGCATTAATGACAGTATACTACTAATATGCATGTGATGGGTAAGTAGCTCATGGTGCTATACAAATCTCCATTGCTACTTATCTAGAATGAAACCTCTTTGCTGACGTATTGGATTAGTGCACAATCTCAATGTTGTCCTGGTAGAGATGGAAGGCATCTAGAAAGTTTTAGTGAGATATGGATGAATGTTATATTGGCTAAAGTAGTTGCATGATCATATATTTATGCATAAGAACTTTCCAGTATGAATATTCCTTATGAAATGTTTCTAACCATACAAATTCATTTGACTTGTAGGAAAGATCGCGTACATAATCACCTACAAGCAATGAAGGATGAGGCTTGTTTCGAAGAACAAGTGACGACATTTCAAAATGAAAAATAATATGATGAATGCAGCGACATCATTGATGTAGAACCTTCCAAGAAGAAAGGGAAGACCATTTCAAGAAGAATGATTTATAGGATGCAGTATCGATACGTGAATGGAATTTCATAGTTTCATCATGCAGTAGATGGAAACATCATGGGATACAAGGCAAGATTCGAAGAGACATTTGCAGCCAGTGGGAGTTGAGACACATGATAGGTAGAATCATGTGTGCAAATGAAAGAAGACCTTGTACGAGCTCAGAAGACAACACACACATGAGGAGCTTGATGAAGATCTAAACCTTTGCTGCAAGGTTGATAGAATATGACAAGCTCATAGATGGGTGTGAGAAGAAATTTTGAAAAAAGTTCAAGATAGAGGATCTTGGTATTCAGTGTCACTCCAGTACATAATGTTTCAGTGCATAGAGTACAAAAGACAGAGGGAGTATGATGCTTCAGAGGGAGTGACTGCAGAAGATCCTAAGGTTTGACATGGTACGACAGGATGGACAGATTACTGATGACTCTAGGATTTACTGAGAGTAAAGTGGATTCCAACCTTGCTTCAAGGTTGAAGGCGGAAGACCAGTAATTCTCCTGTTATGTGTCGATGCACTACATTCTAGGCATGGAGGTGTAGACAAGGGGAGTATGCAGTAGAGATCCTGAATAGGTTTTGGATGATGGACTATAAGGCTATGGCCACACCTATGGCATCCAACCTGAAGCTCTTGAACAATGCTTCATCAGAGTTGGTTGATGCTATGATGTATCGTTAGATGATTGGGTCCTTGATGTACCTGACGAACACGAGACCAGATATTTGCTTTGTTGTGAACACCTTGAGCCAGTTCCTGACAGATCCGAGACATGTTCACTTGATTACTGCAAAGCATGTTCTGAGGTACCTGAAGGGTACAGTTGATTATGGGCTCAAGTATGATGCGAATCAGAAGATTAACCTGGAAGGTTATGTTTATTCAGATTGGGCAGGCAGTGCTATCGATAGGAAGAGCACCTCAGGGTGTTGCTTCAGTATGGGATCAGGTGTTTTCTGTTGGTTTAACAAGAAGCAATCCTGTGTGGCACTGAGTACAGCTGAAGCAGAGTATGTCGCAGCTTGTTTAGCTAGTTGTGAGGCAGTATGGTTATGAAAGATACTGTCTGATTTATTTGATCTTCAGTTGGATGCTACTTGTATACATTGTGACAACCAGAGTTGCATAAAGTTGCCAGAGAATCCAATGTTCCATGACAAGTCGAAGCATATCGAGATCAAATATCACTATATCAAGGATATAGTGTAGAAGGGAGCAGTGAAGCTCCAGTATGTTGCGACGGAGGAATAGATAGCTGATGTGTTGATGAAGCCATTGGCTAGGGTGAAGTTCGAATAATTCAGGGAGAAGCTTGGTGTTCTCCAGATCGAGGTTTCCTCCAAGGGAAAGTGACCCATAGCCATTCTGACATGGTGATAGGATTGGTTCCTTCCATGGTTAGATGTAAGGGTTGAGCCATTCTGTCATGGTGAGAGGATTGGTTCCTTCCATGTCAGATATGAGTGCTGAGATCCATAGCCATTCTGATGAGTAAGTCAGATATAAGGGCTGAGCCATTTTGTCATGGTGAGAGGATTTGGTTCCTTCCATGTCAGATATGAGTGCTAATTGCCATTCTTGGAATGGAGGTACCTGGTCAGTTAACAGGAACACTCAGTCTGGGATTGAGAGAGCCATTTTGACGAGTAGGTCAGATGTAAGGACTGAGCCATTCTATCATGGTTAAAGGATTAGGTTCCTCCCATGTCATATGTGAGTGCTGGCCATTATGTCGAGTAGTACAGATGGAAGGGAAACTGCCATTCTCCTGGAGAATGGAGGCGCTTGGTCAGTTACTCGGTAGCTCAATCTAGGACTGGGGGCCATTCTGGCGAGGGTGTAGGATTTGGTTCCTACCAGGTCAGATGTGAGTGCATGCCTTTTCGAACATGCAGACAGATTGGTTCCTTGTATGTTTCGAATGTAAGTGCAGAGCCTTTCTTCAATCATGTGTTGATCAAATATAAGTGCTGAGCCTTTCTTCGATCATGTGTTGATAAGATATAAGTGTTGTTCCTTTCTTCGATCATTGGTTGATCATATGTAAGTGCAGGGGACTTTTGGCATGGAGGATTGGTTCCTCACATGGACAAGTGTAAGTGCTGGGCCTTTCTTCGATCATTGGTTGATCAGATGTAAGTGCTACACCTTTCTGACAAGGTTGTGGGCTTTTTTACCACATGGTCAGATGTGAGTGCTGGGTGTGCCTTTCTGATATGATTATAGGTTAGTTCCTACATGATCAGATGTAAGTGCTGGGAGAAGACCTACATGGTGGCTAGGCCTACATCCAACATGAAAAAGGGCTGGCTTTGTAGAACTTCTTGTGACGAGAAGAATCATGAGATAATACCTGTGAAGATTCAGTATTGATGATCCGACAGAGATGATCTAGATTGAGTGATGATCCAAATCCAGAGATGATGCTCCAAATATGATCCAGATCGAGTGATGATCTAGATCCAAGAATGATGCTACAAAGATGATCCAGTGATGATGATCTAGATCGAGTGATGATCCAGATCCAGAGACGAAGATGACTTGAAGAGAAAGAAGATTTGAAGACAAAGAAGACTTGAAGACAATGATGAATTGAAGATTCATATGACAAGAAGACCCAGCGAAGAAGACCAGTGATGAAAATTGTGTCGACAGAATACCTTCCTAGTTAAGAGGGAGTGTTAATGTAATTGTAACTTCGGAATGTATTCACTTGTATTTCTTATCTATTGTAACCCGATGCTTATTCTGGCATGTTCTTATGTCATGTCATGCCCTGATGTTTCGATCGGGAGAATCAATAATGTAAACAAGTCATGTCAAGTCATTATGGGTAACCCTCCTATTGTTCAAGGGTTAAAGTCCCCACAGTTGTGGGGCCCTAGGGTTATTAGACTATCCTAGTGAATTCGACCCTACTTGGTAATCTTTTCTAGTGTTGGAAACTTCTTCAGTTCATTCTTTAGCCGGTTAAAGTATGCTTAAGTAATGTGCAACTGCTCTGTCACCTGTTTCAGCTCTATGTTGTAGATCACTACAACAAATCCTAGAATTAGCGTCCCTTTTGTTAATGTAATTGTAACTTCAGAATGTATTCACTTTCATTTCTTATCTATTGTAACCTGATGTTTATTCCAATATGTTATTATGTCATGTCATTCCCCGATATTCCGACCAAGAGAATCAATAATGTAAACAAGTCATTTCAAGCCATTATGGGTAACCCTCCTATTGTTCAAGGGTTAAAGTCCCCACAGTTGTGGGGCCCTAGAGTTATTTGACTATCCTAGTGAAGTGGACCCTAGGTGAGTCATTGTAAGTCGGGGAAATAGTCCCCACCATTGTGTTACCCTCCTATTGGTCGGAGGAGGCAAAGTCCCCACAAGTTGTGGGGCACTAGGGTTATTAGACACTCCTAGAGATGTCGGCTCTAGTAAGTAATTGTTAAGTGAGGCTGACATGATGGAGTGGGTTCCAAGTGAACGAAAGAATATAAATAGAGAGTGAGTCTCTCTATTTATAACACACACACTCACTCATTGGGGCGCATGAGTGAGAGAGAATAAGCTCTCTCAGTGTGAGAGAGAGAGACTGCTGCTGTTGGGAGATCATCTTACTGTTTTCCGGTTTTACCTTTGGTGCTGATTCTATCTCTGAGGAAGTTGCGGGGTTTTCTCCTTTATGGTTTCCTCGAGGAAAATTCTTTGTGTCTCTTTTCTCTTTTGTTGTGCTTGTGTTTTATTGCTGTGCATGTTATTCTCTCAGTTTAAAGATCCTAATATCATAATGCTAGCTTGAATGATAAAAATCTAACACCTTTTTAGTGTAATTTTTTTTAACATTGAGTGGTCAAACTAGACGCTAAATGGGACGCTTCATGGACAAAACTTAAAGTGTCTCAAAAAACGTCTTTTTCTGCTTCCTAGATAGCATCCTTTATGACGTCCAAAATAGCGTCTATTTTTGTGCTTCCAGAATAGCGTCCAACTTTGCTTCCTAAACAACGTCAAGGTTTGCTTCCTAAATAACGTCATATTTTTCTTCCTAAGGAGTGTCTTCTTTTGCTTCTTAAATGAAATCTCAGTTAGCGCCATATTTGCATCCTTAATAGCACCATGTTAGCATCCAATATTGCATCCATTTTCGCTACCACTTTAACGTCCCATTTTGCACCATGTTTTACTTCCAAATGTGTCAATTTTTGCTTCCAAATTTGCACCAATTTTTGCTTCCTTCTATAAATTATTAATTATATGAGTGAGGTTAACATAACAATAACATTAATTTTACAATATAAATTTACATAAAATTGTTGATTTTAAGACATAATTTTAATTCATTATCAAAATTCAATAATTCAATATATTAAGACAAGAAAAACCATAATGTTGTCTTAACCCAATTATAATTATTTATAATTATTGATCACAAATAATTCTAAAAATTGTAGTTTACATATTTATTAGATAAATTTATTTTTAATATTAATTACACATTATAAGTATTTTAATATGCTAAAGATATGTAAAATGTTATAAATTAAAGTTAAGATTTTATCTATGACTGAAAATTAGAGATGTTTGCCTAATGAATTGATGGGCAAATCATTTCTATCATGCATTTCATTTGTTTATATAATTTTTTTTTTATATCATGTTAACATAACAATAATATTAATTTTACAATATAAATTTACATAAAATTGTTAATTTTAATATATAATTTTAATTCATTATAAAAATTCAATAATTTAATATATTAAGACAAGAAAAACCATAATGTTGTCTTAACTCATTTATAATTATTTATAATTATTGATTACAAATAATTCTTAAAATTGTAGTTTACATATTTATTAGATTAATTAATTTATAATATTAATTAAATATTATAAATATTTTAATATGTTAAAGATATGTAAAATGTTACAATTAAAGTTAATATTTTCTTTATGATTGAAAATTAGAGATGTAAAATGTTATAAATTAAAGTTAAGATTTTTTTAATGACTGAAAATTATAGATGTTGAAATAGTTTTGGCTAAAAAAAAAATAGTAATTTTATTTCAGATATGAACAAAATTACATTCGCATATGTATAAAAGGTAGATAAATACCTCATACATTGTCAACAAAAAACAATTTAATGTTTCCACACAAAACTTTTTACAGTTTTTACATTGGGTAGAGTATTCACAAATTAATCTAAACAAGATTTAGCCACAAAAGAAATAGATTACATATACCATATATCAATAAAGATATCCACAAAAAAGTTTGTACATTAATCTTGTTCAAAACAACAAGCTATAGAACATGATAGTAACTATAAATGCTAGCCAAATCTTGCTCTAAAATCTTCCAAAGAGCCAAAGAGGAGCTGCGTGGCTTCCTTGGATTTTTTGCTGGAACATCCCCCTTGCTTCTGTTGTTGAATAAAAGAATCCCCAATTGCTGCAGAACCATTGTTCTTTCTGCAAGATCCGTCCCCAAGCCTTTATAAATCGTAGAGATCCATCTTCAGCAAAAGAATGAGCTCCTGCAAGATGGGATACATGATTATAAGAAGTAATAATCAACACAATACAATTTCACGAAACTAAGGAAAAATACAACAATTGATTATACAAATAAACTTAAAACCTCCATTCACGTAGGGCCAAATTGATCCAATAGTCACGCCTTCATATTCTTATTCTTTGCACATATGTATCAAGGGAAAAGAGAAAATGAAATAGAGGGAAAACTAGTTTTTTTGTTGATGTTTCTAATTATAAAAAAATTAGTAACTAAGTAATTTTCCGTTATTATATTGATGTTTCTAAGACATTTATAAATCACTTAAAAAATTTATATAATATTTCTAATATTGATAAAACAAAAATCTCATGGTATAATGGAAATAGATAATTACAATTTAAGAATTAAAAAAACATTAATAATTAAATACTAAAAAATTTAACATTTTGATAATAAAAATGATAACCAATATATCTTATATAATTTTAAGTAACCATTTATAAACAAACTATTTGTTCAATGTAGAGATAATCATAGTCCAATTCAATAATACCATTACACAATATCATGAAATATTTTAGCTTTGAATATATGTAAATATTTTCATTATAAACTAATTTAAATATGATTCATAACATAATAATATGATATAATTTATTTTTAGATCTTACACTGAACAAAATCTTAGTGAACTATTGTTACTAGTTGAATATATTTATTTTTATATTAACATTTAAAAAATGTAGAATTGAAGATATGTTTTAGTTGGATATATTTATTTTGTATATTAACATTTAAAAAAAATGTATAGTTGAATATATGTTTTAGTTGAATTTAATTATTTTTTATATTTTAACATTTTAAAAAATGTATAGTTGAAAATATGTTTTAGATAATGATTAAAATAATGAGCAATCAAAGAGACCTATTTTTTTAAAGGTTTGTTTTGTGGTAAAATTAGAAGTATTTATTGTGAAAATGGAAATAAAATTTATCCAAGATACTTTTATCCCAAAGAAAAGGTAAGATAGGATCTAAAAGATTGATCATTTTTTAATTTTTTTACAAATTAATTAAGTTATTCTAATTATAACAACTTAATGGTGGATTTATTGTATTTAGTGAGGGATCAAATATCTTAGGTACAATTGTGTCTTCAAGTTTTTGCAATGTAAAAAATGGTTGCACCTTAGGTGATTCTATCCTTCTTGAGATGTGATAGATCTAGAGGTAACATGGAACTAAGTAGGTTTTTTTTTAAAATCCATCTATATTAAGGACATAGAGGAATAAAAACAAAACTAAAATACAAATCTAACAATGTTTAAAATATAAAGATTAAGAGGGATATATGCTAGGTTATTTTATTACTATATAGTATTATTATTACACTGATAAACCTAGATACATACTCATTACTCAATATAAGGAGAATAACGAGAAATGAGGGAAGTGGAACCTGAAACAAAATCTATGTGTCCATACATGATGCATATGTGGTAGTTATGTGATAGCCACACCATTATATAATAACAATATTATATGTTATAGATTTTATGTGCAACCATTCATGGGCTCAAGTTCCACCAAACTATATTGTAGAGAAGGAAAAAGAATTCACATATGAGTGTCTATGTAAATAGGGATTCTACGCAAAAATGGTGGTTGATTACTCTTAAAATAGAGTTGTACCACCATGTACATGGAACTAATATCATTACTCATATGAAAATGATACCCTCAAGGGGCCACGTTTGGTTGGTGGATACAATCTTCTTAGAATTACATGGCTAGAAGATTATTTTTGGGACAAAGGATCAAGTTTCTTCCTATGACCATGTCTAAGGCCCCAAGGCCCCAAGACATGGACACAAAATGCCATGATTATCTCTATGAGGTTATGCATGGTTCTTAGATACATTTTTCATGGCTATGGATTCCTTAATGATTTTTTTAGGGCGAAATTAATTGTATTATTCCCTAGAACATCATTCCTAGGCAATGAGACATGTAGATACTACTAAAAAGGACATGATGAAATTGGTATCTCAATAATAGGAAAACTATACCCTAGGGAGGTCATGTGTTGTTTCTTAAGGCTATTGTTTCATCTCTATATGAATAAATTGTTCCTTTAGGGCTTCGTTCAAATATCCCCCCTTGATAATGTCCATGGCCCCAAATTCCCAATACTTGGATACATGGCACCATGGATACTCTTGTGAAGTCATATGTGGTGCTTAAGGAATTTATCATGTTTGTTGATGCTTCAATGGTTTCTTTAATTCCAAAGGCATCGTATTCTTCCATATAACAACATCCTCAATAACTGAGTCATGTGTATTGTACTACTCAAAACCACCTAATGGTAATTGCGTCATCAATCGTAGGACACTTATACCCTTAAAAGGTTATTTGTGGTTGGTGGAAGGAACATTCTTGGTCATTAATGACTACAAGATTCATTTAGGGCCCAAGGTTCATATGTCCTCCATTAACCATGTTGAAGGACCCAAGATGTAGATACATAGTACCATGAATCCCCTTATGAAGTCATGCATGATGCTTCGATACATTGTTCATGGATTTTGATGCATCAATGATTTTCTTATGTTCAAAGGCATGGTCTTATTCCTTACAACATAATTCCCAAGGCCATGACATGTGCACATACTAGTCAAAACCATCTAATGGCACCAACATCCTCAATCATAGGCTAATATTACTCTTAGGAAGCCATGTGTGTTTGGTGGATGAAACCTTCATAGCCTTGGATGCCTACAAGATTCCTTTAGGTCCTAAGATTTATGTCTCCTACATTGATCGTGTCAAAGGAACTAAAGACACAAGACTTGCATACATAGCGCCATGGACACCCTTGTGAAGTCATTCATGGTTATTTGAGGCATTATTCATGGATATGTGTTCCTCAATGTATTCTTTAGGGCCTAAGACATTTTCTTCTTCCCTAGAATTCCATTCCTAATGCCCTAAGACACCTACATAAGGATATTTATTTCTTCCTATGACTCCAATTGACGGCTTGAGATCCATCCCACTATGCAAAAACGCTCAATTGTGCATATATCCAACTTTTATCACATATATCAACTTTAAAGGGTGTATTTTATGTTTCATGGTTTTGATCATTTCCCATTATGTTAATGATCTTATCTTAGTGTATAATCTTATCTTATTGAGATCCATATGCGATAAATCCTAATCCGTCATCGGGCTATGTCCTTCCTAGAATATTTTTGTATGTGAATATTGGTTCATCGATTTTTGAATGAGATCTTGACACCATCCATTTCAGTCGTTAAACCTTAGTTCGTAAACATCATCTGCATCAATTATGAATCAAGTCATGAGTTTGAATACATCAGATTTGAAACCATGAGGGGTCTATTCTTTTCTTCATGCCAAGATTCCAAGGATGATATAAACCCTCAACGCCACATTCCCCTCTCCTTCACTGTGTGCTACCCTGCTAAAGTCCACGATGACAGCGTTGAAGACCACAATGCCAATAGCAGGAAATCGTGAGGGTCTAGTATTTTATCCATGCGAAGATTCCAAGGACAATATAAACCCTCAACACCACATTCCCATTGCATTCACTATGTGCTACCCTGCTAAATTCGACGACGACAAGATTGAATACCACGATGCCAATCGCAGGTAGTTTGACATGTTTTGGCGCCCACATATGGATTTTTAGTTTTTTTTTTAAAATTGGTGTAAAATGATTTTTTTCAAATTCTAATCTAAGGTGAATAGATGATAATAAAAAATGAGTACTAAATGACACATGGATGGAATGCACATATTTTAGTTTTTAGTTTTTCAAATTTAGTGCAAAATGATTTTTTTCAAATTTTAATCTAAGGTGAAGAGATGGATAAAAAGAGTGAGTATTGAACGACACATGGATGGAATGCATGAAATATGAATTAAAATATTATCATAAGTATTTTTCTAAGGAGATGAATCAAATAGATTATTTGTCTTAGCTTAGACACTAAATGTAAAAAAAAATCACTTGTTGTAGCTTGTTTGAATGAGACTTTAAGGAAATTTGTTTCTATAACTTTCCATATCCTAGTATGGTACACCATAATATGGATTTGTAAGATTAATCATTTGTGTAGAACAATGATGAATAGATTTCTAACCCTCAAGAGAAATGATAACTTTTTCTAAAAGCTCATCAATTGCCATAAATAAATATTTAAGGGGGTGAGGAATGCTATTGAAAGTAACCTTAGAGTGACGTTAACATAGATAATGAACTACAACCAATTATACTATTTTCCTAGGCATCATAACGGTGGCCCTTCAATGAATAACCAATAATAATGGAATTTCATGACATGAACATCTTATTTAGGAAACTCATATGGCCTTAGACCCTATGCGGCCTTAAAGTGCATGGTCAAAAGTCACCACACATACTTATAAAATTAATTTTGTCTGATATGTGTTGCATGGTCACCATTACAAGTTTTCATGCACCAATGATGGTTCTTGATGGCTTAAACATGGTCAAAGGAGACACACCGATTTCTTACGGTCTAAAAAAGGATTTAAGTGCTCATGGACCATGCACTTTGTGTGAAACCACCATGAAATCCTTGTAAAGAGAATGTTTGTCCTGCATGTATTGGATGTGCATCCTTGTAATGAAGATGATTATTGAGGCCCTAGATGTCGTATTAGGAAGATCAATGTCTTAGGTTTTTGGAGGCTATTCTTGGCGTTATATGGGATGTTTTTTTGGACGTTAATTTGGACTTTAATTGGGATGATAATTGTGATGCTAATTGGGACGCTAATTGAGGCATTAATTGGGATGCTAATTAGTGTCAACTTTTAAAATGGGACGCTAATTGGGATGCTAATTGGGACGCTAATTGGGACACTAATTGGGACGCTAATTAGGACGCTAATTGGGATGCTAATTATCATCCAAAATAGCGCCAAATTTTAAAAATGGACGCAAATAGTGCCATCTTGTGGAAAAGCGTCCACTTTGTCCAAAAAATGATGAAAAATACACTAAAAGTGATAGTGGACGCTAAAAAGGAAGCTAAAATAGACGCTAATCACAGGGTTTTCTTGTAGTGGATCAAGGCTTCCCATGACTAAGAAAATTGTTTGACTGCTTTGGAAAAAAGTTCCTATGCATCTTCAATCTTTTGCACAAACTTAGTTGCTGCCTTCGTTTTCTCTTCTAGTACATGTAGAGGTGTACTAGGAATCATATTTGATTCCAACTCTATGAATTTCTTGTGGAGGTTCTAATCTATCTCACCTAGTCAAAAGAATTTTGCTTCAGAGAACATCTCAGGTGTGATTCCTTCCACAACAAAATTGATACAAGTAAGTGTAACACCTGCATCTAGTTTTTGCCTATCATCTTGCAAGGGTTTTGATTTATTCTCAGTCTCCTTTATTTCTTGCTTCAACGAAGAAATAGTTTTCATTGATGACTTCAACTGTCCAAACATCGCCGTCTCTCTTGTTTTCGTCTCTTCAACTACAACATGCTGAATCACATGTAGTTGATACATTGGCACTGCAGAAAAATTAATAGTCACATGGCCAAGATCCTTGACCATGACATTAATATCTGGTGTTACTAAGTCAATTTATTGACCAATTACCTGAATCATTGTTTTTGAAGTTGTCGACGATGTCTCGACAGGTCGATCTTCAGATGGGCCATCTTAGTCATGTGACACAGTTGAATATGGTGCTTGGTCGACTGCTACTCTAACTTCTTTTACTGCAGTACAAAGTACATGTAGTAAATCGGTAATACTTCTTATTAATTTCATGTGTCTCTCATCCATCTTCTTGCATCTTCGGTTTGTGATTTCCTCCATGCTATTTGAGATCATATTATAATAATCATTTGTAAGAATGACAATTCTAGATGATTTGTTGGCCTTCCTCTTCTTACGACTCTTCTTTGAATTTTTTGAGCGTTTTTTTTCATCCCCCAACTCTATATTTGTTGGGGTCGCACTGGAGTCATTTTAACTATTGTAGGGAGAGCTTATTGGGCTTTATTCTGGTGGATCACCTCCATGGTTTCCATTGTGCTTCTTCAACGGGTCATCTTGTCATGGCTCTTCTTCTACAGAGATTTGATCCTATGCGAGAGGTACGCGCCATTCTTTAGGCCGATCTTGAATAATCATCTCAATTTATCTAGTGGATAGCTGAAACTGTGTAACTAACTGTTGGTTCTGTGGGTCTTCTCGTGACTACAAAATATATGGTGCACCCCAACCAAAAATATGATGATTTTAAGAAACCTTTTAATGGTTTCCTCTGTTATTCTGGCCTATTTATTAATAGAATTTCTAAGTGCCTCTGCTTGTAGATAAGACTCAATATTATTATCTCTTTGTATATGCAGATTCTCCTTGTCAAACTGAAGATTCTGGTCTCTGGCTCCTCGACACAACACAAGAACATCTACCCCTTGGTAGTCTGGTGGTTTTTCCCATGCGACAAAGGAAATCAAAATCAAAATCCAATATTAATTAAAGGGGGTTACCTTTCTCTTGTGCATCTTCAACATCTACCAATAACTCATTCAAGAAATATGTCTCCTAGTTCATCTAGACACCTGCTGTGCACTACTCTTCTGCAACAATTGGATCTGCTATACACTAATTTGTTCACATCTTTTGCAACAGCTTGCTAGATAATACTTTGGATACAAACCGAATGACAGTATTGTTGATGGAGGTGATAGAAAAGCCTCTCTTATCCATCGACAGATTGTACTTTTCCCTCATTATATTGACCAATGCTGTATCCTTTTCCTTCCCAGTGAAGAAGGGCACTGGGTCAAATCCTACTAGAGGAAGTCCTGTAATGGACGCTATGAGCTTAACATCCAATGATATTTTCTTATTGAGCCATAAGCAGCCTCCATGAAAACACGGTAGTATCTGCTTCACACATGTATTGAATTTTGTTGTGAGACCAAAATGTGACATGTGCATCAGCGACAACAGTCTAAATTTATCCAATGCTCTCACCCACTCCATTGGGACTATGTGAATGGGTCCATCCTCAGTTTCTCTGACAATAGTCATATATATTTTCATCTCAAATTCTTGGAATTTTTGAAGGTCATGGTTGACGAATCCTAATTTATTCAAGTTGGGTATAATGTTCATTGTCACCTGAACTCCTTTTGGTATGGTTGGTGATACTAACTGATACTTTGCATTCTTTCCCATAGTAACCTTTGGTGCTTTTGATGTCCTCAATAGAGCATAGTAGGAAACATGGATGTCGACCTAGTTGCTTCATCATCAGGTCGAGGTGATGTTCCCTTCTCATGACCAATTCCATGGCTAGAGTGTTTCTTTCTTGATGGGCCGGGCAAGTCAATTCAAAAAACAACTTTTGGAATCACTGGTGACTGTGAAATAACTTATGTATGTTCTTTCATGATGGGTGTGGGTGATGGAATCTCAATACACGATTCTTGAATGGTGCTCGTGCTTAAGACATAAATGACCATGCTTTGTGGAAATAGCTTTGGATCACACAGTTGTAGATAGATAGTTTACCGCAAAATTTTCAAACACTCAGATGCAATGGAATTACTAAAATTCAACGCGAAGATGAAATATGTTCACACATTCGATCAGTCGTTCATTCACACATTTTTGCAATAAATGGAAAGGTGGCATCAAATTATATCACATGAATTAATATTTCTAATTATTTCAAAGAAAATGCTAACCAAACCGACACTTCTCCTATCAGTTCATCGGTAGTTATTATGCATTAATGGCAGATGTGTCAAAAAATCACATCTCCTAAATCTCCCATTACTTCACATTAGTCGTCGACCAACTGTCATTTGTGACCAAACTCTATTATTCGACATCAATTATTCTCCTTCGACAGACATATAGTCTATGACATAATTCTTCTTTTGCGAAAGACATATAGTCTACGACACAATTTTGCTTTTGCAACATAAAGTCTCCTGTGCGAAGCCCATGGTCTGCAACACAATTCTTCTTTTTACAAAACACTCATAAGCTTGCAAAAAACACTCATAAACTTGTAGAAATAAAACTCATAAACTTTATGACAACTCATAAAATTGTAGAAATAACACTCATAAACTTTATGATAACAAAACTCATATTTGTTTTTTGAGCTATCAGTCGACGAAAGTGCGACTATCTTGAAAAGGCTTTAGCTGACTTGCATTCACTAATCCTTCGAAGGGTGTACCATCTAATTTCTACAATTGAACTTCTCCTCCTTCAGTGATCTGAATGACAATATATGGTCCCAACCAATGTGTCCAAAGCTTTCCAATATGCTTAAAAAAATTACTGTCATAGAGGAGAACAAGATCTCCAATGTGAAATTGCTTATACTTAATATGTCGGTAGTGCCAATATTTTTGTCTCTCCTTATTGACATTATGATGATAGCCTATGAAAAATCTATCTTCATCTAATTATACAAACTGCAACAATATTTATTCGATAGCACCAACGTCTATCATCTCCATAATCGTGTCTATTCTTATACTAGGTACAATATACTCCATCGACATGACAACCTCTTGTCCATAAACCGGTCAAAATGGAGTTTGACTTGTCAACTTTTTACAGGTGGTGTGATAGGCCCATAATACTGTAGGTGTTTTCTGATCCTAATCATATATTTGAACATTACAGATCTTCGTCAATGAATTATCCAAATCTTATTGAACGCCTCGAAAGGACCATTCGCTTGTGGGTGATACGATGTTGTCTTCCAGTGTTGAATTTGAAATTCTTCAGTTAATTTGTCAACTAGCTGATTCACAAAATGTGTACCCTAATCACTTATCAAAATCTTTAGACATCCAAATCAGGTTGCTACATGGTCAAACATAAATATTGCAATAGTCGCAGCAGTACAATCCTTTACTAGCACTGCTTCATCCCATCTAGTCAAGTAGTCAGTCCCAATAATTATGTAACATGCACCCATTCTCTTTCCTAGTGGATTCATAGGACCAACAAAATCAATAACCCATTTTTCAAATGCCTGTAAATTTATCCGTGGTACTAGTGACATCTCATCTCGTCGTGATGGTTTTTTAGATCTTTGGCATATATCACAGTTGTGACAATAATCTTTGGTGTCTGAATACAGGGTAGGAAACCACAATCCATACTGTAAAAATTTTGCGCACTGCCATTTTCCTCACATAATGGACTCCTATGACACCAACATGTGCTTCATTCAATACCATTGGTCACTCATGTTGCAAGAAACAACGACGAAGGATTTCATCTGGTCCCATCTTTTATAACTGTCCAACGATCAACTAGAAATCAACAAATTTTATGACTAATTATTTCTTTTGAGCTATAGTGAATCCTTTTGGTGCATATCGTATAGTTAAAAAATGTATAATATCTCTATAGTGATCATCAAACATCTTAACTACAAATAGTTGTGTGTTAGGAAGATAATCGTCAAGATTACCAGGCTCTTCTCCACTTTCTAGCCTCGACATGTAGTCCAGTCCTGAATTCAGTCGACCTGGTTTAACAATAACCTCAAAGTCAAATTCTTGGAAGAGGAGAAGCCATAGACAAATATTTCTGTTATAGATGTTTTTACCACACTTGGTAGAACATGATTTTATGGCCGTCCCTGTCCATATGCAGACTCTTTGGACCCCCTTTACTCAAAATAAACTTTGATGATCCAAGAAATACCTTAAAAAATCCCTATTTATTGGTATACGTGGGTCACCAGCTTATAGATAGTATGTACACGCATCTTGCTCCACTATGACCCGCGTACATCGAGAACTATGCTGAAAAATAAAATATTTGGAGTTTTCCTCAATGAGTCACAAATAACTTGACCTTTGGCCTTACACATGCCTGGAATCGCTCCGACTCGACCCTTCACTTCCTATTGAAGGGATATATATTGAGCTACTTGGATGCATTAGTGGAAGAGAATTCGTGAGAGCAAGGAAACTATAGTTGATTTATGCCCCATTCATACATGCTTGAGTCTACATTCCTTTTTCCTTGTGAGCACCCATTGATGCTCTTCCCAACCTTGCATTGCATTGTAAGCTTTCCATGGATACGGAGGATTGAAGTGGTGGAGGACTCTATTTCTCCATTTCGACGAGGTTGTCAGTTGTATATCTATTTGCAATTAATAGAAATATCCATTTCTCGTCCATTGTATGTGTGTAACTATGAATATTCTTGTCCATGGATGTAGTTGCTTTGATTTATACATATTGGATTTATATATTGTAGAGTAGGCCTAACACTTAATATCTATCATTCTTGTCTTTTTTGTTGTTGTTGAGAATGGAATGTAGGTGCAAGTGTGCTTGAAAATCTCAAACAGGGATCTACTACAACCTTCCAAAATAAGGTACGCCTTTCATCCCCTAGTGTTAGCTCTATTGATATTTATTGCATATAGAAATGGGTTTATTTATGGTATCATAGAGTCTATTGTGGTCTACCCCAAGCCATAGGAAATCTTCTTCGTAACATAATTGGTGAATCCACTCAAGATTTTCATTTTTGGTGGGGCTGTGGGTGCACTTTTTCACTCGATTTGCTCTCTGTTTCTCCTCGTTTATGTGTCACATTTTGTAGTATGTTCATCCATTGACACCCCCCTAGAGTGGTTTGACCCTTGGCCTACTTTTTACCACTTTTTGCTCTATATACGCGGGTCAGATTATGTACAACCGTGTATATACGTAGGATGTCCTCTACCTGGTCACGTACATACGCCAATGTTCTTTGAATAGTCATGCATATCCTCCCCTTTGGTTGAGTTTTCGATGTGAAAAGTTGTTGGGTGGGTTGTGAGTGTGGCTGGGTCTTCTTAGGTACTGATGTTGTCTATTGACTGCTTATTTTGTGACTAGATACCCCTTTTTCATTGATTTTTCTTTAAAAGAAGTTCTAGCCATTTATCTTCTTTTTTGTTTTTCCATTAGTGCATTAGTATTTTTGTCTTGGTGTCTTTCTTGTCTTGTGTTTGATGCTTGCTACAGAGATTGAGAATTTTAATGACATTTATTGCATTTGCATTCTTTTATATTGAAAATACAAAATATTTATATAGTTGCATTCTTACTTGCTTTTCATATATGGATTTAAGGAGGTACTTGCACTAGATTGCTTGGATGCGAGTTGTGTTTAGGTTTTCATATAGGAAGGATTGCATTGGCATTTGGAAAGGAATGAATTTTTGTGAATTTCATGTAGTTCCATACCCCTTTCTTCATATTTAAAGACAAATTGCATTTGGCATCGTTTGTTAGGTGTGCATATTTACTTCATTGTCGAGTCATAACATCGCTAGTTACATGGTCATTACCCTTGAGTAATCACAACCCTTAAAATGAACGCTTAATTTAAAATGGATTACACTTTTTATTTGATAGGGGTGCACCAACAAGCTTAGGTTGTAGAGTCTTGGAATAGGTTTTCGTGAGTAAATTTTTCCAAGACTACAAAACAATTAGGTGTCTATCCAGGTGAGAAGATAAATCCTTGATATGATTAGTGTTCTCAGGAGGCTCCTCTTACACAAGAGTTAAGCACAAGGAAACGTACATGTTTGTTGTGGGGATATTCACTTGCCACTCTCTATGCAACGCCATATATATTTCCAGGATATTATTCATATCTGGGAGCTTTTGAGGTACCTTTGGTGCTTTCGAGCTTCAGGCTTTGTTACCCTGCCCATACGGTAGATCCCGCCTGCGAGTGTCCGCCTGAGCATCAGTTATATTGGGGTTACCTTAGTTTCCTCACCTAGGTATTATAGGGGGTACTTGTAGAGGTTATTTTATGAGTATCCTGGCTAGGTAGGGGTCAGACAACATAGTCGCTTTATGCGTTGAAGTTGAGGGCCACTATAATTGGTTACACACCTCTGCTTGTAGTGTATGAGAGTCTTAGGCCTCTCCTAGGCGAGACATACCTAATGCATTCAAGAGCTCATTTATCCTCCCTCTTGGCTTGTTTGTTTTGATTTTTGTACCCAGGAAAGTGTTCCCCTAGGTGACTTTAGCCTTAGTCACTTAAAAGGGGGAAATAAAGTGACCCTTACATTAAATGACTTGAGATGAGTATTTAGAGAATAAAGTCACTTTTTGAAAAAAATTAAGTGAGGTGAATGAAATTAATTTTAAATGAGATTTAATGAGCATTTAATCTCATCCAATCTCAACCATTGGATTAGAAGAAACCTAGGGTTCTCACCAAAAAGGCAAGGAAAGGCAAATCAGTTTCACTTTTGTAGATGAGAGTGAAGGTGAGAGTTGAGAGAGAGAAAAACCATTTTTCATGAGAAAGAAGAAAAATTGCAGCACACAAATCGAGGAAGACAACAACAAAAATAGGGCACGGTTTTTGAGGAGTTCAGCTAGCATGATTTTTGAGACAACGTACAATGCACATAAATCGAGGAAGGAGGTACGAATTTCGAGGTGGTTTTTAGCACAAATTTCGAGGAGGTTTTATGGGAACGAATCCCAATATAAACTAGTTGGAACAAATATCGAGGCATTTACTGTGGCACAGTTTTCGAGACAGGCTGTACAACAAGATGCCATACAGTTCGTACAACAACACTTTTTTCAAGGCATCTATAGGGAAAAATTTCGAGTTTGATTTTCTTCTGTTTGGCACAGAAAACGAGACAAAAATTTTCTCTTCCGGTTGAGATAAATTGGTGTGGAACTTTTTGAGTTTTGCTGTAATTTTTTCTTGAAAATAAAAATCTCTCTCTCCTAACAGGTTTTGCCCTTGTGGGTTTTTCCTGGGAAAGTTTGCCAAAAATCTATGAGTCTGAAATTAGTGGTGTGCATTTATTAGTTTATTTTCTGTCATTAAATTTGAGTTTCAACAGTGGTTTTATCAATATGAAATATTGTGCAATTTCCAGCCTTCACTAAATATGGGTTGGGCATTAAGCAAAGAAATCTTTTGACATTTAAATCGATGGCTGAAAATTGAGAAAAAATTTCATGGTATCAGAGTAAGGTTGGGCAGAAAAATAAGTTTTTGTAGACAGAAAGTAATTTCCAGAACTCAGAGAATTTCTTTTGACAGTAGCAAAATTTTGTTGAAACTTGAACTTTTGAAAATATGACTTCAACAAGACTTAGAATGGAGGACATGATTGATGGGGCTGTGAATTTTATCCCATGGAAAGCAAGGATAATGTTGATATTGGAGGAGAATGAGTTGTGGGATGAGGTGGTTCATAACACTACAAAAAATCCCCTTGCTATTCCCCCTACCAGTGATGCAACAACCCTTACTGCCTTCAACAAGAAGGACATAAAAGCTACAAGAATAATCCTAGATGCAGTTAAAGACCATGTGATTCCTCACATCGTGAGTAAGACCCGTGCATTTCAGATGTGGGATGCTTTGACCAGATTGTTTTAGAGCTCAAATGGGAATAGGAAGATGGTTTTGAGGGAGAAGCTGAAGAGTATCAAAATGGCCAAAGGGGAGGTTGTGATATCTTACCTTACTAGGATCTATTAGGTGAGAGATGAGCTTGCAGCAGTTGGGGAGGTTGTTCCTAAAGCAGAGATAATGAAGAAAACTTTGAATGGGGTTTCAAAGCCTTGGGCTGTGTTTGTGGAGGCTTTGTTAGCTAGGGAGAACTTATCTACATGGGACAGGATATGTGATGATTTTTTTCAGGAGGAGAATCAGAGGGGTCTTTTGCAGGGAGGTGCTTCTACTAGTAGGGAGGATGAGGAGGATGTGGCCTTGACAAAAACGAGGAAGAAGAAGTTCAAGAAGGGTCCCAAGAAGGGTGGGGCCAAGCAACAATATGGGTAGAATAAGGATTTGAGCACTGTGAAGTGCTTCGCTTTTCAGAAGATGGGACACTATGCTGGGCAGTGTCCACAGAAGAAGAAGAAGAAGCAATAGACATAAAATTCGGTGGAGGTTGAGGATTTCGCAACGAGATTTTAGAGAGAGGTTTCTCTATGCACTGGACATGTTGATAGAGAGAGCATCCATCATCACCAGTGTGGATGTTGATAGTGAGAGGTAGTTTTCCTTTTTGACAGACCATTCCTATAGTGTATCTACTTCCAACACATGGTATATTGATAGTGGATCTTCAAGCCACATGACAGGTACTCAAGAGATGTTCTCCAAGCTTTCACAGATAGAGACTGATGTGGAGGTAGTATTGGGAGATGAATCTGCTGTCAGAGCAGTTGGGCGTGGGACCATTACCTTTTAGAGGGAGTTCACGAGTCCCATGGTTTTGAAAGATGTACTATATGTACTTGAGTTGAAGAAGAACTTGATTTCAGTTTCCATGATTGAGGATAAGGTCTTGGGGTGTCCTTCCTAGATGGACATGTGCATGTGTTTTCCAAGACTGCAGGACCATCTGCTTTCTACACCATTGGAGTCATATGTGGGAAACTGTACAAGCTCTTGTTTCAACCTCAGCATGCCTTGGCACATAGCAGCGATAGCGAGCTTTGTGAGCTGTGGAATAGAAGGATGGCTCACTTGCATCATCCAACTTTAAGGTTGTTGAGATATATGGTTACATATTTTCCAGAGTTTAGAAAAAAGCAGAGTGATGTTTGCATGGGGTGTGTTTTGGAAAGTACACCAAGACTTCTTTTACGAGCAGTGATAGCAGGCCAAAAGGGTTTCTTGACTTGATACATTATGATTTGTGTGGACCTGTGTCATATCTTTCTCTGAGAGGATATGAGTACTATGTGACATTCATCGATGACCATTCTAGGAAGACCTGGATCTACTTCCTGAAGAGTAAGAAATCTGAGGAAGTCTTTCAGAGGTTCCAAGAGTTCAAAGCTCTTGTGGAGAACCAGACATAAGAGGAAGATACGGGCTCTCAGATCGGATAACGAGGGTGAGTATTGTTGGTTGTGGAGTCCGATCTTCTAGATCCAGAGATATTATTTAGCTGTGTTTGTACCCCAGGTTTACTGTACACTTGTTCCCCAACCTTGGGGTTCGGGGGCGAAGCCCCCGATAATTTTTTTTGGGATGTTTGTTGGCCAACAGTTTTGCGAAACCATGGTATTGGGTTAACCGTAGTATTTCCCATGGTATTTACCCTATAAAAGAAAATCATTGTAATATGTCTGTAGCATTGTAAACAATCTCTGTAATTATGTGAGAGAGACTATGAGAGCATGAAGAGGAAGTGCAATGGTATTGCTGTAGGTTGCATCCCATCATATTTCTGGATGGTAATAAAAGGATTGACAATTTCTATGTGGATGTAGCCCATCGTTTGGGTGAACCACATTATATCTATGTCTCTCTATAATGTGTTAAATGTGTTTTTGCATCTTGTTTAATGATTTAACTGTATAACTGTTATTGCTCTACGGTCTTGTTGTCTAACAAGTATACCTACAAGGAGTTTGATGGATATTGCAGACAGGAGGAAATTCAGAGGAAGTTGACTGTTCCATACACTCCAGAGCAGAATGGAGTGGCAGAAAGGAAGAACATGTCTATTGTTGGAGTAGCTAGAGCTATGTTACATGACCATTCACTTTCTTTCTTCCTTTGGGTAGAGGCATCCAATACAATGGTTTATATTCAAGATAGAAGTCCCCATCACGCCATGGGGAACATGACACCTGAGGAGAGTTTCACAAGAAAGAAGCCTGAGGTTATCCATTTTTGTGTATTTGGTTGTTTGACTTACTCTCATGTTCCTTCTAAGAAAAGGACAAAGTTGGAGCCTACCGCAGAGAAGGGCATCTTTGTGGGCTATGATGAGACTTTGAAGGCCTTATGTATTTATCTTCCTTCTCAGAGGAAAGTTTTTATGAGGAGGGAAGTGAAATTTGAGGAGGAGCAGGCCTTCAGGAAGTCTAGAGAGTCAGAGCAGGGAGAGTAGCAGGTTCCTGCACCTCAATTAGTTTCATAGGTACCGTCAGTGCAACAAACAAGTTCACAGGTTTTTGGAGTTACTGGACCACATAGTATGGGAACAGGTTCACCAGTTTCAGTGGTTTAGCCAACGGGATCTTCAGGGATAGGTTTTGGTTCTTAGGTTACAGGTTCACCGTACAGAGCTTTAGGATTACAGATTTCACCAGTTGTTAGTACACCGGCTTCTGGTTCACATGTTACTGGGGTTTCTACCTCTCGTAGTTCATTAGATGAGGACAAACCAGTGTGGGAGCAGGCTTCAGGGAAGAAGAGGCCTAACTGGCTTCATGACACCTTGAAGGAAGCATAGGAGTTTGGGACAACCAGGGAGCCAGTGAGGACTATTCAGATGCCAAACAAATTGGGCATGGAAATAGTAGCTAGTATTCATGATTCAAAGCCTTCTACTTTTGAGGAGGCCTCCTAGTATCATGTTTGGCAAGATGCCATGATGGATGAGTACAATTCCACCATGAAGAACTATGTTTGGGAGATACTTTCGAGACCTGAGGGGAATTCAGTGGTGACTTCTCATTGGATTTACAAGGTAAAACATGTTGCAGATGGTAGTGTGGAGAAGTACAAGGCTCGGTTTGTAGCGAGGGGGTTTTCATAGGTTGAGGGAGTGGATTATGATGATACCTTTGTGTCGGTTTCTCATTATACTTGATCATGGCATTGATTTCCATTGCTGTGAAAATGGATTGGAAGATCCATCAGATGGATGTGAAGACCACATTTCTCGATGGAATCATATAGGAGGAGGTGTATGTTGGGCAGCCTCAGGGCTTTAAAATTCATGGGAGAGAGTCTCATATTTGCAGGCTGAAAAAATCATTGTATGGGATGAAGCAAACTCGTAGAGCGTGGTACTCCAGGATTGACTCTTACTTGCAGCGAATGGGGTTTCAGAAGAGTGAGGAAAATCTGAATCTCTATTTCATCATGGTTGGAGATGGTTTGCTCATTATTCTGATGTATGTGGATGACTTATTTATAATAGGAGGAGAGATACCCATTACAACTTGCAAGAAATATCTTGCTTTAGAGTACGAACTGATTGACATTGGGTTGATGCA
The DNA here is from genome assembly GCA_001517045.1 of Pseudotsuga menziesii. Taxonomy (NCBI): domain Eukaryota; kingdom Viridiplantae; phylum Streptophyta; class Pinopsida; order Pinales; family Pinaceae; genus Pseudotsuga; species Pseudotsuga menziesii. The sequence continues at coordinate 929,890 of LPNX010041574.1, forward strand.
ATATTTTCTAGGATTGGAGGTTTGGCAGGAGCTTGGACATATTTTCCTAGGACAAGGAGAGTATGTAGTTGATATTCTGAGGAGATTTCAGATGGAGGATTACAGGCCAATGTATACATCGATGGTCACCAACTGGAAGAAGCTTCATGCTTCTGAGGGAGAGTTGGTGGATCCTACACTATATCATCAGCTCATTGGTTCATTGATGTATCTAGTCAACTCTCGATCAGATTTGTGTTTTGCAATGACCACTCTCAGTTAGTTCATGGTTGATCCTAGAAGAGTGCACTGGGTATCCACAAAACATGTGTTGTGATACCTTGCATGGACAGTGGAGTATGGTCTGGACTACAGGAGGTTAGATGGGATTAGGTTGATTGGCTTCACAGATTCAAATTGGGCAGGCAGTGTGGCAGAATGATATTAGAATTTCTATGCCTTTTAGATCTTCATGCTATTAGTTCTAAATTATGATTGTAGTAAAAGGAGAATTAAGATACAAACTGAACAAAAAAAACCACACAGGAAACGGATGAGCATAGCTCAGGTAATTATAGTATCATTTTTATTAATTAAATTTGGTCTTACAATAGTTTACATAGGAAGAATTCAAATGCATTAGGGAGAAATTCGGATCTGCCAACTAGATCTGACTGTACCTAACTAACTAGCTAACTCATGGTGTCGCAATCAATATCTGAGTCCAACAGATCAACTCCCAGATGTCCAACCAACTCATACAATCAGTAATAAATAGTTAACTTAGTGTAACTGAGTGTGGTAGGTGGGAAAATGTGCCTACTCCACATGCATCCATGCATAACTAGTGCTAGCTAACTGATTGTGATCTAACTGAAAGTAACTGGAAGCTAACTAATACTAACTAGTTCCAAATCCAACTAACTGATGGAGGTTGGTGCCGGGACTCCCAGTGGCTCCTAGAATGTAGGGATTGGTCTAGGAGGCACCCAAATCGATGCATGCACATGTATTAAGTGGCAATTAAACTATAGCAGTGTTCCCCACACTCTATTAACTGGTACATGTGGTCCCATTAGGCCAAGTGGACCTAATGGTACTAGTGGACCCAAATAATTAATTAAGATTCCTAAGTTAGGCTAAATAATCTAAATAGAAAGTATGGTCAAGGGAGAGTTAATAGTCTTAACACCCCCCCTGAATCCTAACTTGGACAACTGTGGACCCTGGTAACAAGACCATAGGTCACCCAAATACAATCTAAAAATACAGGAATGCTGCATAATACAACTGAGGTAGGGAAAAACTCTTGGGAACCCCCCCCCTCAAAATAGGATCTGAGAATCAAGACTTAATGCCCAAAAGAGACCTGAGAAAGGAAGATCTCTTTTCGATAAAATACTTGGTAAAAATATCTGCAATCTAATCCTCTGTAGGAAAATAGTGCAGTGTGATGCTTTTGTCATACACTAACCCATGAATGTAGTGCATGTGAACCTCTGTGTGCTTTGTCCTCTGCTTCTGAACAAGATCACTGGAAATTTTGATTGTACTCTGGTTGTCACAATAAAGATCCACTGCAGATGAAGTCTGAATCGTGAACTTTGTCAAGATTCCATGTATCCAAACTACCTAAATAGCTGCATTCATAGCTCCCCGATACTCTGCTTTTGCTAAAGAGAGTGCAAGTGCTGCTTGCTGGACCAACAAATTGGCCCAGATCCAATCATGAATACAAAACCTGAGGTGGATTTCCTATCATTTCCATCTCCTTCCCATTCTGAGTTTGTAAAGCCTGTGAGATCCAGTTGTGCTCCAGCTGCATAGTGGATCCCATAATCTATAGTACCCTGCACATAGTGCAAGATCCTCTTTGCTGCCTTCCAGTGTAGGTCATGCGGATCCTGCATGTATATGGCAGCAGCACTCACAACATAAGATATGTCTGGTCTTGAATTTGTGAGATAAAAAAGGATCCCAATGAGCTGTTTGTAGAGAGTGATATCTACTAAGGGTGTGGAACCACCTTCTTCAAGCCTGATGCCTGATATAAAGAGGCAGGGGGCTTCCTTGCAATCCTCCATGTGGAATCTCTTAAGTATGTTTGATGAATACCTGGACTGTAAGATCATGATTTCCGAAGTATTTTGACTTAATTCGAGACCAATGAACTTTCTTAACAGTCCTAAGTCAATCATAGAGAATGCTTTCTTAAGAGTAGACTTGATTCTGCTCAATCCAGCAACAGAGCTACTAGTAATGAGAAAGTCATCCACATATAATACAACTAAAAGCAAGAACCCCTCTTTCTTCTTCATGTAGACATTGCAATCTAATTTGCACCTTTATAACTTCTGAGAGATGAGGAAGGCATCCATCTTGGAGTACCATGCCCTTGGGGCTTCTTTGAGTCCATACAGAGATTTCCTCAGTCTGTAGACTAAGGAAGAATAATCAATAAACCCCTCAGGTTGTTTCATATATATCTCTTCCTCCAAATCACCATGGAGGAAGGAACTCTTCACATCCATGTGATGTACTTCCCATATTTTGGAAGCAACAATAGCCAATACCAGCCTGATGGAGTCCATTCTAGCAACTAGAGTGAATGTCTCATTGTAGTACAATCCTTGAACCTGAGAGTATCCTTTTTCCACCAACCAAGCCTTGTACTTGGTTGTGGTTCCATCAGCATATATCTTGCTCTTGTAGATCCTTTTGCACTGAACCAACTTCCTTCCTGGGGGTAAGGAGACAAGTTCCCAGCTCTTATTGTCATGCAGTGAATAAAACTCCTCATCCATGGCTGCCTGCTATCTAGGATCATGGAAAGCTTCCTTGAAGGATTGAGGATTTGACACAAGCATCATAAAACACTTCTCAGGAAGAAGAGGATCTGTGTGGGAAAATGCAACACTTTCCTTCTGATACTGGGACCTCGTTCTTCTCTTGTCATATGGCTCCCCAACAACATCTCCAGTTGCTTCTATGAGCTGCTGAAATGAGGTAGATGGTGGATTTGGATCTAGATCCCTTTGAGGTGTAAGCTTAATGTCTAGATCATGCTGGGATGCCTCCTCTTCTGAATCTGAATAAGAAATGTTAGGAATTGAAACTGGATTTGCAATAGGAATTGAAGGAATGTTTATACCTTCATCGGCTTTGAATGAAAGCCGTGGTGATGCTAGAACTGAGAATGACATGAAGTGAGAGATCATATATACCTTGGAGGCATGATAAACAATCCCTTTTGCTACAATATCCCCGGTTGATATTTTTGTGATCTCTACTGAGTCAAGTCCAAACAACACTTGCTTTGGTGAGCCTGTGTGAGTCATCTGATATACAGACTACATATTAGCTGCAAGAGAAGGCACATATACGACATCTCTAAACACACCATGCTGGACTTTGATGGTGCCTCTTCCTGCTGCTGGAATTTGGGAATCATGTCCCATGTGAATAGTGGTCCCTTCTTTGATATTGAGAGTGGACAAGACATCCTTGGAGGAAACCATGTGGATGGATGCTCAAGAATCTATCGAATAGGCTGTTGACTGAGGTAAACCAAATTTCAAAGCATGGCACCTTTCATGTCCATTATCATAATTCTTTGCTCATGGGAGAGCAATGCTTTCCTGTTTGAGGAGAGCAGTCAACTGATATACTTGCTTCTTCATACAACAATCTTCAATATGGTAACCCTTTGCACAATAGGGATGCAATTTCTTTTCCTTAGAGCCGAAGGCTCTTTTGGAAGTTTGCTGATTGTGTTTAGGCTTCGAATCAGCTGCTTTAGGCTCCTTATTCTTTGATTTCCCTTTGTCTTACGCTTTTCTAGAGTCAGTAACTAAGCGATCCTGATCTTTGGAGGTCTTGATGACTCCCATTCGAATCAACTTCTCTTGCTCCTTGATTAAGGACTTGTAAAATGAATCTAGTGAAGGAATTTTCCAATTGGGGAAGCTTTCCCGCTTGGAATGAAATATAGAAACAAATGCAGAATAATTAGGGCTGAGTTTTCTAAGAGTGGAGAGCACATTTTTCTCATCATTCTTTTCTACTCCACACTGTCTGCATTGAAGTGCAAGAGACTTGAATTTAGTAAAGAGTTGCTCAATAGTCTCGAAACTGCTGGGATGTAAGGCTACCAGCTTATTCTCCAGGAGGTGTCCTCAAAGCTCATATTGTTTTCCAAACAAGTTCTCAAGCTTCTCCCAGGATTCTCTGGGTGTCCTCAAACCTTCAAGGTGGAAGAGGATATCTATGGATATATGAGTGCATAGATAACTGAAGGTTTCATCACAACGGTTTAGAAACTTGTTCTTTTCAACTGGCTGATGGGGCTCAGCCTCCCTTCCAAGTATTATCCTGAGGTAGCCATGCTTGTGCAAGGCCAACTGCATATCAATCCTCCAATCAAGATAATTGGAAGTTGTAAGAATCCATGGTGTAGGAGATTGAGAATCCATAATTCTTCGGCTGAAAGATCACAAACTTCACAAAAGCTACGTAGAACCTGTAAATTTTCACTGCAAAACACACTAAAACATTTGAACTGTTAGAATCATGATTTTCCTCTCGACATGAACATATTTTTAGGTTCTGTCACGCCGTCTCTGCCACTCTGAATAAATTCAGAGGAAGCAAATCATCATAGGGGACTTCTGTGGAAACCCAACTACTTCTGATGTTCAATGGAGAGAAACAAACATGAAACATGCCGAAGAAGGCTCTGATACCATATTAGAATTACCGTGCCATTTATATCTTCAAGCAATTAGTTCTGAATTATGATTGCAGTAAAAGGATAATGAAGATACAAACTGAACAAAACAAACCACATAGGAAACAAATGAGTGTAGCTCAGGTAATTACAATATCATTGTCATTAATTAAATCCGTTGTTACAATAGTTTACATAGGAAGAATTCAAATGCATTAGGGAGCAATTCGAATCTACCAACTGGATCTGACAGTACCTAACCGACTAGCTAACTCATGGTGTCTCAATCAATATCGAAGTCCAACATATCAACTCCCAGATGTCCAACCAACTCATACAATCAGTAATAACTAGTTAACTCAGTTTGGTAGGTGGAAAAAGGCACCTACTCCACATGCAACCATGCATTAGCCATGCATAAATAGCGCTAGCTAACTGATTGTGATCTAACTGAAAGTAATTGGAAGCTAACCAAGACTAACTAGTTCCAACTCCAACTAATTGATGGAGGTTGGTGTCAGGACTCCCAGTGGCTCCTAAAATGCAGGGATTGGTCTAGTTGGCACCCAAACTGATGCATGCACATGCAGTAAGTGGCAGTTAACCTCTAGTAGTGTTCCCCACACTCTAGTAACTGGTACATGTGGCCCCATTAGGCCAAATGGACCCAATGGTACTAGTGGACCCAAATAATTAATTAAGGTTCCTAAGTTAGGTTAAATAATCTAAATAGAAAGTATGGTCAAGGGAGGATTAATAATCCTAACAACTGAAAGAGAACTTCTGGATGTTGTTTCATCTTGGGCTCAACAACAGTGTCCTGGTTCAGTTGAAAGCAATTTTTTGTTGCTTTAAGTTCTGCAGAGGTCGAGTATATGACAGCCAATTAGGCCAGTTGCGAGGCGTTGTGGCTTTGGAAGTTGCTAGTGGATTTATTTGATCAGGAGCTGAGGCCTACATTGATTTACTGTGACAATCAGAGTTGCATCTAGCTCTCTGAGGATCCAGTTTTTCATGACCAGTCAAAGCATATTGAGATCAATTATCATTTCATTCGAGATTATGTTCAGAGAGGAGCAGTGACATTGCAGTATATTTCCAATGATGACCAGGTTGCAGATATTCTATCGAAATATTTGGGGAGGGGCAAGTTTGTCTTCTTCATAGACAAGTTCGGAGTGGTGTAGAACACCTTCCTTGGTAAGAGGGAGTGTTGATTTTGTAGCTAGGAAAGTGTTCCCCTAGGTGACTTTAGCCTTAGTCACTTAAAAGAGGGAAATAAAGTGACCCTTGCATTAAATGACTTGATATGAGCATTTAATTTGACTTTAGAGAATAAAGTCACTTTTTGGAAAAAATTAAGTGAGGTGAGTGAAATTAATTTTAAATTTAATGAGAATTTAATCTCATCCACTCATCTCATCCAATCTCAACCATTGGATTAGAAGAACCCTAGGGTTCTCACCAAAAGGGAAAGGAAAGGAAAATCACTTTCACTTTTGCAGATGAGAGTGAAGTAGAGAGTTGAGAGAGAGAAAAGCCATTTTTCCTGAAAAAGAAGAAAAAGTGTAGCACACAAATCGAGGAAGACAACAACAAAAAAATGGCACGGGTTTCTAGGAGTTCAACTAGAATGATTTTGGAGACAACAACATTAATTGCTACCTATCCATATAGGTCGTACTGTACAGTGGACATAAATCAAGGAAGGAGGTACGAGCATGGATTTTGAGGAGGTTTTATAGGCATGAATCCTGAGACAAACCAGCAAGCATGAATCTTGAGGAATTTACTATGGTATGGTTTTCAAGACAACCCATACAATAGGATGTCGTACATTTCGTACAACAACACGTTTTTCGAGGTAGCTATAGGGAAAATTATGAGTTTGTTTTTCTTCTGTTTGACACGAAAAACGAGACATAATTTTTCTCTTTTGGTTGAGATAAGTTGGTCTGAACATTTCTGAGTTTGGCTGTAATATTTTCTTGAAAATAAAAATCTCTCTCTCGTAATAGGTTTTCCCCTTGTGGGTTTTTCCTGGGCAAGTTTGCCAAAAATCTATGAGTCTGAAATTAATGGTGTGCATTTATTAGTTTATTTTTTGTCATTAAATTTGAGTTTCAGCAGTGTTTTTATCAATTTGAAATATTGTGCAATTTCCATCCTTCACTAAATCTAGGTTGGGCATTAAACAAAGAATTTTTTTGACATTTAAACCGGTGGCTAAAAACTGAGAAAAACGTTTAGTTTGCATCTGACTTCGATTTGCTTAGGAGTGTGCTCTTTGTGTGCTAGTTGGATTTAGGGATCACTATTACTTGAGTATATTTATGTTCTCTTGAGTTCGGGTCCTTTTATGTTCAACATGCCTGATATTGCTACTAGTATCCTCTCACCCGCTCCAGGTCCTAGTGTAGACCCTGGTGTTATATGTGAAGGCGCCACATCCCCTTACCTTGCTCATAGATTCAGGAGTGGTCATATTCCACCCTCTACTCCATTTGTGGGAGTATTTTCACTTCCTTCACCTAGTATTAACACCAATGTTCATTCTCACGGGGGTGGTGGTGGATGCGTGAATGTTGGGTCTACACCTTACATTCCTTCTTATGTCCTATCATCCACTACATTGTTTCCTTCGAATGCATTTATCTTGATCAATCCTCCCTATATCCGATATTTTGGACTCTTTAGTGACTATTTTTAGCTGTTTTGGACTAATATTATTGTCATGTCGGGTCCATTTGTTGTACACTCTCTCTGAACCTTTGAACCATTCGTGCCCATGGCATGTATAATCTTGAACTGGCATATAGGATAGGATCACTTTTTCATATGCATCATGCATCGTCCAATGACCATGTCACCTTAACTATAGGTATGAACCCACTTCGTAATGTTACAGAACCTTCACACTATTAGCACTCAGATTTTACCCCCGGTTGTGAAAGGGTAAACCCCAGGGTAACTATTATTCAGGAATAGAAACCCTTATAACCTAGGGTCTGGGGTTACCAACGTACTTCTAAAAATTGCAGACAATCAGCTTTAGTTAAGTACATAATGGAAATAGGAAGAAATATTGGACTCACCTGATTACTGACGGTTGATCCAAGCTTTATCTTCTTCCACTCTGCTTCTCTCCAAAGCTTTCAGGGATGCACCTCCTACACCTGCAAAGAGTAAATTCTACAAGTACAATATTATGCATGTAAATATAACAGGTTAGATAAAAAACATATATAGTGCTTAATCAAATATATTCATCAAACCCTAACACATGAAAGAGACTCAACACAAAGTTGGAAGAAGGATTCTCTTTATTAACAATCAATGAATGAGATAAGTGTACAATCCAACGCCTGAGACAAGGACTCCTTTGCAACCAAAGGACTCTAAGTTCTACTGCTCCAAGACTTCTGAAGATATACCACTAGCATAACTTTGCTCTCCAAAATTCATTGATTAATGCCCTCCCCAAGGCCTCTATTTATACTTTGGAAAATAGAGCAGTTTCGAAGGTTGAGGAGGTTGAGACAGTTGAGATAGTTAATGATTAGGGCTCAACTAATCTCCATTAATCACGATTTATATTTTTTAATGTCAAATGGATGTGTATGAGACTATTGATATTGGCAACCCACGTATGACACGCGAGTTGCTCTAAAGGAAACCCGTGTATAGATATGTATGCGGGTTGAAATGGGAATAGTCGCGTATAGTACACGAGTTGTCAACAAGGATAGTCGTGTATGTACGCGAGTTTCAATGAACATAGTCACGTACACCAATCCACACTTAGAAAAATAATGTAGCAAGCTGGTTGAAAGGTAAATGCATCTCATGTCATGCCCATCTATAGTGTTTTGGCAAACTTCAATCCTAAAATGTCCTTTTGTGTACCAACATAATGAATTGTTGGCACTCGGACGGAGAAGTGCCATTTGGGTTGATAACAGATGCCCCCTAATGTGTGAGGTCAGAGGGAAGCAGTGGCCAAAATACATTATAATCATTATCTTTGGAGAACTTAAAAGTACAATGGAGCAAAGTTAGTACCTAAAACAAATACATAATAATGTCATATACAAAGTCATATCTGAGGATGCTATGTTCAATATACTATAACACTAGCTCCTTTACAATATTTGAGTACATCATATAGTACAGGTACAAGACCATGTATATTACAAAGGTGGATCGAAGCCACAATATACAATAATGATGAGTCTTCAAAGATTTGGAAGCTGTGTACATAACCATAACATAATCTTGCGCAACTTAGTCCATGGATGTGAAACTAAGGTCTTCATAAACAATCCCAAAGAACCATTACAATCCAAGTCATGTGAATAGATGTTATTGAAGTAAAAAATGGAGCGGATTCAACAGATTGTCAATCAATAGGTGATAATCGACAACTGAAGCAAAGGAATTCACCAATAATGAAAGTGAATCCTGAGGTATGATCATCAAAAATCGAGGTCTTCGTCGTCAGGAAGTGCTGATGCAGAACCATACTGTGATAAGGAAGGCAATAGATCCTCCAATGGATCACAAGAGTGACTAGGAATTGGGTAAATGAAGGGAGACACAAGTAGTAATAGATACGACAATGATGGAATCCGGATATAGATCAGACATAGGATTAAGTCCTTGAACAGTGAGCACGACACAAAGATGACCCAAGGTAGCTTTTAACTTTACAGATAGTACAACTAGACTTATCTGTCATGTAGGAGACATGATCAGATTCCCCAGGTAGAACTGATAAGAGGAGGAGTAAGAAACTTGAAGTAATAGCTGAACTGAAAGTGAACATTGAGACATGAGTATCGAAAAAAATGGAGAGTTCTATGTTCAAGGAGGACATGCTGCCACTAACTGAGAACCAAAAGAAAACTTCTTCCTTACCTTCCCTGTTAAATTTTAACGAGTCCAGGAAAGTCAACTCGAATCTCTCTTCATTTTTTGACAAGCTTGAAGAGAAGAGGGAATAATGCTTGATAGTGTCACTAATTTGTGGATTTTATGAGCCCGAACTAGTACACGCTAACTCGGTATTTTCATATTTAGAGAGTCTAAAAATTCCAAAGAAGACTCCAAGGGGGTCCTTTTTCGTCCAATTTAGTCTCCTGAGGCTGGAAAAGTATAAAACATACCACAGAAGAACTCTGTTAACCTTCGTAGAAGAAAAGGTGAACCTTTTTCATACTTAGTCAGGGAGGTCCGAAAAAGGTTAAATTACCACCTACCCAACACTCCTTCGAGAGTAGCATATAGCTTGAGTTTTACAAGTGTGAAGGAAATCAAGGTCACTCGGAAAGATCCATTTGAGTACGAGAAATGGGGCTTACAACAATAAACTCGATGTTTTGTTCTTAGTGTTTAATGAGCATGAAAAAGACACAACGTACACTCGAAATATTTTTCATGTTTAGGTCCAGAGCACGAAAAAGAGAAAACTAAGCTCATACCAGGAGTTCCTTTTCCGTAAATTTAGTACCTCAGGTCTGGAAAAGTGATAAACATGTACCTGAGAATACTCTTCTCAATTCCGAAGAAAAGAGAGTGATTTTTTCTCGTATTATTCCACATGGTCCGAGAAAGAGATAACCTACCACCAATGTGGATGCCCATTCACATATTCTTAACGAGCTTGAATGGACAAGTTTACTTGACAGTCAAGTTTGTTTTTAAGGAGTTAGACCTAGGCCTAAAGAAACTCCATAAGGGCGGGAAGTCCTATAAAGGGATAGCTTATAAAAAGAGACCAAAATGAGGCTCAATTTGGTGTGAAAAATAGCTAAAAAGATTCCCCTGAACCAATGATAGCTGAAGTATGAGTATCAAAAGACAACAAATAGGTTCTAAATGAGGATACTCATAAGAGGAAGGTCCTATCCATGGAAGAACAATGGTAAAGACAAGGAGCTAATGGTTAAAAATACCATAGTCCGTGGTTAAAATGTTAATGCTAGGTTTAAAATGGAGTAGGTATAAATGCAAAATGCATGTGAAATGACAAAAAACCATCCTATATGAGCAAAAAAACCTTAAAAATGATGATAGACCTATCAAATGGAAAAGAAAATATGGTATTAGTTTTATAAATTATGAACTATAGGGGAAAAACCCACTTGAAAAATAAATTTTCTATAAATAGTTCAAAACATAAATAAAAACTCACCATTTTGGATTTTTAACCATAGAAGACAAGTTTATACCTCTACCTTCAATTGCTCGGTGTGGACAATCCAGTGGACCATTTCCAAATCTGCAAGTGTCAGGTAAGACTACTCTCCATGCTCTTTCATTTGATCCAAGCAATTATTAAATTTGAGCCCGAATTTCATATTTTTAGGCACCTTAAAAAATCAACGCTATGTACGCGCGTTTGCTATAGTAAAAGTCATGTACATGCATTCTGTACACGGATTGCTCGAAGGATAGTCGCGTACAATACGTGGCTTGCCTTAAAAGACAGTCGCGTACAGTACGCGACCTGCCTTAAAAGACAGTCGCGTATACTACGTGAGGTGAAAAAAGAATGTGTAGGGTCAAAATTTCAAAATTTTATATGAAACTAATGGTTGGCAATTGCTTGGTTATTAGGTTGAAAGATGGTGCTTGAGTGGAGGGAGCATGAACATGAAGACATGGACCAAGAAGCTCTTCAAGATGCCCCCACAGTGAATGTTTTGCATCAAAGTGGGTTATTGAAGTTTTTCTATACTTCACCTATGCAGGCCAATGTTCACCTCTTGTTTCCGCCTTTCACACACCTGGGTCACGTGGCAAAAATCTTCAAGCCACTCGGTGTGTCCTTGGGGGCAAGTTTTGAGTCAAGGATGTCACCTTGTTCTTGACTCCTCCGTTTAGGCTCAACTCCTAATGAAGCCAAGGGGGGTAGACCGTATTAATTTACTAAGGATAATTACTTAGTATGGTGATGTTAAACTGAATGAGTTACTTAGGAGTTTGAAATTTAACTATAGACAATCAAAGATGACAAGATACAAAAATGAACGCACGAAAGCACAATGCTGAGACACAATATATATATAAAGCAAGAAAATAACCAGTGCCTTAGAATGGAGTCAAAATAAAATCAATGTACTTGCATGAGCTTGGAGTGAATGTTTTGCAATTGCCTCTTGGTATGTTTTAAGTTAAATTTGAGGTGTGAGTTGATTAAAATTAGGCGAAGGGGTGGACTCCAGATATACCCGAGAGTTCTTGGAGTATGTCCAAAACTAAACCTTCACGGCTACCCGCAAGGAATATGTGGGCTGAATGGAGTCTCTGGGGCTATTGTTCATAACGCACCCATTAGGGTGTGATAGAGATCGGCGCCCCGAGGTCACTTTTCAGAAGTTCCCGCTTCCTTTGGGTATTTTGCCATCGTGATTGTTTGATCTAGGTGTTGGATTTTCACCTGTTGGTTTGTTAATTTGGGAGAGTGAGTCCTAATTATACTAGTCACTCAAGTGCTTTTGATACAGCTTGACCGATCGGATGAACCGCAGCCAAGTGCAGAGCATACACACCGGAGTCTTGTCAATTTTAGTAAATTTTACAATGGGTGTTCTTGTTAAAAGAAAACCCTCCAGGAACCTCTTTCGATCCAAGTGGATCTCAATCGGGGAATCAAGGAGGGGTTAATTTTATAATAGCTGAAAAAAATGACAGAAAATAAAATAGATACACAATTCTGGTTTTCTAATTAGTCCTACCACGAATCTCTTTCCCCTTTCAGGTCAATCGGGAAGTCGTGGGGTAAGTATTAAGATTACTTTGAAATATCAAATATGGAATAAGAAATTGATAATGAATTAAAGTATACTACCCTGCAGATTAGATCTATGCTAGATTTAAAAAAGATGAACGAAAAAGCGAAAAAAAGACACGGATGCAAATCCCCCCAGGGGGGATGGGGAATGGGCTCGAAAGAGCCTATTCAAAAATTATTTTTATTAACAGTGGTTACAATATCAGAGAACTGATATAATTCCTCTTGATCCTTATACGAAGTGAAATCAAGAGCTTACAAAGTGCGAAAATTAAAGGTTTTAGTAAAATGGGAGACCCTTGGGGAGATTTGAACGCTCCTGAGGCCACTTCCAAACATAAGATTCCTTTATTTTCTGTCAAACATGATAAAAAAAAGAAAGCATATTAGACTGAAATATGCCCAAAATCACTCTGAAAGTACCTTTGGTTCAGCTCACTTTTAACCAAAAAAAAGTAAGCTGAAAACTAGTTAAAAGGGTAAAACTGGAACCAAGGAAAGCAGGCTTTCCTTGGGATCTTGGCTTTCCTTTTGGGAAGCCAATAATATGTGCAATTTTATTTCAGAATATGAAATTTTAACGTACAGCAAAGGAAACTACCTTAAAATCAAGCTACAAATTTTCATTAAAATGCTTGCGAAAATATGGTAATTTCAGCTAGATCTCTTAAAATGTAACTTTATATGCAAAACAAAACTAAGATCTAGACTTAGGAAGGGACCTTAATAACTAGATATATGTGTAATTTTATTAATGAGACAGATCTGAGCAATAAGAATCCTTAATAGTAACCAGTTTGAAGAAAATTTAAGATTTTTAAAGGAGAAAAAGGGGAAGACAAGTGCTTGTTGTTGAAGCAGATCTGCAAAGGAAACTTGGTAGTGAAGCACCGAGGGGCATGATATTAGCAATATATATTGGAAACCAATGGAATCAAACCTGAACCATAGATCTTCCAGTCACGACAAACCTGTAAGCTACACAACAAATACTGCAAACAAAACCATTAAATTTGAAGATACATATGAGAAGTAGATGATACAACATGCAAATAATCTTATTTAGCATACAGGTATTAGCTCATTCAAACATATGTAGAAAAATAGAAGTAATTAATCTTACTTACAGTGATCTATCCCTATGATTTCAATAACCATTCAGGCAGACAACAGTTAAGTGCAAAAAATTGAAAAAATAGCAGTTTCACCTTGAATGCAGCATGATAATGATAATCCACACATGAAAGGTACTCCACAATTGAGCCTCCAAAGCCTAAATTTATTTCAACAAATGATGATCAATACACAATTACAATAGCAAGCCCTTCAATCCAGCTCTAACTAGCTTGGAAGAGGCTGCTGTGCTTGGATATATACAAAAACTAGGAGATCCAGCCCAAGGGGGGCGCAAATCCCAAGGAAACACATCAAATCAGCTGAAGAAGAGTCCATCAATGCCTGGTCTGTGTCTAGCTGAGCCAGATCTGAGTCTCAATGACTGCAACTATCAATCGGGGGGCTGATCTGACTGACATCTCAACTTGTTGACTGAAGCATCCACCAAAACTCATCCAGATGAGCTAACAACATGTGGAGGAGAGAGGGAGGGTGAAATTTCCCATAAAGGATGCTGAATATCAACTCTGGATCTGATTTGATCACCTCCTTCAGTCAAGGATTTGTCAGATCCAGTGAATTTGCTTCAGATTTGACTGATTTCAATCAAATCGGCTGAGAATCCATTGATCTATGATTTTGGATTTGCTCCATTATTCATCAATTTATTAATTAAAATCATCAATAATTGATTTTTGGGGCTTTCTGACCCGAGTGATGGAAAATCACTCAAAACTAGGAAATAGTGGGTCCATGGGTTTACATGGTGCTCTTAGCTTGAAAATGAGCACCTACATGACTGAAACTGATTATTTGGCCCACTTTTATGATAAAATCAATTTTTCCAATTAAACTATTAAAAAATAGCCTAAGTTTTGGAAAAATTAAATTTTAATAAAAAACACTGAAAAAACCTAGGGGGATTTAGACATGTTCATATGACTCGACCATGATGTCTAGCATGTTTATACATTGACACATAGACTCTAATAACCTCAATAGGCCTAAATTCCAAGCCAAGCCCCCCAACTTTGGAGGTATTGAGTGAAAAACTCAGAAATTATCAGTCATTTATTCAACAACCAATAATAACCAAAGGAAAAAACACCCTGGGCTGATCGGATTAACAAATAAAGTCTAAGAGACCGAGTCTTTTATAGACACTATCATTCTAGAACATTTATTACAATTCCCCCATGGGGTATGAACATGTGATATAGTACAACAAGCACTTCCCAGAAGTACTTCCAAAGGTCTTCTGAAGTCCAAACAAGTTATCCTTGTCTGGTTCACCAGGCTCACTTGATAAAAAACCACTAAGTACAACTTAGGTGGTAACACCTCTTAGAGTTCTTAATAAATGATTGGGATCATGATTTGGGCATGTTTGACCTTCAAGGTGAGTCTTTGGAGATTACTTCTGAGGATGTCTATTTCATTGCTGGTCTATCATGACAGGTAGCTCCGGTAAACTTGGAAGGCATCGGTAGAGGCAGTGACCCTCTAAGTGTACAGAACTATATTGATATATATTGTGCACCATGCACACAAAAGAGGGGTAGCTGCATCCCTATTGTTCACATACACAACCTTCCTTACAGGTGTTGATGAGTACGATAGTGAGGGTTGCAGGGTCATCATCACTCCACCTTGCAACTCAGAACCATATGAGACTAGCGGTAGATTATATGCAGGGAGCCCTATATGACTGGTGCTTGGGAGTAATCTCGATTATGAGAAAACAACTCTTTGACTACAAAAGAGGCAAGAGAAAGAATTTTGGATATTCCAGCATACTAGTAGCCTTCTTCTTTGAGAGAGTGCCGCGATTGAGTCCTGCAGTGCCACTACTAGTTCGTTCTCCTCGTCAGCCTAGGATGAGCAGGTGGGGAGATATTTTCCTCTGCTAGGGAGGTGGTGGATCTGTGCAGAGTGTTTATGATGATGACTTCTACTTTTGGTGGGAGTGACAGTTGCCAGCTTTGGAGCAGTTTCCATATGTTGGAGTGGATTTCCGTGGTGATGCTGACCTCGTCCTCCCTCTAGGAGGAGCATGGGGAGAGTTAGGTAATTTTTTATTTTCAAAATTTCAAAATTTTTATGAATTTTAAATATATAGATATATACATATGTATAAGAGTTCTAATCTTTTTAAAATATCAAAATGCAGATATTGGACCAGTCCGCCGTGAAGGGCATCCACGCATGTATGTACGTCCTGTCTTGGGAGAAGACCAGGGCTTGATCAGGGTTCTTGAGGGGAAGCTGGCCAGGCTTACCCAAAGAGCACCCACCTTACGGATTAAGCACATCCCAGCCATCATGCAGGAGTTCGTGGCTGGTGTACCACCTGTTTGGATACGCTTTCTGAGGCGGGTAGCCAGAGCAGTATTGGTATACATAGATGCTGTTGAGGCTGCTAAAGCCGAGGAGGCTGAAGAAGCCAGAGTACAGGGTGACCGGGGGGACCAGGGTGGTTCAAGTGACCAGGGTGGTCCAGATTAGATCTAGGGGCATTTGATGGACTATGATCCATATTTTGTATATTTTTTGTATATAATACAGTTATGACTGGATCTGAGGATCAGAGACTCGACCTATCTATATGAACATATATTCACACACACACATATATATATTTCTGCTGGTTTATTTACAATTTTTTTTATGTGTTTGCTGTATACTTTTATGGAAAATGTGTTAAATGCCAATCCAAGATGTAATTAGTGTATGCATTAGTTAATGAATTTTGATTCCTTGGAATATGATTGAATGTAATGAACTCAAAATTTCTTTCCCATAACCTAACTTGCATAAACTGATGCAATAGAATAGGGTTTCGCACCTAATAAGCCCGATTAAGCTGGGAAACCATCGGTTGAGATTCCAGTCAGACTTCCAGCTGAGTGATACCACGTGACAAAGCATCCCATAGAAGCTCAATGATGGCCCTACATTCAGCCACATTATTGGAAGCAAGACCTAAGCAAGCGCCTCCTGAGGCAACTAACTGTCTTGAGGGTGAATAAATGACCCATGCAGCCGAAGCTAAATTACAAGTGTGGTGACTGGCGCCATCAACGAAACCTATGAACCTCTCGGAAGACATTTGAAACAACCAGCAGATGGTATAAAAAACACAAACTGACAAACTAGTGTACATAAAAATACATACAATAAAAAACAAGAAAAAGTGCTAAGCCTAAGCATAGTACTTTTTTAGGTAGAGCTCATTTCTAGGCTCAGCCAGCTTATTCCCATCGAAATATATCAATTCATATGTGCCTTTCTTTAACACTTTCGACACGATATAAGGTCCTAACCACATGGAACTGAACTTTCCTGCCCCCAGGGGTTCTTTGTCTTGGTCCCAGAGCAAAACAAGTTCCCCCTCAGAGAAAATTTGGGGCTTGACCGATTCATCATATTGAATTTTGACCCTATTTTTATGAGCTTGGTTTGCTGTCAGCGCATCTCTATGCTGTTCATCAAGGTGTTCTAAATGTAATAGACGTTCTTCAAGATAAGTCGTATCAGGTAACACATGAATAACAATTCTTAAATACGAGATTTCACATTCAATCGAGGTAACAGCTTCCACTCCATGGATGAGTTGGAAAGGTGAAAACCCTGTAGTAGTTTTTACATTAGTCCGATATGCCCAAAGTGCAGGATATAGCATGGTATGCTAGTTGGAACAGGCTGCATTAATAGTACGTTTGAGGATAGTCTTCAAAGTTTTTTTAACAGCCTCGACCTGACCATTTGCTTGAGGATAGAATGAAGATGGATGTTCTTTTCTAAATCCTAGCATAGTGGTCAGTTCAGTCATCATGCTATTCTGAAAATGACTGCCATGGTCAATGAAAATCATCTTAGGTATATCGAATCATGCAATAATTTGATTGATCATGAAGAAAGCTGTAGTTTCCCTGTCAGCTTTAAAGGAGCGCATTGCCTCTACCCATTTCGTAAAATAGTCCACAGCGACAATGATATATTTGTGCCCCCCAGCTGAGGCTGGGTTGCAGGTCACGTAATCAATCCCCCACTTCATGAAGGAGCTCACTGAGATGATGGGAAATAATGGAGTGGGATGTGACTGCATTTTTCTGGTATAAAGCTGTCAAGGATGACAATGCTTCACTACTTCCACACAATATTTAAATATTGTGGGCCAGAAATAACCGGCACGTAATATCTTCTAGGCCATTGCTAACCCAGATAAATGACCCCCACACGCTCCACTATGGGCATAATTTAGGACAATCTCCGCTTCCTCGTGGGTAAGACATTGACTCAAAACGAAATCTACCCCTCTACGGTATAAAGTATCTCCTATAATGAGGTAGTTCTTGGCATGTAGGCATAGTTTACCTCATTCTTCCCTCGAGAAAGCTATAGGATACTTCAAATTCTGGAGATAGATAAGTATATCTCCATACCAGGGATCAGAGGTGGAAATCAAAAAGATGTTCATCTGGGAATGACTCTTCTTCAATAGCTACATCTTCTTCTATTGGAAATTCTGCAATAAGCTCAGCAAAAACTAAGGATTTTTTGGATTTGGCGGAATGAAAATCCAAGTCAAACTCTTGGAGAATGACTATCCATTTGTTGAATTTGCCTCCAAATATCCGTGAGGACAAAACATATTGAAAAGGATTTACATCTGCCACTACTGTTGTAGTCCTTAGTAAGATGTAGTGACGTAACCTCTACACAGCATAAACAACTGCTAAGGCCGACTTCTCAACGTGGGAGTACCTCAGTTCAGGTCCAGCTAAAGCACAAATAAGATAGTAAACGACATGCTCTTGGAGTTTATCATTCTAGTAAGATGTAGTGACGTAACCTTTGAACAACATAAACAACTGCTAAGGCCAACTTCTCGACATGGGAGTACCTCAGTTAAGGTCTGGCTAAAGCACGACTAAGATAGTAAACTCCATGCTCTTGGAGCTTATCATTCTCCTGGACTAGGACTACCCCTATGGTCGACTCAGATGTGGCCAGATACAATATAAAATCCCTAGAGTAATCTGGAGGACGCAATAATGGTGCCGACAACAAAGATTTTTTCAATGCCTCGAATGCAAGTTGTGCAGTTTCATCCCATACAAATGGGGTGTCCTATTTTAATAGGCACATGAAACCCTTAGTAATCTTGGCATAGTTTACAATGAAACGTCGAAGAAAATTGGACTTTCCCTGTAGGCTCTGAAGCTGCTTGATAGAACGAGGAGGAGGCAGATTTACAATGGCCTCAACTTTTAATGGATCCACCTGAATGCCTTTGTTAGAGACAATGAATCCGAGCAGTCTCCCTGACTCAACACATAACACACACTTGTAGGGATTCAAGCAGGTTTTATAGTATCTGCATCGTTCAAATATCAAACGCAGGTGATCTGGATGGTCAATCCTCTTACGAGAATGTGCAGGTAGATAATCAAGGTAGGGTTCGACAATGGCTTTAATATCATGAAAGGCAAAATTCATTGCCTTCTAAAAGGTTGCCCCGACATTTTTCAATCCAAAGGGCATTTTTTTGTACGCGAAGGTACCCCAAGGAAAAATGAAAGTAGTTTTATGTTGGTCTTCTGGTTTTATTTAAATTTGATTATATCCGGAGAAACCATCCATAAATGAGAAGACTTCACTTCCCGCGTAAGCTTCAATAATTTAGTCTATAAATGGCGTGGGATAGTTGTCCTTAGGACATGCTTTGTTTAAATCTCTAAATTTAGTAAAGATGTGTATGGTCCCTTGTTTCTTATCAATAGGAACAGGGTTGGATACCCATTCCGTCAAAGCTATGGGATAAATAAAATCGGCTTTCAGCAGTTTTTCCACTTTAGCCTTCACTACCGTCACTTTACGTGGGTTAACAGGTCTCAAATTTTGCCAAACAGGTTTAGCATCAGGGTATGTTTGGATCTCGTTCTTGACTATAGATGGATCAATGCCTGGCATTTGCTCATATGACCAGGAAAAAACGTCACGGAATTCCTTAAACAAGGCAGTATAAATGGCAATCTCCTTAGGAGAGAAATTTGCGTTGATATGTATATTTTCAACAACGTCAAGTTTTACAAATATGTTGATAGGGATGGTAGCAGAAATATTTGCCATATTCCCCTCAGCAAACACTCCTTCCCTTGGTAAGGGATTAAAGGGCATATCAACATCGTGTGCTAGTCTCATATGAAACTCTTGATTCTCTATCCTGCTTAACTCTGGAAGAAAATATGATCAATGGTGAAGATCTTCACAGATCTTATCTCGTCTACACATGGCTTCCAGAATGGCTTCATCCGAAGGTAAAACCATATCTAAGCAATCTGTAGAATGCAAAGATTTTTCTACCCAAGCAGGAAAATAGACTTCTTCCAGTTCCTTTGAGACTGAGAGGGGGACCCGAAT
Organism: Pseudotsuga menziesii; assembly: GCA_001517045.1. Lineage (NCBI taxonomy): Eukaryota > Viridiplantae > Streptophyta > Pinopsida > Pinales > Pinaceae > Pseudotsuga > Pseudotsuga menziesii. The sequence continues at coordinate 949,932 of LPNX010041574.1, forward strand.
GGGATCAACAATGGTTTGGGTGATATCTTGATAAGCTAATTCCCCTGTTGATAAGGGCACTTCAGGCTCATGGTGGGAAGGGAGAACCCAAGGATTAGTCCTATCAACAACCATGGCTATGGACTTCCCCACACTAGTAGAACCTATATAATTAATCGGAGCTGGAAGATCAAATGTGCCCATTAATGATGCGTACATTCTAGCTCCTAAGATCTCTGCAATAGGTTTGACCTGATCAACCAATGGTACAGTGGACTCATTAGATTCCATGTGTCCTTTTTGAGTAAAATTGAGTTGGTCAACAGTAACCAACTTCCCTTCGTGTGGAAACACTACCACCCGAAAGACGACCGATGCAATAGCAGACATGGCATAAGTCCAGCTTCTTCCCAAGAGAAAATTATAGTCCAAAGGTGCATCAATCACCTCTACCTCAACAGACACCGCTTTCCCTGCCAGCTTAATTTCAAAAGCTGATAGGACACCATGCAGATGGAATGACCTTTCGTCGAAAGAAGTAAGCAAGGTGTTTGATGAGACGAGCTCTAGGGATCCAAGAGCTTTCCAACATGATAAGGACATAACACATGTAGAATAACCCTCATCGACAGCTGCCCTTCCAATGGTATTTCCACCATGGATGACATCTATTGATAAGGCTACATGGTAAGGTAGGCGAATTTTGACATCAGACAAATGAAATTTCCCCATGAGACTCAATGAGTCCATACTGCCTAAGGCTGCTAAGAGTGCATCCCACTGGGCGGGACAACTTTGTAACACCTCTAAAGCTGACATTGCACAAGGTGTCTGGGCTAAGTCTTCAACTACAGAGTAGTTGGATGTATCCCTAGCGTTAGGATTATGCAAGGTCTTCTTAAAGACACCTTTCGGTATCTTGGGCATAATTTTGGCAAGTTTCTCAATCATGAGAGGGTTAGAAGTTTCACCTATGGACTTACCCTTCTTCGAGGTCTCTTTTTCATAGTTCTTATTCCTAGTTTGTAGTAAAGTTTGAGATCGAACGATGTTGATATAATTGGGGTCAGGGGCATTTGGTGTGCCCCCTACTGCATTCGATGCTGAAGCAAAATTCTGCCCTTGGGGAAACAGATCCTTTAGGACAGCCGGTTGTTAAGCTTTTAACAGCTTCTGAGCTTGATCCATAAGGGGACAAAGATGGGTAAGGTGATATTCATGGCACAACTTATAAGGGAATTTCACCTTCTTCTTTTCTTTCTTTCCCCCATCAGCATTATTTGCGGGTTTTTTCTTGTTTTGATTTCCCTCCCCTTTCTTTCCTCTCTTCTTTTTCCCATCGGGCTGCTGATTTCCCTTATGAGAGGTTTGTGCAAAAACATTTGCATTTTGGGGTGAGGTGGTAGCCTTTGCTGCCTCCACTGTAGAATGTTTGACGGATAGCTGATGGAGCTGTTTGGCCAAAGAGTCTACAGTGGGAGAATTAACGGAACCAACCACACCATCAGCATGGAGTCCAGGCTTAGGCTTATCTGCATCGTGTGTTGGCCTCGGTGCCTCAGGGATAATCTCATAGAAGATCCTAGACTGAGAATAAATCAAGTCAAGTTGATGGGCCCTGAGGATAGCTTCTTCCTTGTTCATCACTCCTGAAGTAGATACGTCCTTAGATATATAAGGCAATAGGGATTTAAGGAACCATTCTAGTAAGAACTTAGGAGGAATAGTGGCTTTAATAAGGCTCTTCCTCCTCCTCCACTATTGGATGTTTTCCAAGATGTGGGTGGCCTTGTTCTACTGAAAGGTAGACAACAAGTCTATTGCAAAATAATATCGAACATGAAGCTGGAAGTGACTAAGAAAAGCATTAGCCAAGTCCCAAAAACTACTGAACGCAGCAGAAGGCAACTCAATGTACCATTTTGCTGTAGTACTCATCAAGGTTCTTTGGAACAGCCTCAACCAAACTGAATCTTCATTCAGTGAGTTGGAAGAGCACCATAAATGAAAAGTGGTGGCATGATCCCTAGGATCTTCACCAACTTTGCCTTCGAATTTTGGGATGTCCAAGGGCAACTTGGTGGGTATAGGAAGTCAGGAGGGATCATGCCTCACCAGGTTGTTCATCAGTTTAGACAAATCTGGCAAGTTTAACTTTGCCAGGAAAGGAATCTTAGGTCTAACCAGAGTACTAAAAGTACCAGTTTGGGGATTAGAGGGACTTGCCCCCAAATTCCCGTATGTAAAGGTGGGGTTACCCCCTGCCGCCAGTTGCGAAGTGGATGGGTTACTTTGAAACGAATTCCATCCATAAGCCACATGATTATTGGTGTGAGGTGCAGTATAAGAGGTTTTGGCTACCCCAGTTGAAACCGGGGTTTGAAATACAGGAGAAGGTATCCCTCTGCTAAAAAGCGAAAAGGGAGAGCTCATGAATGGAGCATAAACTAGGGTTTGGAAACCTTGACCATAAGGGTCAGTGTTTCCAAACTGAACCCCTACATAAGAATGTATAGGGCCTACGTACGGAGTGGATGGGGGAATGTGCCCCCCATTCCAAGGAAATCCTTAGACAAAAGCTGAGGATCATATAGGATGACTCTGGGAAGTGTGTGTGAAGGAGGTTGGAACTGTAGGTATACTAGGAATCCCAGTGACCATACCACCAGAAGCACCTGCTAGGCTTGTGGGAGCTAGTGGTTGAACCACTCAGCTCGCTGGAGTTAAGGGCATAGTAGGTATGTTTGTTCTAGGGGTACTAACCGGGGGAGGTAGCACCCCTTCGGTCGGAGCAGCTGAGGTGAAGGTAAAAGAACACTCTCCTGCAGTAGACATTATCCTACCCATAGGGACACCAATCACGGGTGGATCAAAAGGATGAACCTGAACGATCACTGGATCGTTTAAATAAGTTAGAGGTGTATTAAAATTCCTTGCAAACTCATCAGCCTGCAAGTCTTCTATCTCAACTGTGTTTAAATTAAGATGGTTTTCCCTAAGTTCTGGTTCACCCGAAACTTCACTGACTCCTATCGGTTCAAATGAACCGTCCGTGTCCAATCTCTGCCTTTGAGGGGGAGGTGGATGTTCCAATGTGATAAGAGGAGGAAGGTTTTTCAAACTTCATGACCTTCTGATAGGTTGGTCCTCCATAATTGTAAATTTAAATTTTCAAACCATAAGGTCAGATAAACAAAGAAAAACCACAGAGCAATCACTACAAAAAATCCTAAAGTCTCAATAGTCAGAAAGGGTAAAAGATATGCTTTCTCAAAGAAAGCTGAAAGATAGTTTCTTGGCGTCCTTGAAGAGGTTCTTAGGCACAAGCAGAGGAATCACTCACCACCCTCCTACAGTTTCAACAAGGGTTACCTTCCAAGCCCATCCAAGGTTAACCAGAAATAGCCTTCCGATTTACCTGTGTATGAACCCTAGATGTCAAGAGACTAGAGGCTACCTTAACTATACCAACATTCTGGGGGAACTGTTGCAATCCTGATTCATACGCATGGGCAGGGTAGCTAAGCCTGAAACTCTATCTAGGATAGAATCCCCAGATGTATAAAAACCTTGGTTTACATTTCGATGAGGAATCAGAGGGTTATCTCCTCAGTCCAATGCCTCCACGTAGCCTCGTGCTTGAATTCTGTTTGAGAGGAGCTTCCTAGATACTATCGATAAAGAGAAGGATTTACCTATCGATTAGCCCACTATGTTTGAATTTAAATACTTATGGGAAGTTTACACTTCCTATCCCACAAGTCTAGCCTAAGCTAGTAGGTGTATGGCCCTACAAAACAAAAATTACTAATAAATTTTAATTATAGCATTCATTTTAAGGGATATTTTTTACTCAGAAGGCAAGTGGAGTGACATACTATGATGTTATTGACTCAATAAGAAATGTAAAAATAACAGGTGTATAAATCAATTTCAAAGAAAAATGATCACTACTTAAAACAAACTTCTCTTTTCTCGTTCTTTTGTAAATATAAACTGATGAAAATGAAACTAATGAAGATAAAACTAAGACTATATTTTGTAATTTTTGATATTTTATTTAAAAACTGAAAACAAAACTACTATATGCTATTCAAATGCAAAAGTTTCTAATGTTTTCTTTTCACTTTTCAAATTCCTCAAAAACTACTATGCACCTAAATGCACAATTCTTGAGTATGCTTGAATAACTTAACTGTATAAAGTAAGAAAAATGAAGCAAAGCAGATTCATAAAACCAAGAATCAACCACCTAAGGAAGACTTGTAAAAACCTAGCGTGGGAAGACACAATGAATGGAAATCACCGAAATCAAACAAAGGCAAGTGACAAACCAACCCTATCCAGAGATAGAAAAGGATAAAATGGTGTCTAGAACCCTAATCACTGATTCAGACAACCAACACTCGAACCTCTCACCCAACAGGCAAATCCACTTCAAGTTGTTAACAAAAAAACAATCCAAGCAATAAAAACTCAAGGGCTTACTAGAAAGCACAAAGTATGGCTAATAGGGTCATCAAACTTACAATTCAATGTTAAAATTAAAGACCACCAAGCAAAAAAAAAATCACAAAAGGACAAGGACAAGCAAACCCTAACCCAAAAATTTTGTGCTTAGGCTTATGCGCGACTATGCACAAGGGCGACCCGCGTACTGTACGCAACTGTGCAATAGAGAAACCTGCATATGCACACCTCTGTATGCGACTGTGTACAAGAGCAACCCACGTATAGGAGTTAAATTTTTCAACAAGAAGAAAAATTATAAAGGCCTTCAAATAGCACCGCAAGCATGAACCAAGACAAGACACCACACATTGAATCAAAGCAAAGACTGGGCACGGATCTACAGAGTTAACCCACAGTAGTCTGGGCTCCCCAGTGGAGTCACCAGTTTTGTTGTTCAGGAATAAACACCCTTATAACCTAGGATCTGGGGTTACCAACATACTTCTAAAAATTGTAGACAATCAACTTTAGTTAAGTACAAAATGGAAATAGGAAAATTTTTTGGACTCACCCGATTACCGACGGTTGATCCAAGCTTTATCTTCTTCCGCTTTGCTTCTCTCCAAATCTTTCAGGGATGCACCTCCTTCACTTGAAAAGTGTAAATTCTCCAAGTACAATCTTATGCATGTATATAACAGGTTAGATAAACAACATATATAGGGGTTAATCAAATATATTCATCAAACCCTAACACATGAAAGAGACTCAACACAAAGTTGGAAGAATAATTCTCTTTATTAACAATCAATGAATGAGATAAGTGTACAACCCAACGCCTGAGACAAGGACTCCTCTGCAACCAAAGGACTCTGAGTTCTACTGCTCCAAGACTTCTGAAGATATACCACCAACATAACTTTTCTCTCCAAAATTCATTGATTAATGCCCTCCCCAAGGTCTCTATTTATACTTTGGAAAATAGAGTAGTTTAGAAGGTTGAGGAGGTTGAGATAGTTGAGATAGTTAATGATTAGGGCTCAACTAATATCCATTAATCACGATTTATATTTTTTAATTTCAAATGGATGTGTACACGACTATTGATGCTGGCAACTCGCGTATGACACACGAGTTGTTCTAAGGGAAACCCGTGTATAGATATGTATGCGGGTTGCAATGGGAATAGTCACATACAGTATGCGAGTTATCAATGAGGATAGTCGCATATGTACGTGAGTTTCAATGAACATAGTCGTGTACGCCAATCCACACTTAGAAAAATAATGTAGCAAGCTGGTTGAAAGGTAAATGCATCTCATGTCATGCCCATCTATAGTGTTTTGGCAAACTTCAATTCTAAAATGTCCTTTTGTGTACCAACATAATGAATTGTTAGCACTCAGAGGGAGAAGTGCCATTTGGGTTGATAACAGTAACCACAAAACCAAGATTTAGAAAAGAAAGATGGCTTCTTTCTCTCGAGAGCGGGATCTCTCAATGTTTTTATCACAAGGCCAGATATATGTAAACAAAAGGAAAAATTAAGATTGCAAGTGGTTGAAATAGATGCACATTAGGCATGGAGTCATAATGTGGAACAATATCATTAACATAGTTGTTGCATGAAGAACTCTTAGAAAGGCAGGGTAGCAATTTAGTTACAGTCAAAATGCTTTGGTCTGGTGATTTATAGAAGAAATAAAGAACAATCCATTAATGTGGGCATCTAACTAGGATGAATCCAACATTAAATTTAGTTGAAAAGATTGGTGAATGTTTGAAAATAATAGACAAAGCATATGATTATGAATTATGTGCTATCAAAAAATCTTTTTCAAACATGAAGGGAAAAAAATATTGAAGTAAATAACATGAAACACATGCTCATGAGAAAGGGAAAATATAGACGGTAACACGAATAACACAAGAATCTTTGAAAAAGGCAAGCTTCGGCTTTGTAATTTTATTAATCTCTGAAATATCAATAACATGCAAAATCTCACGGGTTCCAACCCTTTATTCATTACAAAAATTGGTTCTTATACAAAATCACTCCATGAGTTGAATAATTAACTTCTAAAAATAGGCAATGACTGCCTTTACATATGTCATCTACATTTCTTAACTCACAACTTCTTTTGAAAAATAAAGTAAACTCCTAGTTAACTAATCTTCAGAAATTTCGGTCTTTGACAGGTCTTCATCCATGCAGATTGTACTTGGATCTTCCATACTTTTCAACCAATTTCCACTGATCAATAGATGGCAAGTCCAGGCTGGCCATCTCTTTTTCCAACACTCTTAATTCCACATGTTCCCTATATGAAAAATATGGCAATCATGAACACATGGTTTTGAAGGCAAATAACAACTAAAAATAATTTGCTAACTTATCCACTATTAACTTTCCTAACAATGACTACTGCATATCTTCAAACTTTCGATGATCTAACCTGCATGAGATCAAATGATCATGATATTTCTTCTGGGAAAATATTCCCCCCTTTTCCTCCCAAAAGAAGGGTAAACCATTTTTGCATAATGGAGTGAATGATTCAGTAAACAATTTAATTTCATGGTTCATAATGTCAATTTTGGCTTCCATGGTGTCCAAATGCCGATGTTTATTCACAACCTTCCTTGCACAAGTGATAATAGAAATTCTATCTTTGATGTTTGTTGCTTTTAATCAATCCTCTGTCAAACCATTCAAGAAATGAATAATGTTGTTAACAATATCTAGGGGCGTTTTACTCAACCTCTCTTTCACTAATGTTACACTCTACCTAGCATCTTGCATCACAATTTCTTTGTCCAGAATATAGTCTAAGTAAGGCCTCAATTTGGTTGCTTCAACTATAAGTACATCCTAAATGACGTGCTTGGCTCCCTGTACTGGTAGCTGTCCTATTACCTGTTTCAAAAGCTTGTCATTTTGATCTGACAAGTATTTGCACTTACTTTCCTAGGTTTTCCTCTCTTCCTCTCTCTTCAAGGCCAAATTATCCAAATTCTTATTCTGGTTCTTCAATCCGTTATCTCCAAATCTATCAGGCGGACCTGAGACATAGGTTGTGGCACATAATCTGTACTAACAGGTGCAGTAGGTGAAATGATTTGTAATTCAGGCTCTTTATCTTTTTCATTCAACTCCTTCTCGAGATCTGCTTTATTTTTCTTCAAGGATTTTTCATTCTCAACCAAGAGACTCATATCTCTTTCCCATTATTTATTTTCATCAACAAATTTCAAAATCTTGGATTTACAATCATTTAACTCAACATTAAGAGTTTCTTTTTCCTTCTCCAACTCAGTAAGCTCAATAGCTTGTATGAGTTGGGTGGCTGGAATTTTTAATTTCTTCTTGAGGAGTTGAATGGTATTTTATTTTTCATTCAACGACTTTTGAGTAGTTGTTCCTTTGTTGGATTGACGATCAACAGTTAGTAGATCACCTTTAAGTTTCTTTATTTACTGTTGATGTGCCTTATTTTCAACTCTCTCCTACCTCGGCTGGTTCTCCACTTTACTCTTACTTGATTGTAATCTAGATACCTTCAAAGTTTCCTTGAGTAGGTAATAGTAAATTACCTCACTAACCTGTTTATGAAAATGAATCATATCAAGAGTTGGGATGTTTTCTAAATTCATTCTCATTTCAACAACTTTGTTTTTAGTTTCTATTTCCAAGTTCAATGTATTATGGGTGTGATATTTGATAGTCACCAGGGATACATATTTACTGGATATATTCCTGATATCTGCATACAACCTCAAATATTCATCTCTAGCCACCTCTTTGTCATCTCTATACTTGTCGAACATTTTAGCTCTAGTTTTGAACTAAGAGGTAGAATATTGAGGTGTTTCAGAGAAAGCATACTCCTTAAATTAAAATGCATCTCCTTTAACTTTCATGTGATTCTTCTTACCTTTGACATATGCTATTTGGATCATTTGTCCTGTTTCCTCAATCTTATGCTTTTTGGGTGTCTTAGCAGTGTCATCTTGCTCAGTATCCATAGCATGAGAAAAGTCTCTCTTGCTAGTCCTTTCATAACAACTTGCTATGGGTGTAATCTCTCAGCAGCTGGAATGACACTTGAAAGGTCTAGTTGTGTGGGACTAGCTTCCCTCATAGATGAAGTAGAACCTTGCTGCATATCACCATCCCCCCATGTCTCATGAGGATAGTCCATCCAGTTTGTACTCTCAACGATACCTGCAATCTCATGATGCTCAAAAGGTTTATTTTTGTTTACTTGTCTTCTAATGGATATAATATGGTGGGGGTCATAATTTACAAAAACATCAGTCTGAAATCTCATTTATTTTAGTAAGTTCTCCACTACTGGCAAAGCAGCCCTGCTTTTTATGATAAATGGGCCAATGACCCATGGAAATTTAATTTTAGACGACTTCTTAAAATTAATGAAGTGCTCATTCTCCACAATCAAGTTCTGTCTAATCGGTTCTAGAGAAAGTATTCTAGGATTTAGGAAGGTTGATAAGACATAGGGTGGATGAACAAATCCATATGTTATTATTACAGTTCCTTCTTCCATAAAAAAACTAATCCCCAATCCTTTTTTCCAGGGAAAGCTGTAATATTTCTTTCATTAGTGGTAGTACTCTGGGCAACTTCTAGTTGAAGAACGTTTGTTATATCTAAGATGTTATAGCTGATTTTACCACACATGGTTGATCACATATTTATGGCCTTCCCTGTCCCTCTGTAGACTCTTTATATCCCATGAAATTATATTATACTTTGATGTTCCAAGATCATCCCTAAAAAACACTTGTTTATTTCTATACATGACTTTTAAACCCAGACTCATGACTACATGCGACTTTTGACCTCAAACCCGCGTACATCGGGATTGGTGCATAAATCCAAATATTATTGGTTTTTTCCTCATATGAGTCCGAAGATCCTGACTCTTGACCTTCCATATGCCTTGAGATCACTCGGATTCGACCCTCCATTACCCTTTTGGAGTGCTATATAAGGAACCCCTTAGATACATTGAAGAGGAGGAATTGAAGAGCAAAGAAACTATAGTCCATTATTGCCTTAGTTTTCTTATACTCGAGTTTGTATCCCTTTGTCCTTTTGGAGCACTTGATGTTCTTCCAAATATTTCTATCTAGAGATGGAGGATTGAGGTGGTGGAGGCCCAAGTGGAGGACTCGGTTTCTTCGGTTTGTTGACGTGCCGACAGAGGTTGTCACTATTGTAATATCTGATTTTATTAATAGAAATATCTTTTCCTGTCCAATTATGTGCATTTATATGAATATAGAATCCATGGATGTATTTAATTGCTTATACATTATTGAATATATATGCTAGAGTAGGTATAACACATTATTATAGAGCATGCTTGTCTTGTTTGTTGTTGTTGAGAGCGAATTTCTAATGCAAGCGTGAATTGGAAAAGCTCAACAGGGATCTACTTCAACCGTCTGGAACACGGTATGCTTTGGTATCCCTTAGTGTTAGATGTTTGGTTTCTCTTGCATATTGGGAAATATTGATTTCTAGTGTAAAAGCTGTCTATTGTGGTACACCCAAAGCCATAGGAAGTTTCTCTCCATAACAGAATTGGCGACTCCGCTGGGGAGGTTCCTAGTTGTTTCTCTTAAGGGATTTTGGTATTCAGTGTACTTGAGATGCTCTTGATTTCTTTGTTTCTGTGTCAAGTCTGGGGGCATGTTTTCCCAGTAGGGTCCTGAAGTAGTAAATTTGATCTTGGCTTGGCTGTTTGCCCTAATTTTCTACCTTTTTCTTCCTGTACATGGGTTTTGTATTCATAGTCACGTATACACGTGAGTTTTCCCTGAACAGTCGCGTATATACACTATTTTACCAATAACAGTTGCGTATGCCTTGATTTTGAGCCCTAGTTGGAGGATTAAGTGTTGCTGGGTGAGTTTTGATGATTGCTGAGTCTTCTTGGATGCTTCTAGTGTGTGTATGCACCCTCTATTTTTGACTAAAGACTTCTTTTAATTTATTTTTTAAGCTTTTTTCTTGTCATTCATTTATTCATTTTTTGTTTTGGGATTAGTCCATTAGGTCTCTTTTACCTTGGTGCCTTGCTTGGCTGCTGTTTGTGAGTGGTTGCAGGTTTTGAGGGTTGTAGAGTCATTTATTGGTTTCATATCTCATTTATTTTAAGAAAATACAAAAACTTTTTTGCTTTTGCATACTTATGCATCTCTTGCATTTTTCATTGGCACTGTACTTGCATTAGGTTTGCTTGTTGTTTAATAGTTTGATTTTCATCGAAGAATGATTGCACTTACATTTGAAGGAAAAATCTTGCATCTCATGTAGTGGCATACCTTGTTTTTCATTCTACACATTGTATTTGGCATTGCTTGTTAGGTGTGCATATTTACTTCACTGCTGAGTCATAACTTCATTAGTTGCACGACCATTTGATTTTGAGTAATCACAGCCAATTAAAATCAACGCTTAATAAAATGAATTACACTCTTTTCTTTTATAGGGTGCATCAACAATATTAGGTTTTAGGGTCTTGGAATAGTTCATTGTGAGTTAATTCTCCAAGACCACTAAACAAAACAAGTAGGTGTCTGTCCAGGTGAGAGTGTGAAACCCTTGGTATAATTAGTGTTTCTTAGGATGCTCCTCTTACATGGGAGTTAAGCATGAGGTAGTGCACACAATTGTAATTGGGATGACCCTTGGTCACTTTGTGTGAACACCAGAGATATTTCCAGGATTGTATTCATATCTGGGGGCCTTTGAGGTACGGTCGGTGCATCCTTGGGGTACCGATTTGTGCTTTCAAGCTTTGGGCTTTGCTACCCTGCCCATACGGTAGATCCCTCCTACGACTGTCCGCATGAGCATTGGTTATATTGAGGTGACCTTAGTTGCCTTACCTAGGTATTGAGTGGGTATTTGCAGAGGTTATTCTATAGGTGCCCTGGCTAGGTAGGGGTCAGAAAACACAATCTCTATATGCGTTGAAGCTAAGGGCCACTATAATTGGTTATGAACCTCCATTTGTTGTGTATGGGAGTCTCAAGACTCTCCTACATAAGACATACCTGCTTCATTCAGGAGCTCATATATCCTACCCTTGGTTTGCTTGTGTTTTGGCTTTAGATTTTATTAGGTGTATGGTCTGTGCATGCTAGATTGCTTAGGGTTGCATAGCTAGATCGAGTCTTTTCTTTTTATTGAGTCATTATGGATCTCGGGTGCGACACCTCACCGTTAGTAGGAATTTCTCCTTCTACGTCTCCTCGTCCTTTGGGAGAGAGAACCAGACAGTCCATGCGGAATCATTCTCACTTTGATTCACACACCATGGGTGACCATGATCCTGAGATCCTGAAGATCCCTGATCTTCCTCATCCCGTATGGGAGGATGAATCTGCAAGCACATATGGGACTCTGGTAGGGTCTAGTCGTCATTTGAATGCACCGTTACATGAATATATTTCATGATTCACAGATTTCACACACCCTAATCGCAAGTATTGGCTTCCAGGTGATGAGACTCACCATGCATCCGCTAGCACTAGCGCTATTAGGTATGGCATGCCTTATTTTCCCAAGACTGGTATAGCACCCCATGTTGGATTGGGTGTTGACCCTAGTGCTAATCCTAGGGGCACTTCCATTCCTTTCCAAGCGGAGAGGTTTGGTAGCACTAGTCACATTACACCTTCCACCCTTGCGGTGGAAGTTTCTTCACACACACATCCTAGGCCTAGCACTAGTGTTCCCATTCGGGTACCAGAACCTAGACATATGAATATTGGGGGCACACGTTATATTCCTTCAGATATTCCATCGTCTTCAACACCAATCCCTTCAAATGAGTTTTTGACGACGCATCCTCCTCCTAAATCTAGTGGGCCTTCAGGCTGGAGTTTTGCTGTTAGGCATGTCCATTCTAATCCTGCTCACACTGTAGTGTCACAATTATATGTGCCTCCTTATGTGTCAGTAGGACATGTATCTTCCTATGGACCATCTTATGGACCTTCTCGTGGACCATCTCATTCCAGCTTATGGAACCTCTTATGGACCTTCTTAGAGACCATCTTATGGACAAAACTATCCACCTTATACGTTCGAGTATCAACCCGTGTGCTAGTCTCCTAAATATGGATTTGTAGCACCCCATTCTCATGGTACTCCAAATTACAATGCTTCCATGCAACCCTTTATGGGTCAAATGGAAGGAGGTTACTATCCCACTGGCCAAGGCCATGGTGTATATAGAAATCAACCTTATGCAAACTAGTCCTATCAGGGAGCGTGGAAGCAATCAGCTCAACCTAGGAACCCTTTCCTTGCGACTTTGAATCTACCTTATTTGTCGATATTGACAAACTATCTTGTATCTCATGACCTGACATGGCTGGCGGTTCCTACCAAAATTCCTTCGGACATTCCAAAGTTCGAAGGTAAGTCCGGTGAAGATCCCTGTGAGCACATCATGACCTTCCATATTTGGTGCTCTTCAAACTCCTTGAACGAAGATTCTATTCGTTTGAGACTATTTCAACGCACCCTCACAGGTCTTGCCATGAAATGGTATATAGAGTTACCTTGGGGGAGTTATACTTGGTTCAATGACCTAGCGATGACTTTTCTTGATCACTTCCATCTACCCATGTGTTACGACATTGATACCGAACTCTTGTCGACATTTTCGCAAGGCAAAGCTACCCAGATTTCAGATCACATTCAAGAGTGGCATAAACAAAAGAGATTAATTAAAGCCTTTATATCACCAGAGTTTATTCTAGAATGGTTCCTCAAGTCGTTGTTACCCTATATCGCAAAGGATGTTTCCACATCGGAGTGCAAAATGACGACCAAGCTATTTTTAGGGCCCAGCAGTTGGACTTGATTTATGCTCAGTCTGGGATCCTTTATGAGATCATACCCAATGCTCCATGATCCAATTTTGATCCCAAGTTTAAACCTGGGCCACATGTTGATGGTATTGTTGGCTCCGCAAGTACCAAACTTGCAGACTCGGTTACGAAACAAGTGAGCCAGTTATAGCTTAACTAGTTTGCATCGGGACAAGCTACAACTTCATCTCTTCCTACCCAATCGACGTATGTACTTTTAGTACAATCATCGAACCCGAAAGGTAACCAGCAACATGGAAGGAATAAAAAGAAAGGAAAAAATAATCAAAGGGTGGGAATAAAAATGATAATGATAACAATGACAAGAACACAAATAATGCTGGGGGGGACAAGAAGCCTAAGCGAAAGGTAAAATTTCTTTGCAAGTTGTGTAAGGATGACCAACTCACTCACTTGTGCTCTTGAATGGAAGATGCCTCAATGAAGTTCATAGCATAGGGCCTAGATGTGTTCACAAATCCTTTACCAAATAATCAAAATATGAACTCGAGGATTGTGGATCCTGGTAGTGCGTCCAGTGGAACTCAAAACCCACCGGATGCCTCTAGTGGCCACAGTTGCATCAACATGGTGAAAGCTACAAATGTGGTGACGCGTATGAAAGAATATGTTATGTCAAAGAGCTCCACCTAAGAGCTCTTTGCGAATTGAAAAGCCTATAGATAAGCTTGGAGCTCTGCCTCGCATTCCTAAGGGAGTATTAAAGCTCTCGGGGCACAATCCTAATGCTTGATCTACCTAGAACTATTCAATTGTCAAGGATTTGGGCCAGACTCCTTGAGCGATGTCTACATTAGAAGTGCTTCAGACTTGTCCTCTGCAAAGGAAGGCCTTGTTGTCTGCTCTTGGGTTGGGTGATGATACCTCTCCTTTCGTGATCAAATTTGAAACTCATAAAATCCAACCTCGCTTTCCTTACTATGTGTCTCTTTTGATTCATGTAGAGTGTCTAAACCACACCATCAAGCACATTGTGATTGATGAAGGCACTGTTGCTTCTATGATGTCTTTGGCCTGTTGGAAGGGCTTAGGTTCTCCCACGTTGTCTAAATCTATGAACATGTTGACTACATTTGACTTCCTTGATGATGTTTTTCCATCGGATGAATCTATTCTTGAGGCTATGTCTGGGATAGAACAACCTTGGGGAGAGTTGCACCATATATCGTATTTCCTTCCTAAGCTTGATCGGTTAGAGTGTGATGACTTTAGGGTGATTCTAAGTGAGAAAGTTGGTAGGATCGTGGTCCCATTAAGCTCTCCTAGTCAGATTGCTGAAGGGAACATGGCTAACTTGTCACCAATGATACCTATCAATATTTCTCGTGTTTCCGGTAAGATTGAGAACATGTACATTGGGGTGGATTGTCCCCCCAATGAGATTAAAGAGTACATCGAGCTGTTTAAGGAATTTCATGATGTTTTCGCTTGGTCGTACAAGGAGATGCTGGGAATAGATCCTTGCATTGTCGAACATGAAATCAAAACCTATTCGGATGCTAAACCGGTTCGACAACGCTTGCGTGCCATGGATCCTAGGAAAGCGCCTGCTATTAAAGCAGAGATAGAGAAGCTGCTCAATGCTGGTTTCATCTATCCTGTTCCCTTGATAGAGTGGGTTTCAAACCCCGTTCCAGTGGATAAGAAGCATGGGACGATTCGAATATGCATTGATTTCCATGATTTAAATTGAGCTTGTCCTAAAGACAATTTCCCTACACCATTTATTGATCAAATATTGGATGAGTGTGCAGGAAGTGAGGTTTTCCCATTTATGGATGGATTTTCTGGATATAATCAGATACAGATTAAACCTGAGGACCAACATAAGACTGCATTTATTTTTCCTTGGGGAACTTTTGCATATCGGAAGATGCCCTTCGGCCTTAAAAACATTAGAGCTACATTTCAATGGGCCATGACCTTTGCCTTTCATGATCTTAAAAATATTATTGAAGTGTATTTGGATAATCTAGCTGCTCACTCTCATTTGAGAGTGCGTTATCCTTATCATTTGATATTGGTTTTCGAAAGATGCCGTCATTATCAAATTCGGTTAAATCCTCATAAGTGCATCTTTTGTGTGAAGGCTGGTCGTTTACTAGGATTCATTGTGTCCAAGGAGGGCATTAGAGTTGATCCCTTGAAGGTTAAGGCAATACTTCAATTGTCTCCCCCACGTAACATTCGACATCTTCAATGTTTACAAGGAATGACAAACTTCTTGCGAAGGTTTGCGGTCAATTTTGCCAATTTGACCAAAGGCTTCATGCGTTTGTTGAAGAAAGACACCCCTTTTTACTGGGATAAGTGGGCCCAGGAGTCTTTCGATGCTCTGAAGAAAGCCTTGGCATCAACCCTTGTGCTTATTCCACCAGACTATAGCCGTGACTTTTTGATTTATATGGCCGTGTCTCAAGAGACGATTAGTATGGTCTTGGTTCAAGAGGATGAGGAGCTCCATGAGCATGCCATCTATTATCTTAGCCAAAACCTTATTGATGCAGAACTTTGTTATACCCATCACTAAGAAGCTAGCCTTAGCCACCATCCATTTAGTTCAGCATTTGAGGCATTACATCCTCCTTCACCAAACTTTGGTCGTAGCTCACATTAATCCATTTCAAATCGTCCTCACTAGAAGGATGATTGGGGGAAAGTATAATAAATGGATTGTGATATCGCAAGAGTTTGATCTCTAGTTTGCTTCGGAAAAGTCAAAGAAATCATTAATTTTTGTTGAGCTCATATCGGATTTTCCAAATTTGGATGAAGGAGAAGTTCATGAGGATCACAAGGACTTTGCATATTGAACCTCTCACATAGCACGTGCGATCGTGGGATATTAAAGAATAGCCTTAATTTCGAGAGATATTGACCCAAAATCTTTTTGTTGAAACCCCCTCCTAATACTTAAAACCTCCTCCCAACCCCTTTTTATACCTCAATCCTTATAAACCACTCTACCCACCCCCACCTTAAACCCCTCATCCCCCCAATACCTGTAATATATTGGTTTGATTTTTGATAATTTTAAAACCCACAATATGAACTAACGTGATAGGATATTGGCTAACAAGTGAAGCCCTCGTGATGAGGATTCTCTTGTTGATGAGCATATCTTTCTTATCTCAATCGTGGACCCTTGGTACGAGGATATTATTGTTTATTTGCAAACATTGCCTACTCACCTCTCGCAAGATGAGCATTGACAACTACTTCACGTAGCGAAGACCTACCTCATAGTGGATTATAATTTGTACCCCCATGGGGTTGATTCTATTTTACGTTGTTTCTTAACTCATGAAGAGGCTGAGGTTGTGCTTAATGATTTCCAGGAAGGGGCATGTGATGGTCATTTATCTGGGCTTTCTATAGGCCAAAAAATTATGAGAGTGGTTTATTTTTGGCAGTCCACCTTTAAATATTGCATTAATGTGGTCAAGAGGTGCCACCCTTGCCAGGTGTTTGCATGGAATATGTGCTTGCATCTTGCCCCTTTTCATCCCATTATCATTTCCAGTCCCTTCACCAAGTGAGGGGTTGATTTTATGGATTGTAACCCAGCTTCGGTTGGGGGGCACCATCATATTATTATGGCTGTTGATTACTTCACAAAATGGGCAGAGGCTATGCTCACTATCAAATCCAACGGTGAAACAACCACGCATTTCGTATTTAACCAGATTATCACCTGATTTGGTATTTTGAGGGAGCTTGTCACTGACCATGGCAGGCACTTTCAAAACAAAATGATGGAAGAGTTGTCTCTGAAGTTAGGGTATAAGCAAGATAATTCCTCTTCTTATTATCCTCAAGCGAATGGATAGGTTGAGGCAGTGAACAAGTCACTTAAGTCCATTCTCCAATGAACCATCACACAAAGCAAGACTAATTGGCATATCATGCTGTATCCTGTTTTGTGGGCCTATAGAACTGTGGTCAAGATTGCCACCGGTTTTTCTACCTATCATCTTGTGCATGGGGTGGAGCAGTATTACCAGTTGAATGTGAAATCCCTTCTTTGAAGCTAGCTGTGGATATTTTACCAGAGACTTCCACATTAGAAGAACGTCTGGTCCACTTGGAGCAACTTGTTGAGCAATGTCGAGATGCTTTAGTGGCTCTTGAAGTTAACAAGCATCACACTAAGGTCCAGTACGATAAGTCTGTCCATCTTAGGAGGTTTAGTGAAGGTGACTTGGTCCTTTTGTGGGATCAAGCTAAGGAACCCTTGGGGGCAGGAAATTTCAACCCGATGTGGCATGGTCCTTACGTGGTCAAGAGTATCTTAGAGAAAGGCGCTTATGAGTTGGTGGATTATGAAGGGATGGCCTTGGCGGAGCCTAGAAATGGGCTCTATCTTAAGAAATAATATGCATGATCTTCAACCAAGGATGATTTTTTGTATATTATTGTACATTTTTCATGGCATAGTTTGGTATTTTTATGGTGATCGGGTTTGTTGATTAGCTTTCATTTGTTATGACAGATGTCGATGGAGTCTTCAATTTACATAGGATTCGTTGATGGTGCTAGCCGCCACACTCAAAACTCAGCTTCGGCTGCTTGGGTGATTTATACTCCTATGGGTCAAGTGTTGTCTTCAGGAGGCATATGTTTACAACCTTCATCAAACAATGTTGCTAAATATAGTTCTGCGATTGAGTTATTGCGTGATGCCATTTCACATGGTGTCTTTTCTCTTGATGTACATCTTGATTCGCAGTTAGTGGTCTCACAACTTAATGGCTTGTATCATGTTAGGGATCTGACATTGTTACGAATATTCTTGCGTGTAAGATTGCTAGAATGACAATTTGAGAGCATAGCATACATTCACATTACAGTTTGCTGATTCATATGCTAACTATGTACTAGATTGGCATTTGTTTCATAGATGATAAAAGCATTTCACAAACACATTTTACACATGTAAATATAATAATAATCAATCATCATAAATATTTTTCGTTAAGTCCAAAAAAGGTGACATCATAATACATAAGTGTCATATACAAAATTGGGGTTTTCGAGTTGCCAAAATATACTACACAGTCATACAAAAATATACACCCAGGTCTCTAAGCCTGAGGTGGAGGAGGGTACTGATAATGGCATGACACAACGACTCTAGCTAGATGGGGAAATAACTGAACCGATGCCCATGGTACTCCAACCACTTGGCTCTATGTTAGGGTTAACCTTGACTCAGGATTGAGTCAAAGGTGGTTTAGGTCTAGCACATGGTTTGGGCACATGGTTTGTTGTAGCCCATGGTAATGTTCCTATGGTATTGCATGTGATGAAGCCTTTATAAGTCTTAAGGAGGATCCATTGTAAAGTGGCCTGGAGGTGAGCGGTGGCTAGCTCACTTGGCCTGGATGGCGATTTTGGCCATGTAATGAAGATCTTCATTGGTGCTAGTTTTCCCTGCATGGGGTTTCCAGGGTATATTGTGTGTCTATCTTGAATGTTGCTTGCAATGTTTATTTTCTTGCATATTGTTATTTAATGATGCTCATTATAATCCTAAAAATTGGTATCAGAGCCATGGTTTGGCTTGGTAATGCTCATTGGTGTTTCTATGTGCCTGTGCTATGGAAAATATTGCATGTGCAGTGAGATTGAAGTTGCCAGCCCATGGTAGAGCGTGAAAGTGTCAGATCTGCGATGGAAAATTGTAGATCAATTGTTAAATATCTAGACCTACTGAGAGCTTAGATGCCCATTGCTTGTAGTAGATTGAAGCCGAGTCAAATCGGGATATGTTTAAAGCATGCATGCATGCGTATGAACGACTGTGAAGAATGGGGCTGGTGCTTGGCGTAAATATTGATGAGAGAGAGGTCGTTGTTTTCATGATGGGAAAAGGTCCTCAGTAATCCATCATTCTACAATGAGCTTGAAGAGGCCACCATTTTTATGGATCGTGGCAGCCGTAAGGAGGAAACAAAATACATTTGTTGTAAGTCATGAATTTCAGCATGAGATCATAGATGGAAGTCTAGGGTTTGACCTCGAGTAACATTGATGGCTCGTGGTTCAAAGAGGAACACATTCTGGTGGAGAATGATGATTGTGCAGAGCCATGTTTTTTGAAAGAGTGAATCCATGGATGTTATTTCGTGTGAGTAGTAGGCTTGTCCAGACATGGCAAGAGAAGTGGCATAGGAGTTGCATCCGGAGAAGGGCATGAAGGAGTAGTCTCGTTGAGGATTGAACATTTCCCTATGAAAGAGATATGGTTTGTGTGTGCCGCTGATTTGTGAGAAAATGCTGAAGTGAAGAGGTCTCCGTCTAGCCCCAATGAAGAACTATGTGTAGAAGAAGAAATCTTCCCATGAGAAGAGTAGTCGATCCATGTATGGCGAGATCGTGTGAAGGGAATTCGCATTAATCAGATTTCTAGTTCGTGAAATTCTAATGTTAGTTCTCCATGAGGAAGATAGTAAGCTGAAAAGTCATTAATGTAACAAAAATGGGTCGACTATGGAAACATGCTATTGCATGTGGTCAACATGTGCATGAACAGAGAATGCCGTGGTTACTGAAAGCCACCATTATTGTTTTGAATAGTTAAATGTGCACTATATATTATTTAAAAATGGTTCACGGCGAATGCTTGACATTTGCATGGAAGGGTGTGCAAAATTGTTTATGCAAAAGAAAGGTTATGTATGTAACCTTGAAAGGTTTTATGAAAAGGTGAAAAGGTCAAACAAATTATTAAGAATAGTTTTCCTTCTTAAAAGGCTCACGTCATATTAAAAGGGGACATATAAAAAGGTTTTGTCCATGTCATAAAATGTTTTAAAAGTTATTTTTGAGCATGGGTTCATGAAATGATGATTCATGGTTTTATGAATTATGGTTAAGGATGTGGGGTTTGGAATATGGTAAGTATATAAGTGTAAAGTGGATTAGTCATGGAAAAGCAAGTTGTATGAAAGGAATGAAAGGCATAAAAGGGCGAGCATGGAAAGCGAGAGGATGAAACAACAGATGGTGATGGTGTAGGGTGTAGTCATCATGAAGACACATGAAAAAACAAATGTAATGGGGCATTTTTCATGTAAATGGGCATATGGCTGTAAGACCTGGTAAGGAATGCATACCCTTGGTAACTCACAGGTAAAGTCAGGAGATAGACCTAGGTGATAGGGGGGTGTATGTGAGATTCCTCGGTAAAACTTTGAGGGGGGTTGGTGATTACTCCAAGTCAAGTTTAAAGGGGGGATTGTTAGGGTTAACCTTGACTCAGGATTGAGTCAAAGGTGGTTTAGGTCTAGCACATGGTTTGTTTTTTCCCATGGGAATGTTCCTATGGTATTGCATGTGATGAAGCCTTTATAAGGCTTGAGGAGGCTCCATTGTAAAGTGTCCTGGAGGTGAGCGATGGATAGCTCACTTGGCCCGGATGGTGATTTTGGCCATGTAATGAAGATATTCATTGGTGCTGGTTTTCCCCGCATGGGGTTTCCAAGGTATATTGTGTGTCTATCTTGAATGCTGCTTGCAATGTTTATTTTCTCACATATTGTTATTTAATGATGCTCGTTTTAACCTAACACTCTGCATGGCCTCAGGAAAGTCCTCGAATTGCGCCATGGGAACCCTCTGTGTCAAGTGAATGAAGTTTTTGTGGATGCTTTGGAGCATTCGGTCCGCATCCACACCCATGATCTCATCGCCTCTCCCCCTCCGTCGATGATGAGGAAAACCATCTGGTTGTTGTGGTCCCACATCTGCATGTACATGATAGAGTATCATTATATGTCATCACACTAAAAACATGTCTTTTGATTTCATATATCAAAAATCACAAAAAAATTTTATAATTCAAAAAAAAAAGTGAGTTGGGATCCGTTACCTATGTCTCCATATGCTGCTCCTGGTGGTAAGGGCATATCCAGATCTCCATGAAAGTCGATCCCTGCATAGGGATAGTCATCTATGGCGATGACCTGTCTCCACCACCATGTTGGAATATATTAAACCCACTCACAACTTAGGATAAAATAATTAATCATTATTTGATTAATTATTCATCCACTAGCTTAATTAGTTGGCATCCACTTGCACTTTAAAGTCAATACATGCCATCTATATCCTAGGAATGATTTAATTCCAATTCTGGGTTGATCTTGACCACCTTTTGACCATCCAAAATTAGTATACAGGACTTTACAGCAGATTCTGCTTTATTCTGCTTTTTCTGTTTTTCCTGCTTTTCTATGGTTAAGATAAAAGCTAGTCAACTAGGAAACTGGGAGCTTTTGTTTCCAACCCATCCTCCATTAGTTTTTCTCCATTTTCTAGGACTATCATGTTTTTTCCATCTCCTTGAAAACTCACTCATGCTTTTTCCAAATCGTGAGGTCCTTGATAGATTTGGTAAGTGCTTTAGCCACCTATGGGGGTTTGCTATATTTTGGTAAGTCAGCCTTTTTGAGCTTTATGAGTTGTTTCCATACAATTCAATTTTCCTATGAGGGATGTACTATTTATGTACACTATTATTCATAATTATTCAATGGAAGTATACACACCAATATTCATCTCTTCATTCATGTGATTCAATCTCTTTTCTTCTCTCTATTTTTCCTGTGTATGCTTGTGAGAATTCTTAGTAGCAAGATCTATTTCCTATGCTTCTTTTTAGCATCATTGCACATAGAATTGATCTATTGTTTCTACACACCAAAGAAAGAATTCTATTGGATAGGGTTTATCCACCCTTCCCCCTCCTAGTCTCTGCATGACATTGGCCCAACGTAGCTGAGCCGAATCCCTAACTCCATGTGGAGAAATGTCAACTCTAGGGATTAGCCCCAACACCTGCTCAAAAAAGAATGTACTCAGTATGCTGCCGAACCCAAAGTTTCGTACCCTGCCCATCTTGTAGTCACTAAGCTGTTGCTTCATGTTGCTTAGCAGTGAGGTACTCCAGTCATATATCGTAGGTCGTGTGCACTCTATGACATAGAACATCATTGGCCTTGAGGCATGGTGGAGTGATGCTAAACCTGCGATCCTACCCAATGCCAATAGTATGGATTTTAGCCCGAGGTTTTGGACTAAGTTTGTCGGGATTTTACTCCCAACCTTCTCTGTATCGGGATGGAAATACATAGCTATGTACTCTTCTATAGTCAACTCACCTCCTGGCCCACGAGATCAGAGGTTCACCACCTCCCCTCAATGGGACAAACTTGTGATAAAGTATGTGTCCTCAAACTCGATGCTGAGTGACATGCCATCACACTGACAGGTCTCAGATTCTGGACCCCAGTAATCCACTAGCAGCTGGAGTAGCCTTGGATTAACCCTCAAGCTTCTAAGGCACAAAAACTTATATAACCCACAAGCCCTCAATGGTTGTTGAGCCATGAGATCAGCTTGCACAACCTCTTCAATATCACCATCTTCTCTCTCTCTCTCTCTCTCCATTCTAGCACCATCTTGCACAAACATTGCCAAGTTTCATGAGTATTTACCCTTGAAAATCATGTTTGCGGCCATGTATGTGATTGTTTGCAAAACAACCGTGTATGTACATGGGTATCGTGCTCTTTTCCACGTATACCCAACCCTATACACGGAAAAAGACCTAATTTTCATGTGGGCCGAAACGCACTATTTGGGATGGATTAAATAATAAAATTGACCATTAAAATTAAAAATTGATGCATGAAATTGAAAGAGGAGGGCATGAGTAATTACCTGGACCAAACATTGAGTGATTTTGCTGGACGATGCTCTCAGAATCAGCTCTTGAAGTTCTGGATACAAAAGCACTATGGTGGGTGAATTTTCAAAATGGTATGAAATTTTTTATTTTTTTACTATTTTATAGATTTTTTTTTGAAATTTTCACCCATTGCCTATAGTTTTTGACTGTGTCTGACCTTTTTGGACCATTTGGACTAATATGGTGTTGTAGGAGCCTGTTTTGAGTGTGTTTTGACCGAGTCTTCGATTCGTTCATGCCTATTATTGGTATCATGTCTAAACTGACATATAGGTTAGGATTTCACATCTGCCTGCATTTTGCATGAAGTTATGACCATTTTATCTTAACCTTAGGTACGAACCCATTCCATGATGTCACAGAACGTTCTTGCTACTGTTAGAAGTGGCGTTATGTGAATGGTAGAGCTTTTCTATACATGGGTGCCCTAGTTAGATCCTCTTTTGCATTTGGTTCCCATGCTGACATTTCTCCTTTTGGTTGTGGGAGTCCCTTTTTAGTCCCACCATGTCTTTGAGCAAGAGCTTCATACTCCTCTTGAACTTTATGCTGGCCATTTCCTTGGGACTCCCTTGTATATATCAAGTTGTAATTGCATTTTCATGAGTTTTGCTTGCCTTCTTGTTGCAGCTGCAACTATTTTCCCCAAATTTTTTTATTTTTAGGGCCCCCCCTTATTCTTTTAGTGTTTATACAGTTTAGGGATTTCTATGATTTAACCAAAGTTTGCATGTGGCTTATTGTTTTGAAAGTTTTGAGTTTTTTTTTCTCTTTTTATCGGATGCCTAGTCGATTATATTTTCGATGCATCAGATGCACAGTTGACTACCGTTCCGGTACGCCCATCGGGAGCTTTCCAAAGTTTGATCCAATGTATTGGAAGTCGTTTTGTCTATTGTCTCGGAGACAGTCTGCCGATTTTCCAGAAGTCTAGTATGAAGCATCTCTGATGAGTTGGGTCTTTGTTCTACTATCTTTCTTCGATATCCGATTAGGTTGGTGAAGTGATCTCGTCGTCGGCTGTGTATATGGGAATGAGTCAAAAGTTTAGTGGTTTCGTCGGCTGACGTTGTGGAGATCTAGTGCTGAATCTATCCGTAGCTTCATGATGTGCACGTCAATACCAAGATAGTTTAGTGATTTTGTCTTCTAATGTGTTTCTCCCATCCGATGTACCGGTTAGAAAGAGCTGAGTCGATCCGATATTGCGGATTTCCACAAGGTTATGACTCCAACGGTGGGTTAAATTTCTTTCCCACCATGTTAATTGACTACTCCCAGTTGGGCTTATAAAACCATAATGTTTGTATTGAGGTGTCATTATCATTGTGAGGGTTATCCAATGGAGTCCACATAGCTGTCGATTCGCCTATTAATCTGCACAGTGATCTAGGGACTAAACACAAGTCTCATCAAAGATTAATAACAATAAATCATGAAAATGGTGTAATAGGGCTACAGAATGAGTAGCCTCTCTGTATATTCACACAAAGAATGAGTAATACAATACAGGATCATGTTGCAAGCATGAATGACCATGAAATTCGAATTCCCAAGGAGGTCATTCGAATTGAATGAGTGAGTTTAGCTTAACTGAATGTAAGCCACAGTCAACACTCAAGTTAACCACCGATCAAAACCCTAATTGACTCAAATGAGCCCTAACTAAAGTTAAAGTGCAATAAATGACTGAGTCTAATTGAAAGTTGGTCAGACAAATGTCATAGCAAGCCAACCATAAAGTGGTAGTGCTTCAATGACTCCAATGAACCCCAATGAGGTTAACTAAACATTAGAAGTGGTTGGAGGTGCCCCTGTTGACTCCAGTTCATTAATTAATTATTAAATAATCAATTTAATGAAGGAAGGTGCCTTCATTGCTCTGTTTAACTGATTGTAACCATCAGTTAGCAATATGGTGCATTAATGACACTTAGATCACCCCCAGAGTGCTCCAGTTAGCCTCCCCGAATGTAGGAGAAGGCTAAGTTAGCCTCCTTGACTGAAGGTAGGCATGGATGTGATCTAGCTGATGTCATATAGTGCTCCTCTGATGTTAATTAAGTCAATAATACTTAGGATAGTG
>LPNX010041574.1:975346-1005906 GCA_001517045.1 Pseudotsuga menziesii
AAGATATTGGTGAAGATGTCTGGAATCTGCTCATCAGTTGGGCAGTATTGTAGAATGATGGTCCTGTCATGCACTAGCTTCCTGATATAGTGCATGTGGATCTCTACATGCTTGGTCCTCTGCCTAGGAACTGGATCCGTGGATATCTTAATAGCACTTTTATTGTCACAAAATAGGATAGTGGACAAAGTACTACCAAGATCAAACTTTGAAAGAATGCCTTGCAACCAAACTGCTTGGATGCAAGCATTCACTGCTCCTCGATACTCAGCCTCTGCTGAAGATAATGCTATGACAGCCTGCTTTTTGATAGACCAGCAAATGGGGCCACCACCAAACATGAATACATATCTAGAAGTAGACTTCTGATCAATAGATTCACCCACCCAATTGGAATCTATGTATCCAACCAGCTCTAGCTCGGAGTCTACACCATAGTGAATGCCGTAGGTCCTGGTTCCTTGAATATACTAGAGGATCCTCTTGGCTGCCTTCCAATCAATATCATGAGGCTGCTGCATGTATCTTGATACAAAATTCATGGCATAACAGATATCAGGCCGATAATGTGTCAAGTACAACAAGCTACCAATCAACTGTCGATAGATAGTGCAGTCCATGGGAGGTGTGCTTTTTCCTTCTTCAAGGCTGATCCCTGAAAGGAAAGGGAATGGTGCAAGCCTACATTCAGCCATGTTAAACTTGAATAATGGGTCTGATATGTATTTTTACTGAGTGACCATTATCCCATCAGAATTTTTCTCAATTTTGAGCCCCAAAAATTGTTTTAGGAGCCCCAAATCACTCATTTCAAAGGCATTGTGGAGAGCAGTTGTGATGGCTAAAATGGAAGCAACTATGCTACCTGTGATCAGTAAGTCATCAACATATAAAAAAATAACAATCAAATGACCCTCAGACTATTGTAAATACACATTTGGATCTAATCTACACCTTTGGAAGTTTTGCGAGAGAAGGAAGGCATCCATCTTGGAATACCACTCTCTTGGGGCCTGTTTTAACCCGTATAGTGACTTATTTAGCTTGTAAACCAAAGATGGATCAGTGATGTAGCCCTTAGGATTATTCATGTATATCTCATCATGAATATCTCCATGCATAAATGTTGGGGCACGCACCTTAACGGTCCCTAATTTTGGTAACTCCGGGGTTTTTGTGGAAGTTGTAAGTGGAGTTACGATTCAAAATAGTCTTAGGGGTGTCGGGGTTGAGTAAAAACCTTCTTTTTGTAATAAACCCATGGTTTAAGTCCAGGGTTTAGGGTTCGGGGTGCCCATAGTTTAAGCCCATGGTTTTGTAATAAGTGCACTATAAATAAGCACTCTTGTAAAGAAGTCAGTTTAGGCTTTTGATGTAAGATGAATTGATGTGAAGCTAAGGCTTGTTTGTAAGAAGGTTAAGTCCTAGCTGTGTGCGTGGAATATCTCTACAGCTGTGTGCACAGAGGGTTTTGGGTGATTAAGGAAATCTACAGCTATGTGCATAGAGGCCTGTAGCTGTGTGCCCAGCTTTGAGGACTTGAAGGGATCTGCAGCTAAGTGCACAGATCAGAACTATGGTTTTTGTAAAGAGTTGAATAAAACACAGTTCTGTGGACGTAACCCCTAAACTGGGGGTGAACCATGTTATATCGGGTGTTTTGGATTTTGTTGTGTTTTTGTTATGTTCTTTATGCATTGATAAATATATAACTGATAAGTAAGATCACTGCTAAATACTAACTTCGCTGGAATTCCCAGTAAAGGGTTAAGCAAGTCACTGTTTGTTTATCTAACCGTGAAGCTAAATAAGTAACTATTAAAGCTCTGCATTTTATAATTATAATTGTTAGAAGCTAAAGGTACAGTAATACCCCTCTTCTGCTTACAGAAACTTGATTCTGCGGCACCCCATAGCTGTTTCGGGTGAGACTACAACCTGTTCGCAGGTTGTTGCTGAAAGGGCCAACACTATGGGTCTTTTGTTGGTGTGAAGTTAATGGTATAAAGCCCGGGTCTGCCCTATAGCCCAACAAATTGGTTCTATTGCTGGTTGAACTCAGTATCTGCTCAAGAGGGGTTTACGTCGTACCTCGAGGGCTATGTTTTGGAGACCCTCAGTGAAAGAAATCAGTGATTGGATTGAAGAGATTTATCTGAACTTTGCTGTACAAGAGAACAAAGATCCGCATCGTAGTGCAAATGAATTTTTACAAAGGTATGTTTTTTCTGATGTGTATGAAATTTTCTTTGGTAGTATCCACATAGAGTTGCACCAGTGGTTATCCAGGTTAACAGAGAGAAGGACGAACTTCCAAGAACGTCAGTTTCCTGATTGGACCCCTGCAAGAATTAATATACTGAAAAGGGTGAATAACGAGATATCCCGCGCTGTTGATTTCTGGACAATGCAAACCCTTGAAGCATTTGTGACAGAGTTCGCCATTGACACAAGAATGTCCTTCAGTGAAGCCAAACGGCAGTTCTTCAAAGGACCAAGGGGTAAGTACTTGAATTCATTTAGTTTGAGAATTAAAATGCTATTGGCTGAAAAAGGTATATTGCTCATTGAATAAGACTGTTAGATTTAGCACTACTAACTTATGTTTGCAAGTGAAAGTACCTTCGACGAGAAAAGTGGTTTGCTGTGAAGTGGAAAAAGGTACAAGAGAAATTTTGAGTCCTATACCCTAGGTCAGAATACTGAGTCTAACCCGTAAGTCCAGCAGTCTCAGAGCCTGAAGAAACCCCTTCTGTTGGAAACCCTCTGGTAACCCCGCAGCGAAGACCTATTATCCCTGAGAACCCGTTACAGTCTAAAAGTAACCCTCAGGCTCGAGTATTCCTGTCGCAGGTCAATATACCCCAGTAAGTTCCCCCCCGCCTACTTCCAGTCCCCCTCCCTCTCCCCCTAGACCCGCGATGGCCCATATGAATGATGACATTAAGCTCCCTGTTTTCAAAGGAACTGGATCAGAGGATCCAGAATAGTTCTGGTTTTTATGCGAAGCAATGTGGACTGCTAAGACCATTACGGATCAAGATACAAAAAGAGCACAGCTGGTTACTTCTTTCAGAGACCGCGCTCTGACCTAGTTCATGAAGTTTTCCAGCACTCAAAACCATGTCTTGGTTGATATAAAAGCAACAATGATAAAAGAATTTAAGAAGCCAAAATCAGAGTCGTAGTGTATCACTGAATTGAAAGAGATTCAGCAGAGGCACGACAAATCAGTGTGGGACTTTGATCAAAGGTTCAAAGTTCTGCTAGACTAATTCAGTTTCACCATTGGATCTGTGCAGCACAAGGAATGGTTCATTGCAGCGTTGCTACCGCATATCAGAACTCCACTCATGCAATAGAAGGTTGTTGACCAGTAGGAGGCTCTGGAAATCACGATGAAGCTTGAAACTGCTCCTGTCGAAGATAATTCTGGTATTGCTCAAATCCAAGCGTAGTTGGCAGCGATGGCTCTGGAGCTTTGCGATATGAAGAGAGGAAAAATCGATCACAAAGAGGTTTGGTGTACACAATGTCGGACAGAAGGTCATGACAAGGAACAGTGTCCCGCGGTAAGAAATTTCCTGAATTCTGAATTCTGGTGCACCAAACCCGTTCAACCCTAGTGTTCTATATTGTGAGATCTGTAGGACAATGGGCCAGCATCGACTTGAAGACTGCTATTTTCTACAGAGGTATGTGCAAGTCCCTAAGAACCCTTATTGTAAGTTCTGTAAATCAGTGGGACACAATGAAGATGAGTGTCGCAGCTTTGACCTCATGAGAGAACGAACTTATGATGCTTATCGGGTACAAAATGAGGGACAACGAAATGATCGCTATGGTTACTGTGGTGGTGCATCAGGTAGAGGTGATTTTGGAGGTCGTGGTCGAGGTTGTATGGCCAGAAGAGGAAGAGGCCAGGTTGTGTGTTACAACTGAAACCAGGCCGGGCATCTAGCGAGAGACTGTAGGAACCCAACTACGACATGTCGGTATTTTCGAGCAGTAGATCATGTGATCGAGTAGTGCCTGCAGTTGATAGCTAAGATTCAGGAAAGAAACAGTGCCCCTACTCAGAATATTTAGATGATTTCCATCGAGCAAAGAACTGCCCCAGCCATCAATGTTGTTACCCGAAGTGGAGCTACGATGAAAGTACAGAATAAGGAGAAACAGCCTGACAAGGCTTGGGTTCGTAAGGCCCCAGCGAAAGTCCCAGCATTTGAAATCGAAAGAGAAAAAGAGACATTCATGGAAGCCAAGAGAGATTTTGCTGCTCCTAGCACATCAGTAGCACTTGCGCAACAACATCAGTAGCAGTCGTAGCCTCAAGAAGCTTCGACAGATAAAGTAAGTACACTGTCCTCCTTTTTATAGAGTTTTCTAAAGCTCTTAAGAAATCAGAATGCTTTAAGTGAGTTGCAGAAAGTTATTGCTTCCTGCGAACCTTAGCAAAGTTCTGGTCAGGCAAAAGCTGTTAATAGAGTTAAGAGAACTGGCAGGGAAATGAGATTGAATGCTCAGATAGGAGAGTATGATATGACTGATGTTATCTTGGACCTAGGATCAGAGGTAAATGTCTTAACTAAGCAAACTTGGGAACAAATGGGAAAACCTGCCCTTGATTGGTCCCCTATACAGTTGAGATTAGCCAACCAGCAGAAGATTGTGCCCCTAGGAAGACTCCCTAGTGTATCAGTAGATATTGATGGAGTCAGTACCTTAGCAAACTTTGAGGTAATTGAAATAATTGATGACAACAACCCCTATCCAGCACTACTAGGCATTGAATGGGAAATAGATAATGATGTAGTAATCAACCTGAAGAAGAGACAGATGAATTTCGAAGGGAAAGGACTGAGAGTCATAGTTCCATTGGATCCTTCTCAAGGAGAGAGATACACAGAGCCAATAAGAGATGAAGACCAGGATGTTTTGGACCACATCTATAATATCACAGTGAAGGAAGAATATTATGTTGATCCTACTATCGAAGGTATCATGGATTGGCAATGTGACAGCTCCTGCATGACAGATTCAGATGATGGGTTAGAAAACTGGCAGAACATACTTTATGAGCTGCATGGACATAGATGAGCCAGAATTACCAAATCTATCAGATGGATTGGTGCACAGGTAAGAGTCCTACCTATTTTTGATGACTTGTCAGACCCAGAATAGTTTATTGAACAATTCTTAGACCAGATACCAGATTCACAGAAAATGGAGACTCTGGATTCAGTATTCAGAGCCATAGCAACCAGATGGTGGAATGGCCATAAGAAGAACATTCCTAGTTGGAAAGCTTGTCAGAAGTTCCTTCACCTGAGATTTATGGATCAGCCCCAGGAGGTGCAAAGCAGGTTTGATGGAAAGACTAGCCCTCAGGAACATTTGTCACAGTGCTACGAAGCATGGCAGCATGTACCTCAGGAAGAATGGGTACATAGGTTTGTGCATACTCTGGAACTGATAGCAAAGAACTGGTACGCGGAGGCTGAGCTTCGCTAGGATACTGTAAGTTGGGATTGTCTTGTTGATAGTTTTGTGCTTACCTTTTCTACTAATGAAGTTTGTCCAGCTTCAGATGCAGCTATCATGTTGATCCATACTAAGGTATTTGTTGATCAAGAAGTAGTAGAATACCGGCCTGATTGGAAAGCACAAGAAGCTCATGCAGTCGAATATTATAACCTCGCAATTGACGAGGATGACAATCCACGCAATATTGATATTCCTGAGTCAAAAGGACACTGCGATGTACACAGACCAGCAGTTGAAGCACCTGAAGTGACTCAGCCCCTGAAGACACGAACCATAAACATTGGGTCCGAAGAAAACCCTAAGTACGCTACTAGTGGAGATTATTGGGATGAAAAAATGGTGAGCAAAGTAACCCAACTTCTCCATGAATATCAGGACCTATCTCTTACAAGGTTCTCAATAATGAAAAGAATTATTGAGGTGGTGGAAGACATTCTGTCGTGGGTTGAAGTTCGAAGCCAGGTGGAAGCTGGTATAAGGAAATGTCGAATGTCCTTATTTTGGCGCAGCCAGAGTCACTTCTTGTGCCAAAGAAGGAAAGATGTGTCGAAGCTTAAAATATGACCGTTGGAAGAAATCAAAATTGGCGGCACCGGTACGCTACCTATATTTACTGCCTGTATTAATGAGATCTTGGAAAATCTACTGCCGTTTGGATAAGATCTCTGTCAGATTTGGTATCATCAATGCACAGTTATGACAGATGTCGTGGATGGATTCTATAAGAATACGCCCACACCCGTGACATTTGCATTTTGCAATTTATTGAGTTTTACAATTGCATCCATGTCAACTGATAGCGAGCTTCAGAATTTAGTGAGAGAATTTGAATAGGAGGGTCTGCCGCACCTTTTCAGCCACCCACCTACGTCTACAACCCACAAAGAGACTCCCCTAGCACCGACCCAGCCAATGCAGACACGCTCTACCAGAAAAAAATTTAAACCTGAAGTTTGTTCGAAGCGGAATGAAGACCGACACCAGCAATCAGGGAAAACACCGGAGGATCCTGAGATGAATCCGTCCGGCTCAGCAGAGGTCCCATCTGAAGAAGAAGAGAACATTACACCATAGCATCCACCTTATCTTCCACCAGTTCGACCAGGATTTCAGCTCCCTCGGTGGACGAAGAAGTTCACATTACGCACCCCTTCGCTGCATCGGGTGTGCAGCTGGTCGGGAAAATGATAGGGAAAATAGACCGGCTCAAGTACGTCGACCATGATACAAATGATCATGAGAAATTTCCACAGTTCGCACCTGGGACATACTTACACTCTGTCCGCTATTAGGAGACTGAAGCAAAATTATTAGAAGTAAAACAGTGGGCTGCTGGCTTGGACAAAGCTGGTTTGTTGAAGATGCTCAATGTGCCCCACTTCGGACGTAGCACACAGGTAACCATGGTGGTCAAACAATTATTGGCATTGGTACATGATGGGTACCTATGGATCAAAAACTAGAAAATCACTATCAATGGAGAACTCATTCACCAGATTACGGGCCTGCCGAAGGAAGGACTTGACCCTAGCATTGAGTTTTTGGGAAAGCATGAAGATGTGAAGTTAGCACATAGCATGAAGGAATGCTTCGGGCTGACGAAAGGGAAGTGAGGGTATCAAACCTTGGCCATTCAGCATCACAACATTTGCTTCGCAGCTGAACTCTTAGCCTGCAAATTGATGAGAAAGTGCAGACCATATGAAGTGCCTACCCCGATTGTAAGTATTGTTGTGAACTATGCGGAAGGCTACATTTACAACTAGGCAGCATACATCGCTAAGGAATTTCTTGAAGATGCCCACGATGCCCAGGAAAAAGGTAGAACCTTTCACTATTCATGGCTAATCGTACTTATTGCCCTGATTGGGTGGAAAGAGCCCACTAAGGTGCAGTTTATTGATGTACCTCCAAGCATGTCCGGTGCAGTGAGGTACGCATCACTCTGGGTGTCGCAGGACAAAGCATCCCAGCAGATGATGAACATTGTGTTCTCCTTTTACGCCATGAGTATCTCATATGAGATTGTCAAGACCCCGTGACTCAGTAATGAGCTATTCTCTCAATATGATGGAGTGGCCAACTTCAGGGCCGACATGCACAATGTCTTTATCCAGGCCCGCGCAGATTAGAAGAAGGCATGCTGGAAGTTGCCATATGTGGTGACCAAAGACGACATCCTCACGATAATTCAGCAGTGGCCAGCTGAATGGCTGAAGGATGAAGGAACAAAGCCCAGCATCCCAATCCCTCTGGTCACCAATGTGGGCGCTAGCCCTAGTCAGACGCAGCAGCAAGATCCCCCAGAGGACAGCGAAGAGAAAATTGAGTCGCAGCAGAGTGAAACTGATCAGGGTGGAGATGGCGGAGATGAAGGAGAAGAAGAGGAGACGGTCAAAATTATCTCAGACCCTAATCAGCCAGATAAGCACAAGTCACCAGAGGCTGAAGAAGTGACCAAACTTCAGTCCCGCAAGAAAACGAAAGCATCGAAAGACAAGAATATCGATGAAGAGCCTACCCTGACCAGTGAAGAGATTAATCAGGCTCTGTCGAAATCCATAGAAGTTCTCACCAAGAAATGGTCAGAGTTTGTAGACACGCATCTTGATGCCATCACTAGTGTAACAAAGCAAATCTCGGAGTTGAAGCAGTTAGCAAAAAAATCAGCGACGGGCGTTGCAGCAAGTAGTGCCCCAGTACCTGCACAGCCAGACACAAGACAATGGCCGGTTAGAGAACACCAGGGACAAGTCTCAAGTGGCGCGCTCATCATAACCGACGCAGCATCTCGCACAGAGATGAGCATGATAGTTGGAATAGATTACACTAAGATGTCCATGATGGAATTACATCTCTGTCAGTCAGCCATCACGAAGGAAATCTAAGCCTGAGACCACCACTCACAAATACTGTTGGAAAATACCAGGAAGTAGAATGATAGCCTCATAGAACAGTTGGAGGAAGCAGAGCAGAGAAAGAGTGACACAGAATGTAAGCAGGTCACATTGGCATGAGTATTGGAGGAGGCATGTCGAAGTCTTCCTGACTTCAACATCTAGAATGAGGAAGAACTGGAGCAAAGAATCACCAAACTAAAATACTATGCACAACAGTCTCACAGTGAAATAGAGAAGCTCAAAGCAGAACATGAGGCTTAGATTTCAGAGCTTCAACTCCGCATCACCCCGGAGATCCCACCAGAGGTCAGGGAGAAACGCTGAGTAGACATTCAGGCTTCCGCGACAAAAATCTTGGATCCTGTGAGCAGCGCAACAAAGCTGCTAGAAGATAGTGTTGAGGCCTGGACCACCCTACAGGAACATCCAGAAGTCAGACAGCTGTAAGAAACCATCAGGTAGCGACAGACAGAGTTGGATACAGTAAAAGAGGAAATTAAGACTCTACCGCCTATGGAGAAAATGCTCAAGGTAAAGCGAAGCAATGAACTCCAGCAGGAAATTGAGTCATGCAGAGCAAAAGCAATAGAAGTGGAAAATTCTATGCAGCCACTTATCAGTGAAGCTTTCGAGTTGAGTACTGCTGTGGACACCCAACTCAAAGTTCTGAAGGAATATGATGCATTTGCACAGAAAAGGGTCAGCGAAGCATCAGCCGCAGTATTGCAGGAGTTGGTCGAAAAGGAGCAAGCAGCTGAAAATATCATGCGTGGTCTCAACAAGCAGTTCACTATCTTTGCTGACAAATTTCATCTACCAGAAGAGCAGCAGAGTGTCCTGGGACGGGCCACTAGGGAGTCTTAGGGGCCTGTTGGGGCGTGCACCTTAACGGTCCCTAATTTTGGTAACTCCACAGTTTTTGTGGAATTTGTAAGCGGAGTTACGACTCAAAACAGTCTTAGGGGTGTCGGGGTTTAGTAAAAACCTTCTTTTTGTAATAAACCCATGGTTTAAGTCCATGGTTTAGGGTTCGGGGTGCCCATGGTTTAAGCCCATGGTTTTGTAATAAGTGCACTATAAATAAGCACTCTTGTAAAGAAGTCAGTTTAGGATTTTGATGTAAGATGAATTGATGTGAAGCTAAGGCTTGTTTCTAAGAAGGTTAAGTCCCAGCTGTGTGCGTGGACGACCTCTGTAGCTGTGTGCACAGAGGCCTGCAGCTGTGTGCGCGACTTTGAGGACTTGAAGGGATCTGCAGCTGATTGCGTAGATCAGAACTGTGGTTTTTGTAAAGAGTTGAATAAAACACAGTTCTGTGGACGCAACCCCTAAACTGGGGGTGAACCATGTTATATCGAGTGTTGTGGTTTTTGTTGTGTTGTTGTTATGTTCTTTATGCATTGATAAATATATAACTGATAAGTAAGATCACTGCTAAATACTAACTTCGCTGGAATTCCCAATAAAGGGTTAAGCAAGGCACTGTTTGTTTATCTAACCGTGAAGCTAAATAAGTAACTATTAAAGCTCTACATTTTATCATTATAATTGTTAGAAGCTAAAGGTACAGTAATTTCCCTCTTCTGCTTGCAGAAACCTGATTCTGCAGCACCCCATAGTTGTTTTGGGTGAGACTGCAACCTGTTCGCAGGTTGTTGCCGAAAGAGCCAACACTGTGGGTATTTTGTTGGTGTGAATTTAATGGTATAAATCCTGGGTCTGCCCTATATCCCAACAAGAAATGCTGACTCAACATCCATATGATGCACTTTCCAGTGCTTGGATGCCGAAATTGCCAAAACTAGGCGGATGGAGTCCATTTTTGCAACCGGTGCAAAGGTCTCATGGTAGTCCACACCTTGGACCTGAGAGAAAACTTTTGCCACCAGAATTGCCTTATATTTTCAGGTGCTTCCATCAGCAGCAACCTTGGTCCAAAACACCCACTTGCATTGAACCAATTTCCTTCTCGGAGGAAGAGAAACTAGCTCCCAAGTAGTGTTTTTCTGAAGAGAATTCATCTCTTCATCCATGGAAAATTGCCGTATTGGATCCTTCCGAGCATGGTAGTAGGATTTTGGGTTTGAAATAATCATAAAATAGCAATTTATAGACAGAAAATTATCAGGACAAGAGAGAGCAATACCTGCTCTTTGGAAATCAAACCCAGTTCTCCTTGGATCATCCGGATTTCCAATGTTATCTCCTGCGGAGGAGAGTGTCTGTCGGGCCGATGTGGGAAGATGATTTTATACTTTAGGTTCTAATTCATCATCTAATGTTTGATTCACATTGATATTAGAAATTAGAGGATCCAAATCAGGGTCATCACCCCCAATTTCATCATCCAAATATTTAGTAGAATAGGAAGGAAATTCAACAGTTTTCTCCTTCACTAGTTCCACCTCCTGAAGAGGCTCATCGAACCTGACACTTCTTTCAATGATGATCTATTTTGTTTTGATATCCAGTAGCTTGAAACCTTTTTATTCATTAGGATACCTAATAAACATACATTCTATGCTTTGCAGTTGCAAAGCCCTTCTTTTATCAAGTGGAATTCGGGCCCATGCAGTGGACCCAAACACCCGTAGGTTTGACACATCCGGCTTATGTCTGAAGTATGATTCAAAAGGGGTATTCCCTTTGATGGATGAGTGTATAAACCTATTATGAATGTATTCTATAGAATTCATGGCTTCATCCCACAAATTTGCATCCAACTTATTTGATCCCAACATACAGGTGGTCATCTCCTTGAGAGACCGATTCTTCCTTTCCGCTACTCCGTTTTGCTGGGGAGTGTAGGGAATTGAATGTTGGACCTGAATACCACTTTGAGAGAATATGTGCAGAAAATCATTACCAACATACTCCCTTCCATTATCAGATCTCAAGATCTTTATCTTAAGCCAAGAGGCATTCTCGATCAAGGCCTTCAGTTCAGAAAATTTTTCACATACTTCAGACTTCTTTTTGAGAAAGAAGACCCATGTGTACCTTGAAAAATCATCAATAAAATTCAGAAGATACCTTAATCAATTCATGGATATGACAAGCATTGGACCATTGATATCATAATGTATCAGGCCCAATATGCATGTAGCTCGGTTTTCCTTCCCCCGATCATACTTGTGCTCAGGGTGTTTTCCAACCACAAATCCCTTGCAAATTCCAGTGGTTTCCTTGATGACCGAGAGGACTTAAACCATGGAGTTTTTCTATAATTACTACAAATATTTGAATTTTATATGGCCAAACCTTTCATGCCACAGCTGACTAACTTCATTTCCATGAGTTAGTAGGGCGGTGGGCTTTGCATCCGCCACAAAGTGGGAGAACTCATAGGCTTTTGCATGATGGTTTGCAAGGCCTTTAGCAATGATTTTTCCAGATGCAAGACACATTATCTCAACATCATTTGGGATGAAAGAAACTCTCTTAGGCACTCCTATATGCATCATCTGATAGACACTAAGGAGATTTGATTCCAGAGACGGTACATACAAAACATTTGAAAAATAGCCACTCTCAAGATCAACCGTACCTTATCCTTCTGAAATGATGGTGGAGTCATCTCCCATGTGGATGGGGATGGATTTTATGGTCTCCAAGGATGATAAGGAGTCTCTTTTAGCCATCATGTGGTTAAAAGCTCCAGAATCAATCAAGAGTGCTTTGGACTTCAAAGTGCTTGCCATGAGGGCATGACCTTTTTTATGCGGTGGTTCCCGATCTTGCTGATCTCTCCTTTGAAATATTTCCAAAATATTGATGTGATTTCTCTTAAAGAGAGAGGTAGCTTCATCAAGCTTCTTCTTCATGCAGGCATGTTCAGGGTGGAAGCCCTTCCCGCAGTATGAACACTTGAATTTTTCCTTTCTATGATGCCCTTTTCCTTTGTTCTTCCTTGAGCCGGAAGACTCATCATGCTGCTGGTTTTCAAATTTAGGCTTAGGAGCTTCGAATTTAGTTTTTGGGTTCTTATGCTTCTTTCCTTTACCCTTCAGATATTTGGGCCCTGAGACATGGAGGGCTTGATCATGGGAGGATCTGATGATCCCCACCTGGACAAGCTTATCATGTTCACTTGTTAGGGACTCAATGAAGGCATTTAGTGTAGGAATCTTCCATCCAGGGGTTGTGAGCTTCCCCGCACAGAATGTAGAGAGAACCTAAATAATCAGCTCCAAGTTTGGAGAGTATGGTGAGGATGAGCTGATCATCCTCTTTCTCTAATTTGCATTGCTTCAAGAGTAAGACAATGTGCTTGAAATTTGTGAAGAAGTAATTTAAGGTCTCAAAATTGGAAGGCTGGAGAGACATCAATTCATTTTCATGCTGGTAAACTCTCAAATCATCCTACTTTCCATATAGGGTTTCCAATTTGTCCCAAATTTCCTTTGGAGTCTTCAATCCCGAAATATGGAAAAGAATATCCCGGGAAATAGAGAGGCACAAGAATCCGAATGCTTCATCCTTCTTGTTCAAGAATATTGATTTGTTTATAGCAGTACTAGGTTCATATTCAGTGTCCATGGTGACTCTATAGAGTCCTATGGCATGTAGCTAGATCTCCATGTCTCCTTTCCATGAGTGGAAATTGAACGGAGTCAAAAGATCTACTGAAGAGGCCATCGGAATCTACTGGAGTGAATGCTTCACCTGTAGAAAACCTGAAAATCACAACAGAAAGGGAAATGTAAGGCTGGATAGCCTGCACATTTTAGGGTTTCATCACACCCAGCATAGTCAATTAAGCAGGCTTGATCAACAAGTTCTTTACTTGGGGTATTAAGTGGTAAGCCTTGGCTTCTGGTGTAGTGCTGGATTTTTGAGCTATTGCTTAATTTTCATGCAAGATCCGTCAAAAAGCTTGATTTTGAGAGATCTGAGCTTCGTCCCACCATGAAATTTGATACCATATTAATCTGCATAGTGATCTAGGGACTAAACATAAGTCTCATCAAATATTAATAACAATAGCTCATGAAAATGGTGTAATAGGGCTACAGAATGAGTAGTCGCTCTATATATTCACACAAAGAATGTATAATACAATACAGGATCATGTTGCAAGCATGAATGACCAAGGAATTTGAATTCCCAAGGAGTTCGTTCGAATTGAATGAGTGAGTCTAGCTTAACTGAATGTAAGCCACAATCAACACTCAAGTTAACCACCGATCAAAACCCTAATTGACTCAACTGAGCCATAACTAAAGTCGAAGTGCAATAAATGACTGAGTCTAACTAAAATTAGATCAGACACATGTCATGGCAAGCCAAACATCAAGTGGTAGCACTTCAATGACTCCAATGAACCTCGATGAGGTTAACTGAAGTGTAATTGAACATCAGAAGTGGTTGGAGGTGCCCCTGTTGACTCCAGTTCATTAATTAATCATTAAATAATCAATTTAATGAAGGAAGGCACCTTAAATACTCTGTTTAACTAATTGTAACCATCAGTTAGCAATATGGTGCATTAATGACACTCAGATCACTCCCAGAGTGCTCCAGTTAGCCTCCCCAAATGTAGGAGAAGGCTAAGTTAGCCTCCTTGACTGAAGGTAGGCGTGGATATGATCTAGCTGATGTCATCTAGTGCTCCTCTGATGTTAATTAAGTCAATAATACTTAGGATAGTGGTTTAACTAGGCCAAATTGACCAAAATGAGTGTGTAAGGTGGTAAATGTCTCCAACATCACCTGTACGAATTTTTCGCTAGCAGAAGTTGTTTCCTGTCCAGGTCACCCGCCACATTGTGTCTAGGTAGGATTCGCTCATTTTTTTACATGCTCAGCATTATTGTTTGTTTTTGACTGCATGTAGTGATGAGGTTAGGTATTTTTCTACGAGGGTTTTTGTTTTGAACATCGATGGTTTTCTTTTTACTTAAGGTTCAACCTGTTTATTTGTGAGTGTCTTTTCATTTCGCTGGTTATTTTTCTCGCTCAGTCTCTGTGTGGCCATGAGTGCACCTTTTACATTTGTTTGGGAAGTAAGGGTAGGGTGCAGATGAGCGTTTCACCATCTGCGCCGCCATTTTATTCTTGCGACATTTTAAACCCTAGTCTGCGCGGCCATGTCTTAAGAGACAATGTATTCCCGTGGGATGTAGGAGAGGTGCACAGATGATCAGGGGTTTTGGGGGTTTTTAGTGGTTTACAATTTTAGGATTTGTGCTTTTTCCTCAGTCAGGTTTGTTACCCAAAGTAGCAAATTGGTTGTGAATATATAGAGTTTACCCTAACAGAGTTTTTCGCAGTCTAGGGTAGATAGGTTTTGCTAGTTTCTTGCTGTTGCTTCTTGTACTAAATATTATTTATTTGATAAAATAAGTTATTCAACATGCATATTGATGAGATGGTAATATTCTAATTGTTTTATTTACTGTTTTCAATACATAGCTTTCTAAAAGTAAATAGACTAAAATCATGTTGCATGATTGTTACAGGCTAATTATCAACACAACAATATGCGACAAAAACAGAGGAAGAAGGCCCAAGCAGCTGAGGAAGAACCAAAAGTAGATATAGTAACCAAAGTTGAGGTTATTTATGAAGATACTAAAGCCACTATTGGAGTTGAGCTAGATTATAAATGGGGAGAGGTATACAGAATAATTTCAAACTAGAGTGTTCCAGAAGCTGGGTTTGAAGATATGCCTATATATGCAAACATTGAGAGATCAACCATTATGTAAGTGGCTACCAGACTTGAACTTTTCCCATGTTCAAAGGTGATAGGGTGGATTCTGCATACGGAAGATGTAACTTAGGATGATACTTGCCAACACCGAGAGGCAGGGTTATGCTGCATATATCCCAACCTATTGGTCTATGGCTTATAATTTACCAACACCACAAACCTATTTGACTGAAGGTTGATTAAAGGAGCTCAATCTAGATATGGCGGAAACAGTTAAAAATATGACAATCCTAGGAAAAAAATTCCGTACGAGGCCTTCTAGAGAGTACGAAACATCAACCCTTTGCACTCCATACAGGTTCATTGCTTTGATGCTAAACAGAATTTTCAGGAGGGCTAATGGAAAAATCTTTAAAATAGGTTGGGTACCAATGATATTTTTTGTTGCTACCCAAGGTACAATCTTTAATTGGGAAAATATAGTGTCCAACATCTTGTCAGCTTGTATAAGTGCAACATTGGGAGGAGTGTCCAAGAAGAAGACAAAATTTTACATGAGTTCGATATTGATTGATTGCATTCTATGTACTCAGCCATTCCCAGCATTAAAGTTCCAATGGAATAAAGACTAGGCCCCTGTGTATGCTACCTATAAATTATTCTGGGCTCACAAATATTATATCCATTACAAGGATATTTGTGAGAACTTCACCATGCCATTGTATACATTAATTTTCTTGGCTGAATGTAATTGTATGTCAGAGGAAGCCTTGGAAGTTGTGCAAAACAACATAAACTATTATTTGACAGAAGAAGGTTTATATTCAAGAATGTACGGTGGTTCAAGAGCCCCTTCCCTTCTACTGAAGTATGCTACATACCATGTGATCCATAAAGAGGCTGCGAGAGAGTTATACATTGATGGAGTGGGAAATTTCTTTTTTGAGCAGAAGAAGGCAATATATCATGCAGTCCCCTTTTTTGTAGGAAGTTACAAATTTTCCAGGGTAAAAACTGCAGCGGAGTTTGTTAAGGAGTTAGAGTATTTTCACTTTGGTGAAATGAATTTCCATAGGAATGACTCTGAAGATAAAGTTGTTGATTATTGCATAGCAGTTGGAGTGCATTTCGAGTATACAAATTTCTGGGATAAAGATGAAGAGATCTTCCAAAATGCTCAAAACATGACATCTTTGAGGAAAAGATTCAAACAAAAGATAGCTACTGTGGGAGGAAAAGGCAAAGCTATTGATAAACTCAAAATGCAGGAATAAGATGCCGCAAACAAAAGGTGGGAAGAAGCTCACAGGTTAGTGCAAGAAGCAGAGAATTGGTTGCGAGCTAAAGAAGAAGAAAAGAAAAAGACAGCAGAAAAGGCGACAAAGAAGATAAAAGAAGAAAAGAAAATAAAGAAGGAAGAAGAAATACAGAGAAGGCAGAAATAAAGTGAAGGATTAAGGTTAGAAGATGCTAATAAGGAAAAAGAGCACACAGAAAAGGAAGTGGAAGAATCGAGAGAAGAGATACAAGAAGAGCAAGACCCTGTTGATCAAGGACAGACTCAGTTCGATGCTGATCCATTCAAACCTACTATTCCATCTAGTAGTATAAAAAGAGAGAATCCTCTAATAGTATCTGGAA
This sequence comes from Pseudotsuga menziesii, assembly GCA_001517045.1. Classification (NCBI taxonomy): domain Eukaryota; kingdom Viridiplantae; phylum Streptophyta; class Pinopsida; order Pinales; family Pinaceae; genus Pseudotsuga; species Pseudotsuga menziesii. The sequence continues at coordinate 992,090 of LPNX010041574.1, forward strand.
TTGAACTAATTCCTTATATTCCTACAGAAGGAGAAGAAGTGCCCAATTTGAACACCATTTACTATGACAAGGTAAAAAAGAGGATTATTAAAAGAACATAGAAAAAGGTGAACACTGGAGGTAAACCAGGAGTGATGGTGACTGATAAGATAGTGGTTCATAGTACACACAAAGATCTGCAATTAATGGAAAGAGCTGGAGTATCCCTATCCCTAGCCATTGAAGATAATGTGGACAGAATAATGACAGATCTCAAGTAGTCCCAAAAGAAGGTCGCACAGTTAAAAGAGACCTTAAGAAATGAGAGAAGTGAAAGTCAGAACTTGAAGAGAAAATATGAAGATATTATCAGTGAAGTTGAGCTATCTAAGTCAGAGTTTTAGACATTACAGGTAGATAAAGATGCTTTGGTGCTATCTGCAGGAAATATAGAAAAAGAATCCCAGGTCACCTTGGCAAATTTTGGGAAACTACAGCAAGGATATCAGGTTTTGGAAGTCGAAATAGATACTATGAGGCTATAAGTTGAAGAGTTGAATAAGGAAAAGGGGAAGTGAGAAGATAAAGTGACAGAACTGGAAGTACAAAGAACCACTATGGAAGGGAAAGCCAAGCTATATGAAACTCAGATAGTAGCCTTGGAAGATCACAAGAATTCACTAGAAGTTTCATTGAAGACAACTATGGAGCAGGAATAAAATGTTGAACCTTTAAAGAAGCATGCTCTCATGCTTAGGAATAATATTCATCAAATGCAGCTTCAGATGGTGGAGGAGAGGTTTAAGGTTCAACAGATAGAAATTAGATTGGAGGAAATTATAAATACAGGTTCCTATTTCTTGGACAGGACACATGACATCTTAGAAACTCTACAGGGAAGAATGACATGGGTGGAAACAAGTAAGGAGCCTCCCGTAGATGTACCTCCCAAAGACTTGGAGATGATAAAGCTAGAAAATGAGTTGATTGAGTTTGCTAGAAAAGCAGCAGAAGAGCTAGTAAAAACTACGAGGAAGATGAAGAATGCATGTGCATAATTCTATAGAAGAGTCCTCCTAACTTAAAATCGGTGTCATATCTCTACTAGTAGGAGACTAGAGGTGCTGTTGGAGCATGAAATATTTTTGAAGCAATTACAGGAATGATGCAGTGAAGACGAACAGGCCATTCAGCTAGTGAAGAGATTAGATGAAGAGGTGCTTAAAACTTAAATAGCACATGCGACAGTTAGGAGTCACTTACTGGAATACCAACTTCACCTGATTCCAGCAAGAGTGGCAGGTATAAAAGCTCAAGCTGCTAAGCATGAAATTACTATCAGATTTCTAGAACCTTCTGGTTTTGAAAACATAGCAGCAAATGCCAATGCATGGAGGAAATTTATGAATGAGCAAGTTGAGCCATCTTAGTTGGACTATTTAGAACATTTGATTAATGATGTAATATATTGTATTATGAGCCCATAAGCTAAAGGACAAACAATTTGTAAAGGAAAGGTTAGGGGAAGCCCAAAAGGCAATGAAGGCAACTCAAGAGTTTTTGCTTTTTGTATAAATGTAGGCAAGATTTATGTATAGAGGGACCTTTTTTCAAACTATCTTTGTGCAAGGTTATTATAAGAAGAACTATTTCATCTTGTAATAAAGAGTTATATTTTTGGCTGGAGAAAGCACTGTGGGGTTTCAAATGCTTGACATGGATTGGTTGGATGTGAACTATTTCTGTTTTAGCTTGTTTCTATGAACTATGAGATCATTCTAACTTATGAATTCTTTCATGTTATGAATGTGCTCTTGTTTATTTATGTGAAATTTCCACAATCATATATGAGTAATGAATGTTCTAAGCAACAATGAGATATCTCTTTTTTTATCTGTCTATTTATATTCCTGTATTCAGAAATATTAACAGCTATCTGTAGTATTCTAAATGCATGTGATATAATGCATTACTCATTATTAATTACAGTATTGCTCCCTAGGGATAGGTTAGATAGTCTTAGTTAGTTTTCTTTGTTTATGATTTAGAAGCGAGAGAGGTAAGACAAGAGGTAAGAACCTGTGCATCACATTGTGACACTCCTTGTTATCTCTATCTACTACATTTAGTTAGGCACTTGCATATCATACCTAAACATAAAAATAAAAAAATACAATTAAACGGTGGACCGAGCCGCAACCGGTAAAATAAGTTTTAACCGTTACTTGACCTATGCTAGCCGGACCATAAACTGGATGGATTACCCATACCAAACAATAACAAGCTAATTGGGAAAGTTTATTGGGGAGAATCCCTACTGTTGTTACTTGCGATTTTCCAGGCCTCAACACTTCTTTAGCTTTATGACAGCTCCCTAACTTTGAGTTATTAGCCATATAGCCCGAGCTTGTCTCATGTCTAGCCAAGCAGAGCCTTTTTACATATCTTTTGCAGCTTGATCACCCATTTTACCGGGAGGAGACATTCCCTCGAGTGTCATTATCCTACACATATCTCCTTGCAGTGAGAATAGGCATGTTCCACTGCTTGGAACTAGTTTGTTTGTCCCTTGACACTCGTATCCTCCTAGATTTGTACTATAAAGCACTTTTATTATTTTTCAAGTTTTTCAAAATATCTGAAAAAGTAAAAAAAAACAAAAAACCAAAAAACTGGAGAGGAAAAGATGTTATCTTTGGCAGTAGTCGAGTCGTGTCACCTTCGAACAGAGCATTGTATATCACATCCATTGGTTGGGTTATTAGTTTGACTTTAGGAGTTGTACTCGTTACTTTGAGTTTATCTCCACTGATTGGTTAAGCTTCCAGTGCCTATGGAGCCTCTGTTGATGCCTCATGTGTCACATAAATGTCCCAATTTGCATTTCGAGTCCATGCTTCCTACCTTCAGTCACCATTCACCTTTATGCTCTTGTTCGAAGGAAGTTGAAGCCTAAGTTGACCATTACTTAGTTATCTTGACTTTGTATGCCAACCATTCCTGGTACTGTTACTAGTTTGTGCACCGTTTATTTGAGTTCTTCCACATTATACAACATTGTTGAGTACCTCGTGTTGGTTGATGGGGGATGCCTTAATTCCCTCCTTCTAGCGGATTCCATTCCATCGACTTTAGATCATTTATTCTAGAATAGAAGTCTAGAGTCATTTGAGTGCCTTGAGGCTTACAGTCATCAGTGGTAGGTTCTCTCGCCATTGATAGTTTTGGGAATACATCAATGTCCACTGATTGATGGATTATTCCAAGTGTTTGACCTCAACACATCTATTCACACTTGTTAGATTGCACTCTATACCTTGATTCCCATTTTCATTATTGGTGGGTGATCTCGCGTCTGTTAATGGTATAAATCAATGACCAGTAATCAGATGATAGACTACTATGTTTGACCTCGACACATTTATTCGCATAGTAGGACATGTACTCGTAGCGTTTCATGTAGAAGACCTTCTAGTTTGGTGGCATTCCTGTATGCTACATCCTTGATCATGCCAATGTTCATGAGATATCAGCTCTCGTGTTTTGATTCCAGTGTATCTCAGATATCTTCATCCACAATGGAGATCTTAATCGGTTGTATATCTTCAGCTATTATGGAGATCTTGATCTATTGTATATATTCATCCACTATGGAGATTCTAATCTATTGTATATTGTACATGGTGATGACCACACATGTCACATTTTGTATATCATGCCTATTCATGGCCATTGTACTCTTATGTATCCGAGACCGCTATATGTATTTGTTGTCACATGCAGAGATTGATTATTGTATTGTACTGATGAGTGGATGGTTCTTCCACTTGGGTCTTCATTACTCCACTTATGGGATGAATTTTATAATGTATTTCGGCCATCATGTTACCCCTATGAGGGCCTCACACATTAGGGAGCATATGTTATAGCTAATTTTACCACACATGGTTGATCACATATTTATGGCCTTCCCCATCCCTTTGCAGAATATTTAGACCCCATGGACTTATATTATACTTTGATTTTCCAAGATCATCCATAAAAAACACACGTTTATTGTTGTACGCAACTTTTAAACCCATACTCGCGTGTACACGCGACTTTTGACCTCAAAGCCGTGAACATTGGGATGTGTTCATAAATCCAAATATTTTGGAGTTTTCCTCATATGAGTCCGAAGATCCTGACTCTTGGCCTTCCATATTCCTTGAAATCGCTCAGATTCGACCCTCCATTACCCTTTTGGAGTGCTATATAAGGAACCCCTTAGATACATTGAAGAGCAAGAATTGAAGAGAAACGAAACTATAGTCCATTATTGCTTGAGTTTTCTTATACTTGAGTATGCATGCCTTTGTCCCTTTGGAGCACTTGGTTTTCTTCCCAAGATTTCCTTTGCTTGTGAGCTTTCTATCGAGAGATGGAGGATTGAGGTGGTGGAGGCCTAGGTGGAGGACTTGGTTTCTTCGGTTCGTAGACATGCCGATAGAGGTTGTCACTATTGTAATCTCTGATTTTATTAATAAAAATATATTTTCTTATCCAATTGTGTGCATTTGAATATGAATATTGAATCCGTGGATGTATTTAATTTCTTATACATTGTTGAATATATATGCTAGAGTAGGTCTAACACATTATTATGTAGCATTCTTGTCTTTTTTGCTATTGTTGAGAGCGAATTGCTAATGCAAGTGTGAATTGGAAAAGCTCAATAGGGATTTCCTTCAACCGTCCAGAACAAGGTACGATTCGGTATCCCTTAGTGTTAGATGTTTGGTTTCTCTTGGATATTGGGAAATATTGATTTCTAGTGTCAAAGCTGTCTGTTGTGGTACACCCCAAGCCATAGGGAGTTTCTCTCCGTAACATTAGACATAAGAAAATTCATGTATCTGTTAAAATTCTTGATCATTTCATCAGTGAGAAAAAGATTTGGAAATTGCAAGCTCTCCTCATTGAAAAATGGAATCATCTTGATCAAATAAGATTGAAATCTGAAAAATTGGGTACCATGGAAGTTCACTAACTGAGAATGGATACTCTTAGTTAGGAACTCATAAAACTTAAGACAACAGGACTGAACCGACTCAAAAGACTCAATTTGACCAGTACTCATTTGAACAACAGAATCATCAAAGACTTGTTGATGTATCTATCAGTATCCAAACCTAGAAATTGACTCATCATTGAAATAATAGATTGGGTTTCATCAGTAAATAGATTTGAACTAACAGGGAAAGCTTGATTCTATAAAGAGACATCTGGATTGAAACATGAACTGAAGAAATCCTATTTTTTTTAAATGGTGGCTTCTCTGAATGTTTGGATTAAACTTTCTTAACTGAACTCTTGAGATAATCGGGTAAAAGTGGTTGGGACAGAGAATGTATGAGGAATAATTGTAGGCAGACCAATTGACAAACTCCAGGAAGTTTAGGGTTTTTATTATAGTAAAAAAGTGAAAATGGGAATGGAAAACTCCGCGGACATCAGTTCTCTGGTATTTGAAAACCTTTAACTTATTTTTTAATACATCTACTGAACTAACAACCAATATAGTGTCAAATACCTCACAGTCTTTATCTTCAAAGACTTCTTTTATTTTATGATATTCCAGTGCTTGAGCTTCCATCCCTTCTACATCTTCTATGTTTAAATAGCCTTGGGTAAAGATGGAAATTCTACCTGGTTGCTTCACAAGTGGACAAAGTTTAGTATGAGTTGGATTCTTCCACACAATCGTGAGCTCTCACTTTCCAAAGAAAACACAAACAAATAAACCCAATCCCTGTGCTTTGCTTTTATAATTTTTTATTCTCTTATTTGTCATACATCTTATTCTGCTAACTTCATTCTTGTCTGTGGATCTATTTCCATTTCATCCTGAGCCATTGATCTTGATTATATTTTACCCATGTACCTCTTACTCTTGCTATATTACTCATCTTTATCTCTCCTATAGCTTCTTGTAGCGGAGTTGATCCCAACCGTAAATTTTCATATGATTTACTTATCATCGTAGATTGCTTCATTGTTTTAACATCATGAACTCATCACATAATTGACTTGCATCTTGATTCAGCGGATTAAAAGTCAGCCCTTGATCTTATTTTGTATGAATTCCCTCTGTCGATCCAATTTTCCCTTTAAATTTTTCGCTTCGTCTTAGCTTCATAACCAATATGCATCTTCCCCCAGCGGAGTTCCTTCACACCATAGATCCAAACCTACCTAGATCTCAACCATTCATCTTTGATCCCTTTTAACTGATTCTTCTGGGACTCCCTTCCATTATATCTCGTGCATGTTGATTCGACAGAATCAATCATGACCATAGATCTTAATCTGATTAAGTACACACCATTTATTATGAAAGCATTTTAAGCAATTCCGATGGCTTACCAAAATTTTTCACTCATGCATATTCTATCAACGAAATCTTTTGGACCTTTGATCTAAACCAAACTTCCATCTTGACCGTTGAAACATGTGCCTTATACTATTTTACGCTGATTTAAAAAATTCTTCCTTCCGTGCAGGTTTTCATAGCGGAATGAATATGGGTCGTCGATGATATTCCACCTTTGACCTCCACCATCGATTAGTGACGGTCCTACCAAATTCCACTGGTCCCCGAAATCATTTCCTCCATGCATATTCCTCTAGTAGAATTCATTTCAATCGTTGATCTCATCCTGATTTAGGTCTCTGCCATCGATCTTTGCCTATTGTATCCTTTTATCTTGATTGGAAAATTCAATCCTCACGTGCATGTCTCCTTAGCATAACCTTTGTTGGCCGTAGATATGCTATCTTCTTTTCATCTAACGGTTGATTTATGTCATACTTTAACCCATTTTGATGGTGATTAATATTATTTCTTCTTTGCACATTTCACCAACGAATCCATCCACACCCGTTGATCTTTTCCTCTGCAGATCAACTCTGTCGCATGCTACTATGATATAAAATTGGGGCAGATTTTCCATACGAACTTCATTTCTAAGGTTAAAGTCAATATTTTCCTCACATACATAATTTTTACATTTAGAAAGAAGCCCCTTCCAATACATTAAAAAACCTTATACATACCTTCAGGTGGTATGATGCAACATTATAACTCTTACCTTTCATTTTCATAGGCTTTCCCCCTCTCCAACTGCTAACCAGAAATGGTGCTAACAGCTAGCTCCAACTCGGGATGTTACCCTCCCTGCGAGGTGACAAAGAACCCCATAGACCAGTCCCTATCTTTACTTTCAAAAAAACTCAAAATTATTATTATTATTATTTTGTATATATAATATAAAAGAAAATAGTTACCCCTCAAGATCTTAGGGCCTTCTCTCCGGGCTTCAAATCTTTCAGCTCACCATATATACTGATCTCAAATTAAATAAGTGCATACAATCTATGGTACAAAAAATTACATTCCACCTCTAGGACAGGTAATGCTTTAGAAATCTTCCATTGACAAAGACTCCTTTCAACTGAACCCCATCTTGATGTTGTAAAATAAATGAATTATCCCCTCTGTATGCTGAAATGATGTATGGACCTACCCACATATGATCCAAATTTCCATGCTTGTCCTCTCTAGGTGCATCCCATTTCAATACCAAGCCATCAATCTGAAATATTTCCTTTGCTTTTCTATCAAAGGTATTCTTCATCTTTTCCTTATGAACTTGTACTTTGTCATAAGCTTTATCCCTCATTTCATTAAACTCTATAATTTGGTTAATCCTCCTCTGCATGCGATTTGTCTCATCCTCCTACTCTTGCAACAGTTTCATGAAAGGAAAACCCAAAGATGCTGGAAAAAATACTTCATCTCCATAAACCAACTGAAATGGAGACATCCCAATTGCTCTTTTTGTACTGATCCTATCTGCCCACAAATCATATTTCAGCTTTGTATGCAAAGATCTTTTATTTTCTTCCAACAACTTTTTAATTATCCTCACCAAGCTTTTTTTTGAAGATTCTTCCAGTCCATTTCCATGTGGATAATAGGCAGTGAAATGATTCAAATTAATGTGGTACTTATGAAAAAATCTTACCATTTTTTTATTATTTGAAGGCATCTGCATTATCTGTCACACTCCTCCTTGGACACCCAAACCTTGACAATATATTGTTCTCTAAAACGTCCATGATAACAACATCAGTGGCTCTCCTTGTAGGTATAACTTCAATAAATTTAGTGAAATAATCTGTTGCTGTTAGGTTCCACCTGTGTTGACCTGAAGAATTTGGATTGATTTCCCCAATAAAATCTAACCCCCATTTCTAAAAGGGTGCTTCAACTGAAATTGGATTAAGGGGTAGTGGAACTAGATTTCTTTTTCCATAAAAAAATATGACACTGATGACATGTAGTGATTTCTTTATAAATGTTAGAAAACATGGAATTCTAGTAAAAACTAGCTCTCAAGGTCTTGTTAGCTGTCACCTTCCAGGAATCATGTCCTCAACAATATCCCTAATGAAATTCCTTCATTGTTTGTTGAGCCTCATTTTCCAATAAGCAATTTAACAAAACACCACCAGGATCCTTCCCGTATAAATATTGATTCATAATACATAATTTAACAGCCTTTAATTTAACAAATCTGTATCTTGGTTTACTCAATCCTGTAGGTTCCTGCAAGTTTTGCAACACATATATGATATTACTATACCATGGAGAAAGAGAAAAATTCGGCAATACTTGTAACCTTGCATCAAGTTGATTTGAATAACTGGGAAATAAGTTGATTTGAAGAGATTCACAATTAGAATCTTCCATTAACTTGGTGAGCCCCTGTACCTTGACCAACTTTGTAGGCTTGATTTCAATCCACTTATCCCTCTTACCCTCTGGATCTGGTTGAGTGAGTATACTCTTTACTACATTGCTTGGGACATATGCAACAATATGAGAATGAAGGATATATACTCTAAAATGTTTCAAGAATTTCACCAAATCATAGGCCCGTTTCTCCATAATATTGTACTTTATCTCTCCATCCCTCAACACCTTGCTAAAAGAAAGCAATAGGTTGATCAACATTTTGACTATTCTTTTGTAGTAGGACTCCAACAATAGTATGCTTAGATGCATAAGAGAATATCATGAAATATTTAGTAAAGTTTGGACTCACTAAAACTGGGGCTTTAGTGATGACCTTTTTAATATCTTTTAAGGACTTTCTAACATCTAGTGTCCATTTTATCTCATTTTATTTTTTCAGCATATTTGTAATGCTTCTCAGAATCTCAACAAAACTTGGGATAAATCTCCTTAGAAAATTCACTCGTCTAATAAATGACTGCACCTCTTTCTTACTCCTGGGCTCTTCAACTGTCATAATAGCATTGACTCTTGTTGGACCAATTCTGATTCCTTCTTTAGAAATAATGTGTCCTAACAACTTTCCTTCTTCCAATGCAAAATTAAACTTCCTAGGATTGAGTGAGATGCCATACTTTCTGCACTTCAGAAAAACCTTCTCCAAATGCTTAAGATGATCCCTGTTAGACTTAGAATAAACAATTATGTCATAGATATAAACAACTACAAACTTACCTTTCTCTTCTACAAAAGCAATATCCATGGCTCTTTGAAATGTGGCTCCTACATTCATCAACCCAAATGGAATTTTGAATTTTGGCATACATAAATGTAGCCCATGGTGTAGTAAAAGAATTCTTATCTTGGTCCTCTAGAAGAAATTTGATTTGATTATACCCAGAGAAACCATCCATGGTGGAAATTCTCTCTGCTCCTACCACTTTCTGTAGAAAATGGTCCATTTTGGGTAAAGGATAATTGTCTTTTAATGATACTTTGTTTAGATTCCTGAAATCTACACAAAGTCTGATCTCACCATTGTTTTTTATAACAGGTACTAAGTTATCTACCCACTTAGAAAATATCAGAGTAACAATAATTTTAGCACTGAACAATTTCTTCACCTCCTTTTCAATCAGGGGTAGCAACATGGGATTGATTCTTCTCAACTTTTGTCTAAATGCATTTTCCCCAGGTTTGATTGGGATAATGTGTTGTATGATAGAAGTATCATACTCCTTCAGATATTCGTAGCTCCAGGAAAATACATCTGTATATTTCTTCATTAAATTTATGTATTCCTCTTTTTCTTTTGCAAACAGTTTTTTGGACAATTTCACAATTTTGGGTGATTCCTCAGTACCTATGTTCTGATCTTCAACATCATTCTCAACAGGTTGAACATTAGGATCCTTTACTACATCATTTTGTTCAAATAATTTTTCTAGGGGAATGAAACCTTTTCGAATATAATTACTTTTCAACTGGATTATATCTTTTCCCCTTATCTTATTTTTCAATTTTTTCTTTTCAACATATTCTTCTTCGGACTATACATCATCTTGAAAGTTTTCTAAGTTCTCATTCTTTGTATCTATTTGAGTATATACAAACTCATCTGACATTTCCAAAGATCTTTTAATATGCATATCATCATCAAAAACCTGTCAATACCTAGAATTTTCAGGTATAGAAGGCCTAGTTACAATTTGGACTTTATACTTCTTTTAAGAATAAATGGGAGTTTTAAAATTACGAGCAGTCGTAGCTAAAGAATCAACTACCTGATTTTATATTCTAGGGACTATTTTGATTTTATGTTCTATAAAATAATTACCAAACATGTTCCATAATTCATTCCTGTAGGCCATCAATTTGGGATGCTTTGTCTGGTAACTATCATTCACCTAATTCACCACCAGTTCTAAATCCCCAAATGCCTCTATTCTCTTTGCTCCCAAATATTTGAAAGCATGTAAAACCAGCATAAGAGCTTCATACTCATCCACATTATTAGTAGATTCAAAAGTGAGTTTATAAGGGTAAGCCTTAAAATCTCTGTTTGCACAAATGACCCAAACACCAACACCACCCCCTTATTTACTTATGGATCCATCGAAATACATGGTCGACAATCCCTCTTCATTTTGTTTCTTTTCTAAGGATTCTTGTCTTTGAGTAAATTCCTTATTCTCTTTAAAATCAATCTATAAAGGAACTTTAGGATCATCATGAGTGGAATCATTGAAAAATATAGAGGATCCCAAATAAGTGTCAACAACATAAATAGGATGGTTGTCAAACTTATCTTGGTTGCTAACCACATAGGCTGGCCTTTTCTCACTATACAATTTCCTGTTTCCTCCAAACAATGGAATGGTGGCATATGACATATCCATATGTACTGTTCCTTTCAACTTTGATTCCTAAGATATTGAGCACAACATTCCAAACTTGGGAGGAATGTCAGCTACCACAACATCCATGACAATACTTTTAGCTGGAATTTGTGTAAGGGTTACCACCATATCTTTAATTAATACCAAACATCTTACCTTTGTAGAATCAAAGGAATATAGGTCTTGATAAGGTCTAGTAGTCTCCAATCCCAAACTTTCCATTAAAACCCTTGGCATTAGATTATGAGAGACACCAGAATCTAGCATAGCATTATGCAGAATCATATCATGAACATTCAAACTTAGATAAAAAAGAGGGACTTCCTCATCATCTGTACTTTCAATTTTAGGTCCAAGGACAATATTGGGAGCATCATCTGTTACTTATAAAATGTCTAGCTGATACTCATCTTGCTTTTTTACCATTCTAGTGATTTTTTCTTTGTATTATTGTTCTTTAACAATTCATTAAATGGGATGGAAATTTTGATCTTTGATAGTTCTGATTGCATATTGAAAGATGAAACTGTTTTATCCACATCTACAGGTGTTGGTTGTCTGACTTATTTTGACTTTTCTTCTTTATTTTTTAAAACTTTCTGTACATCATTTTTTTATGTATTATTTTGATTGCTAGAAGGCTGATTCGCATTAGCTCTTCCTTTATTTATAGGTACATCTCTACTTCTCAATTTCAAGTTCCTCTGAAAATCATCTATTGCATTTTGGTAACCCCTTTGGTATTGATTTGAATCCACCTCAGACACATTACTATCATCTTCATGAGAAAATATATTATGTTCTTCTTCATTAAGATAGATTTATGTATCTAAATCATCAAAATGGTGAATCTGGCTATTCATTGGATCAACTTTTTCCTCCTCCTCATCAACATAATTTTTAGGAAAGGGGGGCCTGATTTGTTGATATTCAGGGTTTCTGATATTTCTTTGATCTCTTTTCCTGTTTTGAAGGGGAGGAGGAGGAGGCAGTGGTATTCTAAAATTGGGGTTTCTTACTTGAGGTTCAGGATGCTCTCTATTAGGAGGTCTATTATCTAGAGCCAACCTATCCATTAACCTCTCCATGGTTTTCATAATTATTTCAAATTTTGCATCGCTTGAAGAGGCAGTATTAGCAACAAAAACAAAAGTGGAGGGATGATGCTCTTCTCTAGTTCTTCTTCTGTCCACTTCTACTCTTTGTTTCAACTTTCCAGAGGCCATCAAATTTGCTTCTACCTCTAAGGCATCTTTAAACATAGTAGGAAGACTTTGGTACTTTCTTTCTCTCAATAATAAAGCAAAATCACTCTCGAACGCATCATCATAATGGAGTTGGGAATAACCTATTAAGGGTTTGATATGTGCTGGTATGGAATTATATACCCTCATAAACCTGCTGGAAAACTCATGAACCGATTCAAAATTCCCCTTTTTCAAACTGTTATATTGAGAAAGAATCCATAAAGTATTTTTCTTATCTTCTCATCCATCCAAAAATAAAGATTGAAAGGCATCAAAATTAAGAATAGATCTTGCAGGTAAGTCTTTAAACCATCTTTTTGCTTCACCAGACAAACTTTGTGCAAACAACCTCATTTTAGCATAATCAAAATCTACTTCCTCCAAATCAATGAAATCTTCAAACCTATCCATATGCTGCCTAGAATTAAAGTTTCCTTCCCCATCAAACAAGGATATTATTTGAGAGTAGTTTTGGGGTAAGTCATGGAGGATAGCAGGAAAAACCAAAGGAGAAAATATGGCTACCATGAATCTAGGTGGGTTTGGGACCACATAAGGAGTTTTAACAAAAGGAGGACTCTAAGGAGGGCTTGGAATATCAGGCTGAAAAGTTTGGAAAATAGGAGTGTTTTCTTCAACCTTCACAGTATCTTGTAAATTATGCAAAAGAGAGTCAAGCAAGTATGATTCAAACCTATTATGGTTTATTTCTATTTGTTTTAGATCTGTTTCATATTTGGACCTTAATAGAGATATTTGAAAACTTGTTTCCTAGTCTAAGTTCTGAAAACTATGAAATTCTTGAGAAATTGAACCTTCAACTTGAGAAGTACTTATTCTTTCTTTACCGGGCCTATGTCTAATCAATATTTCTGGTTTATCCACACCATTTAAAATTTCAGAAGAAGGATTACCTCTTGTGTGTGTCCTTCTGGAAGCCAGGATGTCCTTTATGAAAATAAACTCAAGATCAACATGGAGTCTCCATGGAAAATAGGAGTGTTTTCTTCAACCTTCACAGTATCTTGTAAATTATGCAAAAGAGAGTCAAGCAAGTATGATTCAAACCTATTATGGTTTATTTCTGTTTGTTTTAGATCTGTTTCATATTTGGACCTTAATAGAGATATTTGAAAACTTGTTTCCTAGTCTAAGTTCTGAAAACTATGAAATTCTTGAGAAATTGAACCTTCAACTTGAGAAGTACTTATTCTTTCTTTACCGGGCCTATGTCTAATCAATATTTCTGGTTTATCCACACCATTTAAAATTTCAGAAGAAGGATTACCTCTTGTGTGTGTCCTTCTGGAAGCCAGGATGTCCTTTATGAAAATAAACTCAAGATCAACATGG
>LPNX010041574.1:1005961-1082509 GCA_001517045.1 Pseudotsuga menziesii
AGTCTCCATGGAAAATAGGAGTGTTTTCTTCAACCTTCACAGTATCTTGTAAATTATGCAAAAGAGAGTCAAGCAAGTATGATTCAAACCTATTATGGTTTATTTCTGTTTGTTTTAGATCTGTTTCATATTTGGACCTTAATAGAGATATTTGAAAACTTGTTTCCTAGTCTAAGTTCTGAAAACTATGAAATTCTTGAGAAATTGAACCTTCAACTTGAGAAGTACTTATTCTTTCTTTACCGGGCCTATGTCTAATCAATATTTCTGGTTTATCCACACCATTTAAAATTTCAGAAGAAGGATTACCTCTTGTGTGTGTCCTTCTGGAAGCCAGGATGTCCTTTATGAAAATAAACTCAAGATCAACATGGAGTCGCCATGGAAAATGTACAACTGATTAAAATGCAAGAACCTCTGCTTGCCCACAAAAATTCTGTCTTCTTGAAAGCTCCTTGTCGTTCTCCCATGGATTATTTGAACTCTCGTTCCCTGACAAGGACGCCAATATGTTAGCACTCAGATTTTACCCCCGTTTGTGAGAGGGTAAACCCCAAGGTAACCACAAAACCAAAATTTAGGAAAGAAATATGGTTTCTTTCTCTCTAGAGAGGGATCTCTCAATGTTTTTCTCACAAGGCCAGATATATGTAAACAAAAGGAAAAATTAAGATTGTAAGTGCTTGAAACAGATGTACATTGGGCATGGAGTCATAATGTGGAACAATATCATTAACAAAGTTGATGCATGAAGAACTCTTACAAAGGCAGGGTAGCAATTTAGTTACAGTAAAAATGCTTTGGTCTGGTGATTTATAGAAGAAATAAAGAAAAGTCCATTAATGTGGGCATCTAACTAGGATGAATCCAACATTAAATCTAGATGAACATATTGGTGAATGTTTGAAAACAATAGACAAAGCATATGATTATGAATTATGTGCTATTAAAAACTCTTTTTCAAACATGAAGGGAAAACAATATTGAAGTAAATAACAAGAAACACATGCACATGAGAAAGGGAAAATACAGACTGTAACAGAGAGAACACAAGAATATTTGAAAAAGGCCAGCTTCGACTCTATAATTTTATTAATCTCTAAAATATCAATTACATGCAAAATCTCACGGTTTCCAACCCTTTCTTCATTACAAAAATTGGTTCTTATACAAAATCTCTCCATGAGACTAATAACTAACTTCTAAAAATAGGCAACATGTATCATATACATTTCTTAACTAACAACTGCTTTTGAAAAACAAGCTAAACTCCTACTTAACTAATCTTTAGAAATTTCAGTCTTCGACAGGTCTTCATCCATGGAGCTTTTACTTAGATATTCCATACTTTTCAACCAATTTCCACTAATCAATAGATGACAAGTCCATGCTGGCCATCTCTTTTTCTAGCACTCTTAATTCCATGTGTTCCCCATATGAAAAATATGTCAATCGTGCACACACAACTTTCAAGGAAAACAACAACTCAAAATCATATGCTAACTTATCCACTATCACCTTTCCTGACAATGATTGATACATATCCTCAAAATTTCGGTGATCCAACCTGCATGTGATCAAACAATCATGATATTCCTTATGGGAAAACATTCCTCCCTTTTCCTCCCAAAAGAAGGGGAAACCCATTTTGCATAATGGAGTGAATGATTCAATAAACAATTTAATTTCATGGTTCATAATGTCAATTTTGGCTTCCACGGTGTCCAAATGCTGATGTTTATTCACAACCTTCCTTTCCCAAGTGATAATAGAAATTATGTCTTTGATGTTTGCTGCTTTTAATTCATCCTCTGTCAAACCATTCAAGAAATGAATAGTGTTGTTTACAATCTCTAGGGGATTTTTACTCAACCTCTCTTTCTCTGATGTTATAGTCTGCCTGGTAGCTTGCATCACAATTTCTTTGTCTAGAATATAGTCCAAGTAAGGCCTCAATTTGGCCATTTCAGCTATAAGTACATCCCAAATGATGTGATTGGCTCCTTGTACTGGTAGCTGTCCTGTTACCTGTTTCAAAAGCTTGTCATTTTTATCTGACAAGTCTTTGCACTTGCTTTCCCAAGTTTTCCTCTCTTCCTCTCTCTTCAAGACCAAATTCTCCAAATTCTTATCTTGGTTCTTCAATCCTATTATCTCCAAATCTCTCAGGCTAACCTAAGACATAGCTTGTACCACAAAATCTATACTAAATGGTGTAGGAGGTGAAATGATTTGTAATTCAGGATCTTTATCTTTTTCATTCAACTCCTTCTCAAGATCTGCTTGCCTTTTCTTCAAGGTTTTTTCATTCTCAACCAAGAGACTCATATATCTTTCCCATTATTTCTTTTCATCAACAAATTTCAAAATCTTGGCTTTACAGTCATTTAACTCAGCATTAAGATTTTCTTTTTCCTTATCCAACTCAGTAAGCTCAATAGCTTGTATGAGTTGGGTGGTTGGAATTTTTAATTTCTTCTTGAGGATTTGAATGGTATTTTATTTTTCATTCAACAAATTTTGAGTAGATGTTCCTTTTTCGGCTTCACTATCAATAGTTAATAGATCACCTTGAAGTTTCTTTATTTGCTGTTGATGTGCCTTGTTTTCAAATCTCTCTTGTCTTAGTTAGTTATCCACTTTATTCTTAGCTGATTGTAGTTTGGATACCTTCAAATTTTCCTTGAGTAGGTCATTGTAAATTACCTCACCAACTTGTTTATGAAAATGAATCATACCATGACTTGGGATTTTTTCTAAATTCATTATCATTTCAACAACTTTGTTTTTAGTTGCTATTGAAAAGTTCAATGTATTCTGGGTGTGATATTTGACAGTCATCAGGGATACATATTTACTAGATATCTTCCTGATATCTACATATAGCTTCATATGTAGCCACCTCTGTGTCATCTCTATACTTCTTGAACAATTTAGCTCTAGTTTTGAACCGAGAGGTGGAATCTTTAGGTGTTTTAGAGAAAGCATACTCCTTAACTTAAAATACAGGTCCTTTAACTTTCATGTGCTTCTTCCTACCTTTGAAATATGCTACTTGGATCATTTGTCCTGTTTCTTCAACCTTCTTCTTTTTGGGTGTCTTAGCAGTGTCCTCTTTCTCTGTATCCATAGCATTGAAAAAGTTTCTCTTGTTAGTCCTTTCATAAGAAATTGCTATGGGTGTAATATTATCAGCTACTGGAATGACACTTGAAAGGTCTGGTTGTGTGGGAATATCTTCCCTCATAGATGAAGTGGAACCTTTTTGTATATCACCATCAGTCTATGTCTTATGAGGATAGTCCATCCAATTCGTACTCTCAACCATACCTGCAATCTCATGATGGATATAATGTTGTGGGGGTCATAATTTACAACAGTATCAGTCTGAAATCTCATTTCTTTCAGTAAGTTATCCACCACTGTCAAATAAACCCTTCTTTTTATGATAAATGGGCCAATGATCCATGGAAATTTAATTTTAGATGACTTCTTAAAATTAATGAAGTGCTCATTCTCCACAATCAACTTCTATCTAATCAGTTATAGAACAAATATTCTAGGAGTTAGGAAGGCTGGTAAGACATATGGTGGATGAACAAATCCATATGTTCTTATTACAGTTCCTTTTTCCATCAAAAACCAATCCCCAATCCTTTTTTCTAGGGAAAACTGCAATATTTATTTCATCAGTGGTAGTACTCTGGGTAGCTTATTGTTGAAGAATGTTTGGTATATCTCAGTCATCAGAAAATTCATATATCTATTAAAATTCTTTCTCATTTCACCAGTGAGAACAAGCTCTAGAAATCGCAAGTTCTCCTCATTGAAAAATAGAAACATCTGATCAAATAAGATTGAAATCTGAAAAACCTAGTACTATGGAAGTTCACTAACTAAGAGTGGATAATCTTAGCTAGGAACTCATCAAACTTAAGACAACATGACTTACCCGATTCAATAGACTCAACTTGATCAGTACTCACTTTGAACAACAAACTCATCAAATGCTTGGTGACGTATCTATTAATATCCAAACCTAGAAATTGACTCATCAAGGAAATAATAGATTGGGTTTCATTGGTAAATAGATTTGAACTAACATGGAAATATTGATTCTGTAAAGAGACATCTAGCTTGAAAGAGGAACTGAAGAAATCCTATTTTTGTTCAATGGTGGCTTCTCTGAATGATTAGATTAAACCTTCTACACCGAACTCTTGACATAATTGGGTAAAAGTGGTTGGGATAGAGAATGTATCTCGGATGACTAATGAGTTTACAAGACAGAGGATTTTATACTTGGCTATGTCCATAATCACTCTCTCGGAAGAGGAATAATTTGCAGGTGCATGAGTCGATAAACTATGGGGATTTTAGGGTTTGTTCTGTAGTAAAAAGGTGAAAATGGGAATGTAAGACTTTGTGGACATCGGTTCCCTGGTATTTGAGAACCTTTAACTTGTTTTTTAATACATATACTGAACTAACAACCAATATAGTGTCAAAGAACTCACATTATTTATCTTCAAAGACTTCTTCTATTTTCTGATATTCCAGTGTTTGAGCTTCCATCCCTTCTACATTTTCCATGTTTAAATAGCCTTAGGTAAATATGGAAATCCTACTTGGTTGCTTGACTAGTAGACAAAGTTCAATTTGAGTTGGCGTCTTACGCACAATCGTGAGATCTCGCTTTCCAATGCAAATATAGACAAATAAACCAAATCCATGTGCTTTGCTTTTATAATTTTTTATTCTCTTATTTATCATGCATTTTATTCTTCCAAATTCATTATTGTCCATGGATCTATTGCCATTTCATCTTGAGCCATTAATCTTGCTTATATTTTACCCATGTACCTCTTACTCCTGCTATATTACTCATCTTTATCTCTCATATAGATTCGTGTAGCGGAGTTGATCCCAATCATAAATTTTCATCTGATTTCCTTATCACCGTAGATATCTTCCTTGTTTTCACATCACGAACTCATCACATAATTGAATTTCATCTTGATTCAGTGGATTAAAACTCAGCCCTTGATCTTATTTTCTATGAATTACCTCCGTCGATCCAATTTTCCCTTTATATATTCCGCTCATCTTTAGCTTCATAACCAATATGCATCTTCTCCCAGCAGAGTGCCTTCACACCGTAGATCCAAACCTACCTAGATCTCAGTCATTCATCTTTGATCCCTTTTACTTGATTCCACTGGGACTCTCTTCCATTATATCTCACGCATGTTGATTCAACAGAATCAGTAAAGATCGTAGATCTTAATATGATTAAGTAAACACCATCGATTATGAAATCACTTTAAGCAATTCCATTGGCTTACCAAACTTTTTCACTTGCACATATTCTATCAACGAAATCATTTTGGACCTTTGATCTAAACCAATCTTCCATCGCGACTGTTGAAACATGTGCCTTATATCATTTTTCGCTGATTTAGAAACTTCTTCCTTTTGTGTAGGTTCTCCTAGCGGAATGAATATGGGTCATCAATCATATTCCACCTTTAATATCCACCATCGATTAGTGATGGTCCTACCAAATTCCGTTGGTCCACAAAATCATTTCCTCTGCGCATGTTCCTTTAGCAAAATTCATTTCAACCGTTGATCTCATCCCGATTTAGATCTTCGATGTCAATCTTTGTGTGTTGTACCATTTTTTGCTGATTGGAAAAGTCAATCCTCATGTGCATGTCTCCTCGATGAAATCTTTGCTGGCCGTAGATCTATTATCTGTTGTTCATATGACAGTTGATTTATGTCATACTTTAACCCATTCCACGAGTGATTAATCTTATTTCTTCTTCACACCTTTCACCAGTGGATCCATCCACACCCATTGATATTTTTCTCTGTAGATCAATACTGTCGCATGCTACTATGATATAACACTGGGGCATATTTTCCATACGAAATTCATGTCTAAGGTTAAAGTCAAGATTTTCCTCACATACATAATTTTTACCTTTATAAATAAGCCCCTTCCAATAATTTAAAACCCCTTATACATACCTTTAGGTCTTATGATACAACATTATAACTCTTACCTTTCATTTTCACAGGCTTCCCCCTCTCCAACTGCTAGCCAGAAATGGTGCTAACACACACTACTACTAGAAGTGGCATTACATAAGTGGTAGAGCCTTCCTATTCATGGGTGCCCTAGATATATCTCGCTTTTCCATTTGGTACCCATTCCATGAGTCCTTCGTTAAGTATGGGAGTCCCTTGTAGTCCCGCCATGTTTGTGAGTAAGAACCTCATATTATTTCTTGAACTTTATGCTCACCATATTCCACAGGGACTCCCATTTATATCAAGTTTTAATTGCATTTTCATGCATCTGCTTGTCATATTGAGCTTTATGCTGACTCCCCGTTACAGTTTTATGAGCCATATAGCCTGGGATTGTCTCAATTCCAACAAAGCAGAGTATTTTATATATATTTTGCATCTTGATCATGCCTTACTTGGAGGAGACACCCCCCCGAGTGTCCTTATCCTACACATGCTTCCTTGCATTGAGCATAGGCATGTTCCGATTCTTGGAACTAGTTTGCTTTCCCATGACACTCGTTTCCTCCTAGTTATGTACCATAAGCATTTTTAATCCTTTTCAAGATTTTTTTATGAAAAATGCCAAAATCATATTAAAAACATAAAAATATGGATGGGAAATGATATTACTTTGGAACCTGTTGTGTCGTGTCATGTTGCCTTCGAACATAACACTGTATATTCCATCCATAAGTTGGTTTATTAGTATGAATTTTGTAGCTGTACAATTTATTTTGAGTTTTCCCCACCGACTGGTTATGCTTCCAATCCCTATGGAGCCTCTGCCGATGCCTCCTGCATCATAGAGTTGTCCCAAATTTCATGTCGAGTCTACGCTGCCTGTGAGTCACCACCTTCCTTATGCTCTTGTTTGAAGAAAGTTTTAGCCTGAGTCATCCACTCCTCAGTTATCTTGGCTTTGCATGTCAACCATTCCTGATACAATTACTGGTTCATGCACATCGTGTTCGTTTGAGTTCTTCCAAATTATCTAGTGTTACTTAGTACCTCATGTTAGTTGATGGTGGATGCCTTAATTCCCTCCTTCCAGCGGATTCCATTCCATCAACTTCAGATCATTTATTATGGAATAGTAGTATAGAGTACATTGAGTGCGTTGAGACTTGTAGTCATCAGTGGTAGGTTATCTCACCATCGATAGTTTTGGGAAGACATCAATGTCCCCTGATTGATGGACTCTCTCAACTGTTTGAGCTCAACACATCTATTCACACTTATTTGATTGCACTTTGTACCTTGATTCCCGTTATCATTATCGGTGGGATATCTCACGTCTACTAATGGTAAACATTAATGACCGATAATCAGACGATGGTCCATCAGGTTTTACCTCGACACCTTTATTTGCATGATGGTACATGTACCAATTGTGATTTGTGTAGAAGACCTCTGAGCTTAGTGTCATTCCATATGTGCTACCTCCTTGATCGTTCCAGTATCCATGAGATATCAATTCTCATGACCAGAATCCAGTGTACTATCAAATGTTTTCATTCAATATGAACATATTATTTCACTGTATATTGTACATGGATATGTCCACATGTGACATATGATTTTCATGCCTATTCATGGCCATTGTAATATTATGTATTTGAGACTGATACACTTCATATTTGCAGTCACACATTGCGACTTATTATTGTATTGTACTGATGAGCGGCTGGTTTTTCCACCTGGGTCTTTATTAATCCACTTTTGGGATTGATATAATGTATTTCATCCATCGTGTTACCCATTTGACCTCATACATTAGGGGGAATTTGTTATAGATGATTTTACCACACTTGGTAGATCATGCTTTTATGACCTTCCATGTCCCTATGCAAACTCTTTGGACCCCCTTTTCTCAAAAGAAACTTTGATGGTCCAAGAAATCCCTTAAAAAACCCCTATTTATTGGTATACGCGGGTCACCAGCTTATTGACCGTGTGTACACACATATTGCTCCACTATGACCCGCGTACATCGATAAATATGCTCAAAAATAAAATATTTGGAGTTTTCCTTAATGAGTGACAAATAACTTGACCTTTTTCCTTCCACATGCCTGGAAACGCTCCGAATCGACTCTTCACTTCCCATTGAAGGGCTATCTATATATTGAGCTACTTGGATCCATTAGTGGAGGAGAATTCATGAGATCAAGGAAACTATAGTTGATTTGTGCCCCGGTTGCAGCTGCAACTATTTTCCCAAATTTATGAAATTTTGGACCCTCCTTTTTTATTTTATCTTGCCTAGGAGTGTGTGGATTCATGAACTCTGTCTTGTTTTTTCCCTCTGCTATAGTTTGGATCGTCTTGAGGTCAACTGTTTTCATGTTTTTCATAAAATTGCTTGTGTCTACGACTGCTTTGGGTTGTGGAATTTAAAGTTTGATTTGAAAATGTTGTCCTTTGATCTGAATGATTTCTTTCATTGATATCCGAAGTCTATTTCTCATTTTCGCCGCTATTTTGGAGATGAAACAAACTTTTTTCATCGCTACCCAGTCGAAAGTCTTTTGGAACTTAACATTTTATTTTGGTTGTTCGAAGGTCATTTAAACAGTGCATCGGAGCCATATTTCCCTATGGTACCTCCGTTGCAGAAGCTGAACGATGAATTTTCTGACGGATAGATTTTTCTTTTCCGATGCTGTGATGTTATTATTTTGACTTGCTTTGCGTTATCGGAGGGGTTTTTGAGTATTGATCGGAGGGCTAGTTTTTTGTGTCACCAACACGGTGGTTGCGTTGAACTCATCATTGCAAGCATTTAGTTGTTGAAACTTCTGATTGCTGTAGTTTTTATTGAAAGTGGAAGCCGTAGTTCTTTTGTCTTCCACCGTTGCAGTGTTTTAATGCACTAACCACCCGATGTTTGTGTTGTTCTGTTCACCGACGAGGGATTTTTTCAATCTGATGCTTTAGTTTTTAGTCTTTTCGGCACCGATTGACTTAATAGTCTCGTGGGACCTATAGTCTATTTGCTGTCCGTTGTTGTGGCTATGAATAAGACTATGCTTCCTGAGTCCTTAGTTCTTCACTCGTGAGGTTTTTATGTTGATCGCGGAAGCCGTTGTTTGTATGGTTTTCACCATTGCATCTCTTTAGCAAGCTGACCATCTGATGCTATAGTTGTTTTGATCTTTGATGCGATAGCTTTCAATGCTTTATTTCACTGTCACTTTATGTTGACCTGGGATTCTTGTTTTTGGTTTCCGCCATTACGGCGGCTTAGTGAACTAACCTTCGACTTGTAGTTTTCCCATTCACCGATGAGGAGTTTTATCTGCATGATGCTTATTTTTCCCTCCGGTTAGGGTTTTCTCGCCCATTCTGTGTGTGTTTTTACCCCATCTTATGGGTGGTAGAGGTTTCATATTCTATCATTTTAAGGTTTTCACGATGAGAGTGCAGTACAGGGCCTCATTTTGATGATCAATTTTATTGTTAGTATGGTTTACATTTGTTGAAAAGATGCAGTCCGAATTAATGATGGATTTTTTGTTTTAACTGCAGACAGACTTAGAATATTCTTTAGATTACTGCTGCAAAGAAGACATAGCTGAAGGACAAAGCAGAAGGAAGTTGGATGAAAAGTGATAAGCAGAAATGTTCTGAGATCAACGGGATCTTAAAAGGGACAAATAAAAGACAAAGCATAATTGATAAAACAGGGGCACAGGCTTGGAAAAGATTCATTAGTTACCAAGCTGCTCTCATTTTATGAAGTACTCATAAGTCTTAATCCAAAGTTTAATGCATTATATGAATCATGAGCACTCACAAAAGGACAAATTTGTGAGATTATACGGTTGGGGGAGCCCAAGGTCACACGGTTGGAGCAGCCCAAGGGTTTTGCTATTTTGTTTAAATATAGGAAATTTAGAGGGAATTGGGGGTTTTTCCTTGGAGAAACTTGTGAACCACTTGTTGTAAGAGGAACTACTTCATTTTACAATAATAAATTACAAATTTTGCCTATTGGAGAAGGTGCTATGTGGAATGTTCGAATGTGATAAAATGAAAAATGTTGAAGGGGAACTATTTCATTTTCAACTGTGTTTCATTAACTGTGAGAGCATTCTAACTTTCTGAACCTATGTTTTTGTTTGAATGTTCTCTGGTTTATTCTGTGATAACTTCCACTAGGAGTAATGGAGGTTTTTAACGGTTGATGAGCTATCTTGTCGTGTATATCTTTATTCATGTTTATGTGTTTTGGTTCTAAGAACAACTGTGATTTATCTTAACATGTGAACAGTATTACATTACTCATGAATTAATATCTTGGTCCCTAGGGATAGCTTAGTTAGTGTTGTTTTTTTTTCTAGTTGTGTGTGATTTAGATGTGAGAGAGTATAAGATGAGAGGTAAGAACCTGTGCATCACTTTGTGACCACTCCTTGCATTCTTTATCAATCTGCATCTTAGATGGGCACTTGCATATCATACGTAAATTCAAAAATACAAAAATATATACGGTGGACAAGGCCGCGATCGGTAAAACCCTTTGTTTTTGTTACTTGACCTACGATAGCCGGACCGCAAACCAGATGGATTCCCTACACCAAACAGTCATGGGCTAGTTGGGAATGTTGAATGGGGAGAATACCTTGTTGTTGTCGCCTACAAATTTCTAGGCCTCAACAGTTTCTGGCGCTAGAAGGAGGGCCACTAGTGCATGGCTGGCCAAGGAAACCTGTTTTCTCGAGATTATTCCACCCGTGACAGTTCAAAAAGTAGTTTGTTTCCCAATCCGATTCCTGAAGAGAAGGGTAAAGAGATTTTGTATTCTATGGACAACGAAGTTGTTAATGATATGAGAAGACACACTTGTTGAAATATTGAAACTTCGAAGAATATTCTATATGTATCTTTTGTGGTCCCCGATGGTCCTACCAAGAGAACCACTTGTATTATCTTGACCCCAATGCTTCTAATCGGAAGAACTAATAAGAGTCATGAGGTTGTCCCCCCTATTTGTAAAGGTGGGTCATTAGCACCCCAGTGTGGTTACTTGAGCCTACATGTGTAACTCGAGCCTACATGATTAACTCGAGCCTACATGTCGGATGAGTTAATTCAAGTGAACAGATGAATATAAATAGAGGTGTGGTGCTCATCATTTGAGACACACACACTCACTTGAGTAGCGCACTTGTGGAGGAGAGAAGTAGCTGGAGAAGGAGGAGGATCAGGTTTTTGATCTCCTTGCTGGTTTTATCTTTTACCTTTTTGGGGCATCTATATTGAGGAAGCTTTTGCTGGGTTTTTCCCAGGATAAATCTGTGTTGTTCTTGTGATGCTGTTTCTTTCAGTGATCCTGTGTATATGCTTTTGTTATGAAAATGAAATGAAATACTGATGTCTTAGCTAAGCATATGAAAAGTTAACATGGTATCAGAGCTAACCTGAACAGGACAACTTTCACAAGGAAAAATAACCCTCTCTCTCTCTCCCCGGAAGAAATTAGGGCTTCTTGCAGAAGAAGAATTTTTGAGTGAGCCTAGAATAGGATTTATCTCCTCATGAAAATCGAATTTTAGAGACCTGGATCAATATTTTTGGTTGGGTGAAACTTCAGGAAAGTCAAACTCTAGTTTGACCCCGAGCCAGAAAAACCCTAAATACTAAAACTGCTAAGTTTTGGTACATTAGCTATATCCCGAGATTGGAGAAGGTTCAGGAGCTAAAAATTGCAGAGGCCTAATATAAATTCCTGATGTACATTGTGTCCAAAATTCAAATTCATATTCTCTATACTCTGGGAGATATGATGACTCCAAGTTATGGTTCCAGCCTCTTCCAAAATTCATCCCTAAACATGACACCTGGAGAAAATAACTATAGCTTGGGATACCTAGGTCCAAAAGGAATTCTTAAATATGTTCTAGAAAAATCACTAACTTTAATTTTTATGGTCTGAATATTAGACTCAGAAGATGAACGAGTGACATGTGGAATGCCATACAACTTCGCTGTTCTAAACAGTCCTGTAACAGGTCACCCTGGGAAAATGATCATAAATCCAAATTGGTGAAACCAATTTTGATGAAACCTATGGTTTTGGATCAGGAACATTCTAGGTTACCTCAGTACAAAATTTCAGACATAAATCAGCAGTAATTTCAGAGATATCATAGAAACAGTGACAGACATTTCTGTAGAAGGAATTGGAAAAATAGGGCTTCTAATCTTTTGCTATTTTCATTTGAGGTTCTCACTTCAAAGTGATATATCACATCAGTTGACAAATTCCAAGCATGGAAGTATTTCATCTCTCTGAAGAAAATGAATTGGACACCTACATGAGTAGAGAGGTTCCAGTTCCATACGAAGGTGAGGCTCAAAGCCTTACACAAGAAGAACTTGATCAAGGCCAAAAATATCATTGTTGATTCAATCACGGATCAACTTATACCACAAATGTCTTCCCTAAAGACACTGAAGATGTTTGATTCCTTGATCAAGATATTTGAAGATAAGAACTTAAATCAGAAGATGGCTTTGAGAAAACAGTTGAAGAATGTGAATATCTAGAATGTAGAACAACTTGAAGCGGTAGAAGAAGAATGTATGCCAGAAGTAAGTGATTACTTTCAGATAGACTAATAAGAAGAGAAGAAGAATATGGGAGCAATTGAAGATCAAGCTCTCACCATTCAAAGAATATCCCTCAAGCGATGAGGAATATGAAAAACTCAATTCTTGAAGAACCTCTTATTCATCTTATCATTTGGATAAGAAATGATGATTTCATGAATGAAGAAGATGATAAAGCAGAATGATCAAGATGGAGTCTACCCATGAAACAAATAAAAGATAAGTATTCAGTTGCCATTTCTTGATATTGTTTTGTTATACATTTGATTATATTCAGTTGATGTGTTATGCATGATATATTGTTTACATTAATACTACTAATATGCATGTGATGGGTAAGTAGCTCATGGCGCTATACAACTCTCCAGTGCTACTTATCAAACCTTTTTGCTGACATATTGGATTAGTGCACAATCTCAATGATGTCATGGTAGAGATGGAAGGCATATAGAAATTTTCTGTGAGATATAGGTGAATGTTGTATTGGCTAAATAGTTGCATGATGCATAAGAATTTGTCGTTATGCATATGTTTCATGAAATAGTTCTAACCATGCAACTGGTGCATTTGAATTGTAGGAAAGGTCCTATATAACCCCCTACAAGAAAAGAAGGACAAGACTTGTTCTGAAGAACAAGTGATGACAATCCAATAAACATGAATCTGAAGCTCCCAGGGTCAGAGACACCATGACGGAAGAAAGAGCTTCCGAAATTGGTAGATCCACCTCAAAGGATGAAGACCATCATGGGTATGAGAGATAACTCAAGATGAAGAAAATAATGCTATAAAAGAAACTATGATCAAAGAATAAAAGTTGATCATGGGGAATGATGTATACGATATGATTTCGAGACATAAAGGGAAGTACATAGTATCCTCCATATGGATCTACAAGAACAAGTGTACAAAGAAAGGTTCATGATTTTCCTCAGAAAGAATAGACTATGACATGACATACTCTATTGACTAGTATATATCAAGCATAAAACCACCTGTATAGAATGAAGAAGGAAGATAATACTCCACTTCAGGGGGAGTGAATACATAAGATATCTAAGTTCGGCACGGTATGACATGATGGACAACTTCTTTATGGATCGAGACTTTACCAAGAGTAAAGTGGGTTCCAACCTTCAAAATTGAATGCAAAAGACTAGGATATGTTGATGATCTGACAAGACGAACTCATGATGAAAGAATACTAGAATGATGTATGGGATATAGTTCCCAAACCAGAAGGAAGGAGTATTGTATCCTCCAAATGGATATACAAAATAGAGCATGCAATTGACTGAAGTATCGAGAAGTATAAAGCAAGATTTGTGGCTAGAGGTTTCTTTCAGAAAGAGGGAATTAATTTTGAAGAGACACTTACTCCAGGAAGTAAGGTACACTTCCTTCAGAACTATCATGGTAGTTTCTTCCATGGTGAAGTAAGGAAAAGCCTTCCTTAATGGTATGATTGAGAAAGAGTTTTTTCATCGAATAGTCATGAGGATTTGAAGTTGAAGCTAGATGGAATCACGTATGCAAGTTGAAGAAGGCCCTCTATGGCCTGAAGCAATCTCCCAGAGCTTGGTATGAAAGAATAGATAGTTTTTTGTCAAGCATGGGATTTACCAAGAGTAAAGCTGATCCTAACCTTTATCTCAAGGTTGTAGAAGATGAACTTGTCATCCTGTTATTATATGTGGATGACTTATCCTCGACAGGAAATGAGAAAAAGGTCATTGAAAGCAAGAAGAAACTAGTAGAAGAATTTGAGATGAAAGACCTTGGGTTAATCCATTATTTCCTAGGTCTAGAAGTATGGAAAAGTTCAGAAGAAATCTTTCTCAACCAGGGAAAGTATGTGGTAGAGATATTGAAGAGATTCAATATGTTGGAATGCAAAGTCATGGCCACACCCATGGACTCCAACCTGAAGCTATTAGCTGATGGCTCATTAGAGTTAGTGGATATGACTCATTACAGACAGACCATTGGGTCATTGATGTACTTAACAAATACCAGACCAGACATTTGTTTTGCTTTGAACACCTTAAGTCAATATCTTGTTCAACCAAGACGGGTTCACCTAGTAACTGCAAAACATGTGATGAGATATCTGAAAGGGACTATAGACTTTGGTTTATATTATGATGGTAGCCATGAGTATAGATCGTATGGCTACACAGATGCAGATTGGGATGGAAGTATCTCAGACAGGAAAAGTACATTAGGTAGATGCTTTTGTTTGGGGTCTTCTATGAGTTCATGGTTTAGTAGGAAACAGTCCAATGTTTCTCATATCATGGCTGAAGCAAGATACATAGCAGATTTCTTTGCTAAGTTGTGAAGCCATATGGCTTCGGAAGATGATATCAGGTCTCTTTGAACTGAATATGGATACTACAATGTTTCTATGTGATAACCAGAGTTGTGATGACAGAGAACCCTATGTTCCGTCGTAACACATAGAAATCCGGTATTTCTACATACAAGATAAGATGTAGATGATGATGTTTCAGTATTCCCATACTGAAGATATAGATGATGTTTCAGTATTTACATACTGTAGATGCAGATGATGGTGATTCTGTATTTCTATACTGAATATAGAGATGATGATGCTTTCAGTATTTCTATACTGAAGATATAGATGATGATGCTTTCAGTATTCACATACTGGAGATACAGATGGTGATAGTTCAGTATTCACATACTAAAGAAGTAGATGATGATGGTTTGGTTGCTGATGTGCTAATGAAGCCTCTATCTCGAGTAAAGTTTGAATACTTTCGAGACAAGCTTGGTGAGGTTCGGAAGAACCTTCCTTGAAAGGGGGAGTAGTGATGTTGCAGTGGGATTGTATCATCCCTGGGCATCTGCCCTAAAGTGATCCAGTGACCTTAGTCCTCGAGAATGAAGTTGGATTGCATCATCCTTGAACTTCAGTTCAAAATGTATCCAGAGGTCTCGACCCCCGTGAATGTGGTGGGATTGCATCATCCTTGAACTTCGGTTCAAAATGTATTCGAAGGTCTCAGCCCCTGTGAATGTGGTAGGATTGCATAATCCCTGAACTTCGGTTCAAAATGTATCCAGAGGTCTCAACCCCTGTGAAAGTGGTGGATTGCATCATCCCTGAACCTCGGTTCAAAATGTATCCGGAGGTCTCGGCCCCCATGAAAGTGGTGGATTGCATCATCCCTGAACTTTGGTTCAAAATGTATCCGGAGGTCTTGGCCCCCGTGAAAGTGGTAGGATTGCATCATCCCTGAACCTCGGTTCAAAATGTATCCGGAGATCTCGGTCCTTGTGAATGTGGTAGGATTGTATCATCCTTGAACTTCGGTTTAGAACGGATCCGGTGACTTTGGTACTCGAGAACGTGTGTTGATCCCGTAATTCCTAGAGGAAGGATTGTCTGAGTTCCACATCTGTGTTGATCCCGTAATTCCTAGAGGAAGGATTGTCTGAGTTCCACATCTGTGTTGATCCCGTAATTCCTAAAGGAAGGATCGTTAGTAACTCCTTAAATACCTAAATCCCATAATTCCGAAAGGAAGGATCATTGAGTTGATCCCGTAATTCCAATAGGAAGGATTGTTTGAGTTCCACAGATGTGTTGATCCCGTAATTCCAATAGGAAGGATTGCATGAGTTCCACATCTGTGTTGATCCTGTAATTCTGAAAGGAAGGATCGTTAGTAACTCCGTAAAGACCTAAATCCTATAATTCTAAAATAAAGGATCATTGAATTGATCTCGTAATTCCAATAGGAAGGATTGTCTGAGTTCCACAGATGTGTTGATCCCGTAATTCCAATAGGAAGGATTGTTTGAGTTCCACAAATGTGTTGATCCCATAATTCCGAAAGGAAGGATCGTTAGTAACTCCATAAAGACCTAAATCCCGTAACTCTGAAAGGAAGGATCATTAGTAACTCCGTAAAGACCTAAATCCCATAATTCCAAAAGGAAGGATCATTGGTAACTCCGTAAAGACCTAAATCCCGTAATTCCAAAAGGAAGGATCATGTTGATGTTTTGATGATGTTGATGTTTTTATGATGATGATGATGTACTGATCGAAAGATTAGAGTGTGATGATGATGATATTTTGATGTTTTCATGATGAGGATGTTTTTATGATGATGATGGCATACTGATCAAAAGATCAATGTATGATGATGATGATGTACTGATCGAAAGATCAGAGTATGATGATGATTACAATGTACTGATCAAAATATTAGAGTGTGATGATGATGAGGTACTGATCAAAATATCAAAGCATGATGATGATGTACTGATTGAAAGATCAGAGTATGATGATGATGATGTACTGATCAGAGTATGACGATGATGATGTACTGATCGAAAGATCAGAGTATGATGATGATAACGTACTGATCAAATGATCAGTATGTGATGATGATGATGTACTGATCAAAAGATTATAATATCATGATGATGATGATGTTTGAGAATTGAAGTATGATTATGGTGCTGATCATGATGTTACTGATCAGGTTGCTGATCGAAAGAACAAAATGCTGAAGAAGTTGTTGCTGATCGAAAGATCAAAGTACTGAAGATGTTGTTGATCGAAATGTTGAATATGTTGTTGCTGATTGAAAGATCAAAGTGCTGAAGATGTTTTTGATTGAAATGTTTAAGATGTTGTTGCTGATCGAAAGATCAAAGTGCTGAAGATGTTGTTGATCAAAATGGTGAAGATATTGTTGCTGATCGAAAGGTCAAAGTGCTGAAGATGTTGTTGCTGATTGAAAGGTCTAAGTGCTGAAGATGTTTTTGTTTGAAAGGTCAAAGTGCTGAAGATGTTTCTCAAGGTGTTGCTGATCAAAAGGTCAAAGTGTTGAAGATGTTGTTGATCAAAAGGTCAAAAGATGCTGATGCTGATCAAAGAGTTGTTGTTGAAAATTGAAGACGAAGACTATATGATGTTGAAAAGCTTCCAATGATTTATAGATGTGTTACCTTGATGATGTTGATGATGTCCTCTCCTACTATTTTTGTTGTTGTTGTAGAATACCCTTCTCGTTAAGGGGGAGTGTTGAAATATTGTAACTTCAAAGAATATTCTATATGTATCTTTTGTGGTCCTCGATGGTCCTACCGGGAGAACCACTTGTATTATCTTGAACCCGATGCTTCTAATTGGAAGAACTAATAAGAGTCATTAGGTTGTCCCCTCTATTTGTAAAGGTGGGTCATTAGCACCCCAGTGTGGTTACTTGAGCCTACATGTGTAATTCGAGCCTACATGATTAACTCGAACCTACATGTCAGATGAGTTAATTCAAGTGAACAGATGAATATAAATAGAGGTGTGGTGCTCCTCATTTGAGACACACACACTCACTTGAGTAGCACACTTGTGGAGGAGAGAAGTAGCTGGAGAAGGAGGAGGATCAGGTTTTTGATCTCCTTACTGGTTTTATCTTTTACCTTTTTGGGGCATCTATATTGAGGAATGTTTTGCTGGGTTTTTCCCTTTAGGGTTTTCCCAGGATAAATCTGTGTTGTTCTTGTGATGCTGTTTCTTTCAGTGATCTTGTGTATATGATTTTGTTATGAAAATGTAATGAAATACTGATGTCTTAGCTAAGAATATGAAAAGTTAACAACACTAGGGCATATGTGAAGAATATTGTGTTAACTTTTCATATGCTTAGCTAAGACATCAGTACTTCATTTCATTTTCATAACAAAAGCATATAAACAGGATCACTGAAATATAGACAAGCACAACCATACAAAAGGAACACAAAGTTTATCTTGGGAAAACCCTGAAGGGAAAAACCCAGCAAAATCTTCCTCAATATAGATGCCCCAAAAAGATAAAAGATAAAAGATAAAACCAGCAAGGAGATCAAATCCCGATCCTCCTCCTTCTCTAGATACTTCTCTTATCCACTAATGTGCTACACAAGTGAGAGTGTGTGCTCAAATGAGGAGAGCTACACCTCTATTTATATTCATCCGTTCACTTCAATTAACTCATTCGGCATGTAGGCTCGAGTTAAGCATGTAGGCTTGAGTTACACATGTAGGCTCAAGTAACCACATTGGGGTGCTAATGACCCCCTTTACAATTAGAGGGGACAACCTCACGACTCTTATTAGTTCTTTCGATTAGAAGCATCGGGGTACAATATAATACAAGTGGTTCTCTTGATAGGACCATCGGGGACCACAAAATATACATATAGAATATTCTTCGAAGTTACAATATTTCAACACTCCCCCTTAATGAGAAGGGTATTCTACAACAACATCAACGACAACAATAGTAGGAGAGAGATAGAGGACATCATCAACATCATCAGGGTAATACATCTATAAATCATTGGAAGCTTTTCAACATTATGTAGTCTTCATCTTCAATCTTCAGTCTTCATCATCATTAATACTTTGACTGCTTCGATCAACAACATCTTCAGCACTTTGACCTTTCGATCAGCAACATCATCTTCAGCACTTTGACCTTTCAATCAGCAACATCATATTCATCATTTTGACCTTTCGATCAGCGACATCATCTTCAGCGCTTTGACCTTTCGATCAGCAATATCATCTTCAGCACTTTGAACTTTCGATCAGCAACATCATTATCATACTCTAATCTTTTGATCAGAAACATCATCATGAAAATATCATCATCACCAAAACATCATTATCATCAAAATATCAACATCATCAAAACATCAACATCATCATCATCAAAACATCAACATGATCCTTCCTTTCGGAATTACAGGATCGACATGTCTATGGTGCTTAGACGATCCTTCCTGTCAAAATTATGGGATTTAGGTCTTTATGGAGTTACTAACGATCATTCCTTTCAGAATTACGGGATCAACACATCTATGGAGCTCAGACGATCCTTCCTTTTGGAATTACGAGATCAAGTCTTTATGGAGCTACTAATGATCCTTCCTTTCGGAATTACAGGATTTAGGTCTTTACGGAGTTCCTAATGATCCTTCCTTTCGAAATTATGGGATCAACACATTTGTGGAACTCAGACAATCCTTCCTATTGGAATTACGGGATCAACACATCTATGGAAATCAGACAATCCTTCCTATTGGAATTACGGGATCAAGTCTTTACGGAGCTACCAACGATCCTTCCTTTAGGAATTACGGGATTTAGGTCTTTACGGAGTTACTAACGATCCTTCCTTTCAGAATTACGGGATCAACACATCTGTGGAACTTAGACAATCCTTCCTATTGGAATTATGGGATCAAGTCAATGATCCTTCCTTTCGGAATTATGGGATTTAGGTCTTTACGGAGTTACTAATGATCCTTCCTTTCAGAATTATGGGATCAAAATAGTTGTGGAACTCAGAAAATCCTTCCTCTAGGAATTACGGGATCAACACACGTTCTCGAGTACCGAAGTCACTGGATCCATTTTGAACCAAAGTTCAAGGATGATACAATCCTACCACATTCATGGGGACTGAGATCTCTGGATACATTTTGAACCAAGGTTCAGGGATGATGCAATCCTTCCACTTTCACGGGGGCCAAGACCTTCAGATACATTTTGAACCGAGGTTCAGCGATGATGCAATCCACGACTTTCACAGGGGCCAAGACCTCTGGACACATTTTGAACCGAGATTCAGGGATGATGCAATCCACCACTTTCACGGGGGCTGAGACCTCTGGATACATTTTGAACTGAGGTTTAGGGATGATGAAATATACCACTTTCACGGGGGATGAGACCTCTGGATACATTTTGAACCGAAGTTCAGGGATGATGCAATCCTACCACATTCACGGGGGCCGAGACATCCGGATACATTTTGAACTAAAGTTCAAGGATGATGCAATCCCACCACATTCATGGGGGTTGAGACCTCCGGTTGCATTTTGAACCGAAGTTCAAGGATGATGCAATCCCACCACATTCACGAAGACCGAAGTCACCCGATCTATTTTGGACAGATGTCCCGGGATGATACAATGCCTCTTCATTCTCGAGGACTGAGGTCATCGGATCACTTTTGGACAAATGTCTCAGGATGATACAATCCCTCTTCATTCTCAAGGACTGGGCTCACTGGATCACTTTAGGGAAGATGCCCAGGGATGATACAATCCCACTGCAACATCATTACTCCCCCTTTCGAGGAAGGTTCTTCTGAACCTCACCAAGCTTGTCTTGAAAGTGTTCGAACTTTACTCGAGACAGAGGCTTCATTAGCACATTAACAACCAAACCATCATCATCTACATCTTCAGTATGTGAATACTGAACTATCACCATCTATATCTCCAGTATGTGAATACTGAAAGCATCATCATCTATATCTTCAGTATAGAAATTTACTGAAAGCAACATCATCTCTATATTCAGTATAGAAATACGGGATCACCATCATCTGCATCTACAGTATGTAAATACTGAAACATCATCTATATCTTCAGTATGGGAATACTGAAACATCAACATCTGTATATTCAGTATAGAAATACGGAATCACCATCATCTGCATCTACAGTATGTAAATATTGAAACATCATCTATATCTTCAGTATGGGAAAACTTAAACATCATCATCTGCATCTTATCTCGTATGTAGAAATACCGGATTTCTATGTGTTATGATGGAACACAGGGTTCTCTGTCATCACAACTCTGGTTATCACATAGAATCATTGTAGTATCCATCTTCAGTTCAAAGAGACCTAATATCAGCTTCCGAAGCCATATGGCTTCACAACTTAGTAGAGCAATCTGCTATGTATCTTGCTTCAACCATGCTACGAGAAACATTGGACTGTTTCTTGCTAAAACATGAACTCATAGTAGACCCCAAACAAAAGCATATACCTAATGTGATTTTCCTGTCTGAGATACTTCCAGCCCAATCTACATCTGTGTAGCCATACAATCTATACTCATGGCTACCATCATAATATAAATCAAAGTCTATAGTCCCTTTCAGATATCTCATCACATGTTTTGCAGTTACTAGGTGAACCCGTCTTGGTTGAAAACGATATTGACTTAAGGTGTTCATAGCAAAGCAAATGTCTGGTATGGTATTTTTTAAGTACATCAATGACCCAATGATCTGTCTATAATGAGTCATATCCACTAACTCTGATGAGTCATCAGCTAATAGCTTCAGGTTGGAGTCCATGGGTGTGGCCATGACTTTGCATTCCAACATATTGAATCTCTTCAATATATCTACTGCATACTTTCCCTGTTTGAGAAAGATTTCCTCTGAACTTTTCCATACTTCCAGACCTAGGAAATAATGCATTAACCCAAGGTCTTTCATCTCAAATTCTTCTGCTAGTTTCTTCTTGCTTTCCATGACCTGTTTCTCATTTCCTGTCAAGGATAAGTCATCCACACATAATAACAGGATGACAAGTTCATCTTCTACAACCTTGAGATAAAGGTTAGGATCAGCTTTACTTTTGGTAAAGCCCATGCTCAATAAGAAACCATCTATTCTTTCATACCAAGCTCGAGGAGCTTGTTTAAGACCATATAATTCCTTCTTCAACTTGCATACGTGAGTATGTCTATATTGAACTTCAAATCCTTGTGGTTGTTCTATGTATACTTCTTCTTTGATCACACCATTTAGAAAAGATGTTTTCACATCCATTTGGTGTAAGTCCCACTTCATCATGGATGCACATGCCATGGTAGCTCTAATTGAATTATACCATGCTACTGGGGAAAATGTCTCTTCGTAATCAATTCCCTCTTTCTGAGAGAAACCTCTGGCCACAAATCTTTCTTTACACTTCTCAATACTTCCGTCAGCTGCATTCTTTATTTTACATATCCATTTGGAGGATACTATACTCTTTCCTTCTGGTTTGGGAACTGTATCCCAAACATCATTCTAGATTCTTTCATCATAACATCTTCCATGAGTTCGTCTTGTCGGGTCATCAACATATCCTAGTCTTTTGCATTCAACCTTGAAGGTTGGAACCCTCTTTACTCTTGGTAAAGTCTCGATCCAACAGGAAGCTATCCATCATGTCGTACCATGTAAAACTTAGATATCTTCTGTAGTCACTCCCCCTGAAGTGGAGTATCATCTTCGCTCTTCATTCTGTACAGGTGGCTCTATGCTTGATATATACTTGTCAATAGAGTATGTCATGTCATAGTCTATTATTTCTGAGGCAAATCATGAACCTTTGCTTTGTACACTTGTTCTTGTAGATCCATATGGAGGATACTACGTACTTCCCTTTATGTCTTGAAATCATATCGTATACATCATTCCCCATGATCAACTGTTATTCTTTGATCATAGCATTATTTTCTTAATATTGAGTTATCTCTTATACCCATGGTGGTCTTCATCCTTCGAGGTGGATCTATTGCTCTCTGAAGCTCTTTCTTTCGTCATGGTGTCTCTGACCCTGGGAGCTTCAGATTCATGTTTATTGAATTGTCATCACTTGTTCTTCGGAACAAGTCTCATCCTTGTTTTCTTGTAGGAGGTTGTTTAGGACCTTTCCTACAATTCAAATGCACCAATTACATGGTTAGAACTATTTCATAAAACATATGCATAACGACAAATTCTTATGCATCATGCAACTGTTTAGCCAATACAACATTCATCCATATCTCACAGAAACTTTCTAGATGACATCATTGATATTGTGCATTAATCCAATATGTCATGTAAAGAGGTTTCATTCTAGATAAGTAGAAATGGAGAGATGTATAGCACCATGAGCTACTTACCGATCACATGCATATTAGTAGTATACAGTCATTAATGCAAACAATCTATCATGCATAACACATCAACTGAATATGCATAACAAAACAATATCATTAAATGACAATTGAATACTTATCTTTTGTTTGTTTTGTGGGTAGACTCATTCTTGATCATTCTCCTTCATCATCTTCTTCATTCATGAAATCATCATTTCTTATCCAAATGATAAGATGCATAAGAGGTTCATCAAGAATTGAGTTCTTCATATTCCTCATCGCTTGAGGGATCTTCTTTGAATGGTGAGAGCTTGATCTTCAATTTTCTCCCATCTTTCTTCTTCTCTTCTTATGAGACGAGATTCTTCTTCTTCCCAAAGTCAACTGAAAGTAATCACTTCCTTCTGACACACATTCCTCGCACGAATGAATCCCATGATCATGGGAGGCCATTCAAGGTGGCTATCACCACTTCTGCATTCTCTGCTTCTTCTTCTACCGCTTCAAGATGTTATGCATTCTATATCTTCACATTCTTCAACTGTTTTCTCAAATCCATCTTCTTATCTTCAAATAGCTTGATCAAGGAATCAAACATATTTGATGTCTTTAGTGAAGAAACTTGTGGTACAAGTTGATCCGTGATTGAATCAACAGTGATCTTCTTGGCCTTGATCAAGTTCTTCTTGTGTAAGGCTTTGAGGCTCATCTCCCTCTAGAACTGGAACCTCTCTACTCATGTAGGTGTCCAATTCATTTTCTTCAGAGGGATCAAATACTTTCATGCTTGGAATTTTTCAACTTCACCAAGCTTATCATCAAGCTGATGTGATAGATCACTTTGAAATGAGAACCTCAAATGCAAATAGCAAAAGATTAGATCTTACTGATTTGAGGTGTCCGTCCTGCTTCCAGAGCTGGCTGATCTAGGGTTTGTCAGAGAAACCCTAATTTTAAAAACTTGGAATATTTTAGATCAGATTGGATAGAAATATATATCTCTTCAAATGGAGCTGTCCAATGTACTCCTTTTCTGAAAACAGTGGAGGGAAGCTCCCGGAACAGGAAGCCCTAGTTTTCCAATTTCTTCTGCAGAAATGCCTGTTACTATTTCTGTGATATCTCCTAAGTTACTGCTCGTTTGTGTATGAAATTTACCATTGAGGTAGCCTCACATGTCCTTGATTCAAAACCATATGTTTCATCTGAATTTGTTTCACCAATTGGGATTTATGATCATTTTCCCAAGGAGATCTGTTACAGGACTATTCAGAATAGTGAAGTTGTACGGAATTCCACGTGTCACTGGTTCATCTTCAGGTTTTGAAATTTGGACCACAGAAATTAAAATCCATGATATTTCTGGAACATCTTCATAAATTCCATTTGGACC
Organism: Pseudotsuga menziesii; assembly: GCA_001517045.1. Classification (NCBI taxonomy): domain Eukaryota; kingdom Viridiplantae; phylum Streptophyta; class Pinopsida; order Pinales; family Pinaceae; genus Pseudotsuga; species Pseudotsuga menziesii. Next base: position 1,030,797 of record LPNX010041574.1, read on the forward strand.
TCTGTAGCCCAAGCTATAGCAATTTTCCCTAGGTGTCTTGTTTAGGGATGAATTTTGGAAGAGGCTGGAACCCTAACGTGGAGGGATCATATCTCCTAGAATATAGCGAATCGGAGGCTGAATTTTGGATAAAGTGTTCATCAGGATTATATATTTGGTATTTGAAATTTTAAGCTCCTAAACCTTCTCCAATATTGGGATATAGCGAATATACCAAAACTTAGCAGTTTTAGTGTTTAGGGTTTTTCTAACTCCGGGTCAAACTAGGGTTTGAATTTCCCACAGTTTCACCCAACCAAAAATTTTGATCCAGGTCTCTAAAATTCAATTTTGATCAAGAGAGAAATCCTATGTTGGGCTCACTCAAAAATTCTTCTTCTGCAAGAAGCCCTAATTTCTCACACCGAAAACTGAAAATGCTCGGAATCAAATTCCGCTTCGACATAAAGATGCACCCTTCAATGGAGAGTCAGCGTAGCCTTCTTTTGCTGATCAATTGTGGAGAGAGAACCAAAAAGTAAGAAGCCCTAGATTCTGTAGCTACATAATGTCTTCTTTTCAGGGTGGCTCTAATACCATGTTAACTTTTCATATGCTTAGCTAAGACATTGGTACTTCATTTCATTTTCATAACAAAACCATATAAATAGGATCACTGAAAGAGAGACAAGCACAACCATACAAAAGGAACACAAAGATTTATCCTGGGAAAACCCTAAAGGGAAAAACCCAGCAAAATATTCCTCAATATAGATGCCCCAAAAAGATAAAAGATAAAAAATAAAACCAACAAGGAGATCAAATCCTGATCCTCCTCCTTCTCCAGCTACTTCTCTTCTCCACTAATGCACTACACAAGTGAGAGTGTGTGCTCAAATGAGGAGAGCTACACCTCTATTTATATTCATCCGTTCACTTTAATTAACTCATCCGACATGTAGGCTCGAGTTAATCATGTAGGCTTGAGTTACACATGTAGGCTCAAGTAACCACACTGCGGTGCTAATGACCCACCTTTACAATTAGAGGGGACAACCTCATGACTCTTATTAGTTCTTATAATTAGAAGCATCGGGGTACAAGATAATACAAGTGGTTCTCCCAGAAGGACCATCAGGGACCACAAAAGATACATATAGAATATTCTTCAAAGTTACAATATTTCAACATATTGGAGGATTACCGATTACCCCTAACTTTCCCAGAAGAGAATATAAAAAGAAAGACCGTCCTATATTGGAAGATTCAGTGTTGGTTGGAGATTTGGAAGAATTGGCTGAAACAGCCTTACAGGAAGTGGTTCAACCTTTGAATCAAGTGGGCCTAGAGACACCTTATTGTTCACCTGTTCATACTCCTATTCATTCACCACCTCACTCTCCACCTAGACTCATGGTAGGTGTAAACGCAAATCATCCACCCAACCCACCAAATCCACCACCTGCTTGGAAAGCCAGATCACCTTTAAACCTAACACCTCCGTTGCATGATTTACCTCAATATTTTGAAAAGATGCTGCCCAAGTTTGATCCAAATGAGAAAATGTCAGTGGATGACCATTTACAAAGTTTTTATTTGGCAATAGAAGGATTGAGGGCCGGGGAGCATGAGGATGTAGTTTGTAGAATTTTTCCACACACCCTTAAAGGAGCAACAACATCATGGTATTTTGGTTTTCCTGCAAACTCTATCCCAGATTGGGATACCTTTGAAAGGATTTTTAGAAGTAAATATGCAACCCAAAAAACTCATGCAACTCTCATGAAAGGACTGTGCGCCTTAAAGAAATAAATAAAAGAGAAGGTGCATAGTTTTACCCAAATATTCACAACCTATCTTAAGAATTTTTCTGAAGCTGACAAAACCTTGGATAAAGTTTTGATTGAGTATTATACCCCAGCTCTAGGACTCGATTTGGCCATGTTTGCGAAAATGAAAGCAAAACCTATGCTTGCAGAGACTTATGAAGAAGCAGAGAGAGTAGAAGCTGAAAAAGAAAGCATCGAAGATTATCCTGAACGGTCAGGAGAAAAAAATGTTGGGAGGAAAGCTTTGTTATTTACTAAGCCTAAAGAGGAGCAATCACTAGATTTCGAGGGAATGGAAAAGATGATGTAGAAGCTCTCTAACATAATCATAGACTTGGAAAGGGAAAAGGAAGCCCAAAAGTTATATAAACCTTATTACAAGAAAAGGGAAGACAACAATCAATCCCAACCCCCTCCACACAGCCCTACATATATGAACTTAATGGAGGTAGGAATGGATAAATTTTGCACTTTCCACCAACAACCCTATTCTGAAAAGAATTGTCCCCAATGGATAAATTCAATGATGCTGGTCACGAATCAGCTGTTGGATTCCAAATTAACTTAAGACAACGATGAAGAAGGGAAAGACAACAATAAATCAACAGAAAAACAGGAGGACGAGGCCATGGTTTTATGGGAGTACGTATCATTGTTTGATGACGATGAAGAAAAGGATCTAAGACATGAGGACATCTTGGAAACAAATGTAACAACGAGAATCCAGGGGTTGATTAAGGAAAATAGTCTTATTCTCCCAAAGATTAAGAGACTTCAAAAGAATGTTAAGAAATTTCAAAACAAATCCTCAGCTAATAAAATTCTGGAATTTACCATCACCAGTCAAAATCCTAGACAGATTAACATGCCTACTAAGCCCAATAAATAAAAGATAAATAATGTTGAACCGAATCTCACAGGACATAAGATGGATTATGACATTATGGAGAATATAAAAAAGGTAAGGGCAAACATCTCATTATTTGAAATGTGCAATGTGCCACAGCAGAAAGAAAATCCATTGAAAGCACTTGAAATATCAGAGGAGAGGCTGCCCACTGACAATCAGCCCCAAGAAGAAGAAATTGGTGTAGCAATTATGGGAGGTAAGCCTAAATGCAAGACCCCACCTTTTCTCCTTACTTTTGAAATTTTCAACCACAACGTGCATAACTGCCTAGTAGACTTGGGGGCATCAGTGAACGTCATGCCACTGTCAGTCTACAAAAGGATAAATGGGCAACCTAAACCATCTACCTGGAGGGTCGTTCAGTTGGATAGAACGAATGTGAAAGTAATTGGGGAAATGGAGGATGTTCTTGTTCACTTACCTTCAAATGATAAGGTATGTCAATTCATTGATATTGTGGTGGTTGACATACCAGAAGCTTATGGACTTGTTTTGAGCAGAGATTGGTCGACAAAGCTGAATGGATATTTTGCCTCAGTCTGGTCACATCTGTGGCTACCATATAAAGGAATCCCAAATCAAAATAAAGTTTTGAGAGAGCCCCACATGAAACACAATGTTACTCAGTTCGAAGGTAAAAATGAACCAATGGATTCTATTTTGGGAAATTACTTTATTGAGCTAGAACCAGGAAACTATCAAGTGGAAGAAGCCAACAATACATCAGACGCTTAGCCTGATCTCCTTTGGTTTTCACAAGCTGATGAAATTGATTGTAAAATAGTAGACTTACCTGTAGTTGTAGATGTTAATTCTCGCATAGTAGTTAGCGATTTTTGGACGCTTTTCTTTGATGGTTCTAAAAATTTAGAGGGGTCAGGAGCCAGCTATGTCCTGACTGATCCTAAGAAAAATAAACATTTCCTTTCATGTAGGTTAGATTTTGAATGTACCAATAACACAGCTGAATATGAAGCATTAGTTCAGGGACTAAGAAAAGCAATTGAATTAAAGGCAAAAAATCTGAAAGTGTTTGGAGATTCTGAAATAATTGTAAAACAAATTCGAAATCAAATACATTGCATTTCTCCTCATTTAAAAGCTTATCAAAATGAAGTATGGGATTTGCTTAAATTTTTTAGTGCATTTAACATTGTATCAATTCCTAGACTTAAGAATGTAGCAGCTGACTTGTTGGCCACCTCAGCTGTGAGGCTTGTGCCCTGTAATAATCGGTGCTCTATTGAATTGCTTTTCAGGCCTTCAGTTCCAGATATGATTACCAATCTACGAGTCTTTGATGATGATCAACAAATCATAGAATGCTTGAAAAATGACGAGACCTTCAAAGGGGTGATTATCGATGATGAAGAACATCAAGCCAAGCTAAAATTCGATAATTTTATTCCTAAAGGAGTCAGGACTTTAGAGCAAATGTTTGATTTAAATGAGAAATTTAGAAGACCAACGAATGTGAAGACTCATAGCTCGTCTCTATAGTTCGAGTTGATTAATTTGGGGACTGAAATTGGGCCTAAATATGTGAATTTGGGAAAGTGTTGCTCCCCAGGTGAAAGGAATAAGTTTATCAGTCTTTTCAAAGAATACAAAGATGTTTTTTCCTAGACGTATGAAGATCTGAAGACATATGACACCAATATAATCCAACATGTTATCCCCATCAGATCTGGAATCAAACCTTATGAGCAGCCTTTAAGGAAAATGCATCCAAAGTTGGAACCTTTAATCCAGAATGAAGTTAAGAAACTATTGGATGCTAGAATTATCTTCAAGGTTAGACAATCGGAGTGGGTTTCAAATCTGGTACCGGTAAGGAAGAAATCCGGAAAAATTAGGCTATGTGTGGATTTCAGAAACTTAAATCATGCTTCAGATAATGACAATTATCCTGTTCCACCCATGGAACAGATATTGCAAATGGTTTCAGGTTTTGAACTATTCTCTTTATTAGATGGATTCTCATGCTACAATCAAGTATTAGTAGCTGAAGAAGATAGAATTAAAACGACCTTCAGAACTAGGTGGGGAACTTTTGCTTATATAAGGATGCCCTTTGGACTCATAAACACTGGAGCTACTTTCCATAGGGCTATGGACATATATTTCCACGGTCTAATTGGTCGTAGTGTTGTAGTATACCTCGATGACATCACGATATTCTCAAAGAAAAGAGAGGAACACGCATTTCATTTCAAGCAAATTTTTGAACGCTATCGAAAATATGGTATCTCACTAAACCCCAAGAAGTGCGTGTTTGCCGTTACAGAAGGTAAGTTGTTGGGTCACATGGTTTCTAAGAAGGGGATCTCCATGGACCTAGAAAGGATCAAAGCCATTGAACAGATTCCCTTACCCCATAATAAAAAGGGCATGCAATCATTTATGGGGACAATAAATTTCGTATGAAGGTTTGTGCCAGATTTCGCTCAAATTGTTAAACCTTTGTAGAAAATGGTAAATAAAAGTGTACAATTCAAGTGGACTGATGTAGAGAAGAACGCATTTAGTAAAATTAAAACCGCTGTTGCGCACGCACCCTCCCTCAAAATTCTGGAATTTGGGAAAGATTTTATTTTGTACACTTTCGTATCTGATGATTCACTAGCAGCTGTGCTTACCCAGAAAGAAGATGGGGGAGATGAGTTCCCCATATCATTTATGAGAACCGGTATGCAAGGGGCTGAATTGAATTACCTAGTTGTGGATAAACAAGCTTATGCCATGTTCAAAGTGGTAAAACAATTCAGGCCATACATACTTAAGAACCAGACAAAGGTAATCATTCCACACCCAGCTATGAGGTCTCTTTTCGTACAAAAAGAGTTAGGATAAAGAAGAGGCAACTGGGTAACAACTCTATAGGAGTATGACCTCGAATTCAAGCCAGCCTCCATAGTTAAAGGGTAGGGATTGTGCAAACTAATGACTAAAATTAAAGACAATGAAGAAAATAGCTAGGAAAATGAAGCTGAGTTACATTTGATGGATGTATGTCCTCTTTTGACAGCTCTGGAATCCTGGTATTGAGACCTTGTGCATTACCTTCAGGCGGGATTGTTATCGGAACATTGGAATTCTAATCAAAGAAGAGCACTGCATCTTAAATCAGCCTCATATCAGATTGTCGAAGGAATATTATTCAGAAAGAATTATGATGGAGTTCTTCTTAGATGCTTAGAGAAAGAAGACGGGAAGAAGATAATGATAGACTTACATAATGGGCCTACTGGAGGACATTTCTCCGGAGATACAACAGCACATAAAATTCTCAGAGCTGGATACTATTGGCCCACACTGTTTAAAGATGCACATGCCCATGTTACAAAGTGCGACATCTACCAAAGGTGTGGTGGAAGACAAGTTAAAGCAGCAGGACCATTAAAGCTTGTAATGATAACAGAACCTTTTGAGCAGTGGGGGATGGACATCATTGGAGAGATAAAGCCAAATTATTCCTTGCAACACAAATATATTCTAATGGCAACCAACTACTTCACTCGTTGGGTCGAGGCCATTTCGTTGCGTAAAGTAAATGAAGATGTGGTCATGGACTTCTTGCAAGATCATATTATGACCAGGTTTGGAGTTCCAATTTCTTTAGTTTTTGATAATGCTACTTATTTTTCCTCTATTAGATTAACTGCATTTTCTCATGAGAAAGGAATTAAGTTGCATTACTCTGCAAATTACTATCCACAAGGAAATGGTTTGGCTAAATCTACGAACAAGAATTTGATTAGAATTTTAAAAAAGACTGTGATAGAAAACCAGAGGACTTGGCACTCAACATTACCAAATGCTCTTTGGGATAATAGGGTCACCCCCAAGACTTCGTTAGGTGTGTCCTTGTATACCCTTGTTTATGGAAAAGAGGCCATTCCACCCCCTAATATCATGCTACCCTCTTCCATAATTGCTCAAGAATCCGGAGGATCAGATAATGAAGTGTTGCAAATGAGGATACATAATCTTTTGAAGGCAGAAGAGTCTAGGTCCAGGGCCAGAGAATGTTTTAAACAACAACAGGAGGTAGTAAAGAGATGGTTTGATAAACACAAAGCTAAAAAAAAAGAATTTGAGGTGGGAGATTTGGTTCTCAAATGGGACCACCCCCATGATGAGAAAGGAAAACACATGAAATTTCAATAGTTATGGGTAGTCCCTTTCCAGATTGCGGCAAAACTTGGCCCCTCAACCTATAAGTTGCAAGATTTATAGGGATGGGAAGAGAACTTACTAGTAAATGGTCTAGTTCTTAAGCCTTATTTTTCTTGATTTTGTTTATTTTGTTCCGTTTTGTACATAAATAAATTGATTGCTTGGCTGTTTGTTTTTTTGATTTATTTTATTTTTGTTTGTTTTTAGTTTAGATTTTGATTGATTTCAATAAAAGAGGTAAAATTTTGGTTGCATGGAGAGCATCAGAATTCTAGATTAACTAAAATCCTTGATTATAAGACTGTGTACTATTGTTTTATCTGAAATAATTTCTTCTAGTTTAACAGTTTTCCTAAATGGCTATGAACACATTGAAGTCCTACTTAATCCTTGTAAAATAACTCAGGATCAAAACTCTAGAATACTCTTTCGAGGCTCCATCCATCTCACATGTAAAATGTCCTAGGGGGTGACAGCAAAAGACCCACAGAAAGGAAGCAAGGTAAACAATATATTATATATAAATGATCCCATGCCAAGAATTGAAAGCCAAAAGGCAGATAAGAGTCAAAGAACTCCTAAGAAAGCAATAGGTACCAAAACATAGTACTGAATCATTTAAGTACAAAATTGCCAAGTTCTTCTCCGTCTGTGAGCTAAAAGTCAAATGCATCTCTCACACAAAAGGACACTATGGATAGAGGAGCCTAAATAAAAAATTTAGAAAGAAAGGCATGCAAGAGGACTTGTAAAGGACAAAAAAGTCCAAAAGCACAAAAAAGTGCAAAATGGCATAGGAATGAGGAACAAATGAATATTTCTGTTTACCATATGTTACAATCCTGTGGTGTTCGAGCTGGAAGCTACCCGAAGATAGAGGTAAAAAAATGAAACTCATCTTCCCGGCCTCAAAAGAGTTATCTTGACTTGGAAATCTTGGTTTCCATTCTCCTAAATTGGACTATCATCAATGATTAAAAGTACATATATTTGCCGTTTGGGAAATCCAGACATCTAGGAGAATTCAACATGTTGGTTTTATTGTTAAATAATCTGTTACTTAAGGAATAAATTGTCTAGAGATATAGGTTCACCAGGTAGTCGCCAATTGTTGTAGTTGCAATTGTTTTCCCAAATTTCTGAAATTTTGGACCCTCCTTTTTATTTTATCTTTCCTAGGAGTGTGTGGATTCATGAACTCTGTCTTGTTTTTTCCCTCTGCTACAGTTTGGATCGTCTTGAGGTCAACTGTTTTCATGCTTTTCGGAAAATTGCTTGTGTCTACGACTGCTTTGGGTTGTGGAATTTAAAATTTGATTTGAAAATGTTGTCCTTTGATCTGAATGATTTCTTTCATTGATATCGGAAGTCTATTTCTCGTTTTCACCGCTGTTTCGTAGGTGAAACAAAATTTTTTCATCACTGCCCAGTAGAAAGTCTTTTGGAACTTAACATTTTAGTTTGGTTGTTTGAAGGTCATTTAAACAATGCAACGGAGCCATATTTCCCTATGGGGCCTCTGTTGCGAAAGCTAGACGATGAATTTTCTGACGGATAGCTTTTTCTTTTTCGACACCGCGATCTTATTATTTTGACTTGCTTTGCGTTATCGGAGGGGTTTTTGAGTATTTATCAGAGGGCTATTTTTTTGTGTCGTCGACACGGCGGTTGCGTTGAACTCAGCATCATAGGCGTTTAGTCGTTGAAACTTCTGATTGCTATAGTTTTTATTGAAAGTGGAAGACGTAGTTCTTTTGTCTTCCGTTGTTGCGGCGTTTTAATGCACTAACCAACCGACGTTTGTGTCGTTTCGTTCACCGACGAGGGGTTTTTTCCGTTCGATGCTTTAGTTTTTATTCTTTTTGGTGCCGATTGACTTAATAGTCTCGCAGGAGCTGTAGTTTGTTCGCTGTTCACTGTTGCGGCTATGAATACGACTATGCTTCCTGAGTCCTTAGTTCTTCACTTGCAAGGTTTTTATGTTGATCACAGAAGCCGTTGTTTGTATGGTTTCCACTATTGCATCTCTTTAGCAAGCTGACCATCCAATGCTATAGTTGTTTTGATCTCCAATGCGACAACTTTCAATGCTTTATTTCGTCATCACTTTATGCAGACCTAGGATTCTTATTTTTGGTTTTCACCATTATGGTGGCTTAGTGAAATAACCTTCTGACTTGTAGTTTTCCCATTCACTGATGAGGAGTTTTATCTGCCCGATGATTATTTTTCCCTCCGGTGAGGGTTTTCCCGCCTGTTCTGTGTGTTTTTACCCCATCTTATGGGTGGCGGAGGTTTCATATTCTATCATTTTAAGGTTTTCACGATGAGAGCACAGTACAGGGCCTCATTTTGATGATCAATTTTATTGTTAGTATGGTTTACATTTGTTGAAAAGATGCAGTCCGAATTAATGATGAATTTTTTGTTTTAACTACAGACGGACTTAGAAGATTCTTTAGATTACTGTTGCAAAGAAGACATAGTTGAAGGACAAAGCAGAAGGAAGTTGGCTGAAAAGTGATAAGCAAAGATGTTCTGAGATCAATGGGATCTTAAAAGGGACAAATAAAAGACAAAGCAAAATTGATAAAACAGGGGCCTAGGCTTGGAAAAGATTCATTAGTTACCAAGCTGGTCCCGTTTTATGAAGTACTCATAAGTCTTAATCGGAAGTCTAACGCATTATATGAATCACGAGCACTCACAAAAGGACAAATTTGTGAGATTAAACGGTTGGGGGAGCCCAAAGGTCACACGGTTGGGGAAGCCCAAGAATTTTTCTATTTTGTTTAAATATAGGAAAGTTAGAGGGAATTGGGGCTTTTTCCCTGGAGAAACTTATGAACCACTTGTTGTAAGAGGAATGACTTCGTTTTACAATAATAGATTACAAATTTTGCCTATTGGAGAAGGTGCTTTGTGGAATGTTTGAATGTGATAAAGTGAAAAATGTTGAAGGGGAACTATTTCATTTTCAACTATGTTTCATTAACTGTGAGAGCGTTCTAACTTTCTGAACCTATGTTCTTGTTTGAATGTTCTCTGGTTTATTCTGTGATAATTTCCACTATGAGTAATGGAGGTTTTTAACGGTTGATGAGCTATCTTGTCGTGTATATCTTTCTTCATGTTTATGTGTTTTGGTTCTAATAACAACTATCTATGATTTATCTTAACATGTGAATAGTATTACATTACTCATGAATTAATATTTTGCTCCCTAGGGATAGCTTAGTTAGTGTTTTTTTTTTTCTTTCTAGTTGTGTTTGATTTAGATGTGAGAGAGTCTAAGACGAGAGGTAAGAACCCGTGCATCAAATTGTGACCACTCCTTGCATTCTTTATCAATATGCATATTAGATAGGCACTTGCATATCATACTTAAAGTAAAAAATACAAAAATATATACGGTGGATCGGGCCGCAACCGGTAAAAACCTTTTTTTTTGTTACTTGACCTACGGTAGCTGGACCACAAACTGGACGGATTCCCTACACCAAACAGTCACAGGCTAGTTGGGAACGTTGACTGGGGAGAATCCCTTGCTGTTGTCACCTACGAATTTCCAGGCCTCAACAGCCCCATTCATACATGCTTGAGTCTACATCCCCTTGTCCTTGTGAGCACCCATTGATACCCTTCCCAAGATTTCCATTGCATTGTAAGCTTGTCATGGACATGGAGGATTGAAGTGGTGGAGGCCCAGGTGTAGGACTCATTTTATCCATTTCGACAAGGTGTCGACAGAGGTTGTCACTTGTATCTCTATTTACAATTAATAGAAATATCCATTTCTCATCCATTGTATGTGTGTAATTATGAATATTCTTGTCCATGGATGTAGCTGCTTTTATTTATACATATTGGATTTATATATGCTAGAGTAGGACTATCACTTAATATCTATCATGCTTGTATTTTTCGTTGTTGTTGAGAATGGAATGTAGGTGCAAGTGTGTTTGAAAATATCAACGGGGATCTACTACAAGTTTCTGGAATAAGGTACGCCTTTCATCCCCTAGTGTTAGTTTTTTTTTATCTCTATTGCATATAGAAATGGGTTTATTTCTGGTGTCATATAGTCTATTGTGGTCTACCCCAAGCCATAGGAAATCTTCTTCGTAACAAAATTGGCGACTCCATTGGGGATTTTCCTTTTTGGTGGGGCTGTGGGTGCACTTTTCACTCGATTTTCTCTTTGTTTCTCCTCGCTTATGTGTCACATTTTGTAGTATGTTCATCCATTGAAAGTCCCCTATAGTGGTTTGACCCTTGGCTTTCTTTTTACCACTTTCTTCTCTATATACATAGGTCATAGTATGTACAATCACTTATATATGTAGGCTGTCCTCTACCTAGTCATGTACATATGCCACTATTCTTTAAAAAATCATGTACATCCTCCCTTTTGGTTTAGTTTTTGATGTGGGAAGTTGTTGGGTGGGTTGTGAGTGTGGCTAGGTCTTCCTGGGTATTGATGTTGTCTGTTGACTACTTCTTTTGTGACCAGAGACCCCTTTTTCATTGATTTTTCTTTGAAAGTAGTTCTAGTCATTTATCTCCTTTTTTGTTTTGCCATTAGTGCATTAGTATTTTTGTCTTGGTGTCTTGCTTGGCTTGTGTTTAATGCTTGCTATAGAGACTGATAATTTTAATTCCTTTTTTGCATTTTCATTCTTTTATATTGAAAATACAAAATACTTATATTGTTGCATTCTTACTTGCATTTCATATATGGATTTAAGGAGGTACTTGCACTGGATTGCTTGGATGAGAGTTGTGTTTAGGATTTCATATAGGAAGGATTGATTTGGAATTTGGAAAGGAATGAACTTTTGTGCATTTCATGTAGTTCCATACCCCTTTCTTCACATTTAAAGACAAATTGCACTTGGCATTGTTTGTTAGGTGTGCATATTTACTTTAATGTTGAGTCATAACATCACTAGTTGGATGGTCATTACCCTTGAGTAATCACAACCCTTAAATTGAACGCTTAATTTAAAATGGATTACATTTTTTATTTGATAGAGGTGCACCAACAAGCTTAGGTTGCAGAGTCTTTGAATAGGGTGTCGTGAGTAAATTTTTTCAAGAATACAAAACAAAACAATTAGGTGTCTGTCCAGGTGAGAAGAGAAATCTTTGATATAATTAGTGTTATCAGGAGGCTCCTCTTACACAAGAGTTAAGAATGAGGCAAAGTACACATTTGTGGTGGAGATAGCCCCTTGCCACTCTCTATGTAGCACCAAATATATTTCCAGGATCTTATTTGTATATGGGGTATTTTGAGGTACCTTTGGTGCTTTTGAGCTTCGAGCTTTGTTACCCTGTTGATACAGTAGATCCCGCCTGCGACTATCAGCCTGAGCATTTGTTATATTGGGGTGACCTTAGTTGCATTACCTAGGTGTCATAAGGGGTATTTGTATAGGTTATTATGTGATTGTCCTAACCAGGTAGGGGTCAGACAACAAATTCACTTTATGCGTTGAAGTTGAGGGCCACTATAATTGGTTACACACCTCTTCTTGTAGTGTATGAGAGTCTCAAGCCTCTCCTAGATGAGACATATCTGCTGCATTTGGGAGCTCATTTATCCTCCATCTTGGCTTGTTTGCATCTGGATTATATTTTCTTAGGAGTGTGCTCTTTGTGCGCTAGTTGGATTTAGGGATCACAGTTACTTGAGTATATTTATATTCTCTTGATTTCGGGTCCTTTTATGTTCAACATGTTTGATATCGCTACTAGTATCCCGTCACCCGCTCCAGGTCCCAGTGCAGACACTGGTGTTGGAATGGGGGGCACTATAACCGCTTACCTTGCTCATAGATTTAAGAGTGGTCATATTCCACCCTCTACTCCATTTGTGGGAGGATTTCACTTCCTTCACTTGGTCTTAACACCAGTGTTCGTTATCACAGGGGTGGTAGTGGATGCGTGAATGTTGGGCCTACACCTTACATTCCTTCTTATGTCCCATTGTACACCACACTATTTCCTTCGAATGCATTTATCATGGATCAATCCTCCCTATATCCTATAGTTTGGACTCTTTACTGACTATTTTAAGCTATTTTGGACTGATATTATTGTCATGTAGGGTCCATTTTTTGTATACTCTCTGTTGGGCTCCGGATTTATAACATTTTCTTGCAGGTTTTTGAGACGATTGTTTACTTTTCCGCATGTGCACACCGACGAAGCTCATCCATTAGCTATTATTATGATCATTATTTTAGCTTATGTTGTTTATATATATCACATTCCTCCTGTACAAATTTCATGATTATCCAAATGGTATTCATTCGATTTTATGCTACTCAAAGAAGGCCATGAAGAAGAAGTGTTTTGTAGTGCTTTGCGAAATGGAGGAAGTCGCTATGGCTCATGTAGCGTGGCCAAAATTAACAATTGCTCTATGCTTGTCGTGAACTTTGAAGACTATCACTTTGTTTTTTTCGGAAGATGAAATATTGAAGGATTCAATGCTATATGATACTTGGCAGGAACTTGAATTGAAGGCGAGACAATATGAGTCATTGCTCAAGCTGATAAAAAATTAGGAATATTTCCCAACATCAATGCTGTCGACTAGATATAACATTCATGTATCTCATGTATCAGTGATTAAATGATCAACGCCATGTGTTTACAGCCACACAAAGAGACATCCAAGGAAAATAACACAGATGCTGAAGGTAGGTTGACATTGGCAGATGCTTTGGTTTATGCATGCAGAGAAGGCGTTGATTTATACGAATGGGTCAAGATCTCTTTAACGAAAATGGTGGATAGCTCCCTCACATTAACCTATCTTCCCAGCTCCACGTTTTAATCTTTTATTCTGAAAATTAATGTATCACCTCATCTCATGACACTTCATGTCATGAGATTAGGCATTCATAAAAAACGGTTGCATAATTCTGTTATTGATTTACAAGTCATCAAAAATGTTATTGCTCATCTTAAGGGGCGCAAGAGCATTCGGTTTCACATCTAACCGATTTGTAACCAATAGATTGCTTATCTAGGGCGCAAAGCCATGCATTGTAACGGAGCTGAAACGTTATATAAAGAGCTGCTATGCTCGAGAGATGTAATAGAGATATACAGAGCATAGATTAGATAGAAGAATGGAACAGAGATCAAATCTCCAAGCACTCATATTGTTCTTATTTTCAATAAAGCAATTAGAGTTTCATTGATACGACTTTTTTCATTGCAAGTTTGCTGTAAGTTATTCATTTTTCAGTATGCGTTGATCTAAAGAACAGTCTGTTGACGGAGAAGGCAGGGCCCCCCTTCGATGGAAACAAAGCTGTATACATTGCATTTATAGTAGACTCCATCTTCAGATTTGAACATCATCTTTCAGCAAAGATTTTATTTCAGTTTATATTGTCAGTTGTCTCATTGATTTAATAGAACAGAAGTAGCATTTGATTTCAGAACAGAAGTAGAAGTTTCATTTGATTGCAACAGAGGGTTTAGCATTTCAAGATTCAAGTTTAAATGTTATCTTTTTCAGCCATCAATTTCATCTTTCAGTTGTTCAGTCTTCTTATCGATTTCATAGTGCAGAAGTAACAGTGACATTTAGGAACTAGTCTGGATATTTCATGAAATAGAGAGGTTTCATTTGATTACAATAGAGAGTTTCATTGCATTACGAGATAGAAGTTGCTGAGTTGTGTGGAGTGATAAGTAGCAAAAATGTAAACATTGCTTTCAACCGTTAATGTTCAGCCATTGTTTTACATGCATATGATCATTTTCTGATTGGTGTAGAATTAGTATAGAACAGTTTTATGAAATGGGTACAGAACAGATTAGTGCAGAATGAATGTAGAACAGAGCAGAATAAAGTAGCTTCTTTCCAACAAGTTTCTTTTAGCAGTTCAGAAAATAGTTTAACATTCTTTAAACTCCCTCTTCAACCCTGCATTTCCTGTGCTGGTTCCTTTAAGTCTACCTTCCCGGGTTGACAATTAAATGTTGGTTCATATGTTATATATTTACCCAACATTTTGGCGCCGTTGCCGGGGAGTTACTAAAAAGGATTGGAGAGTGGGTACTGCATTAATAGAAGGCAAAGGGGAGTTGCTTCAAGGTAAGCTGTTATTTTGCTCATTTTATGAATTTCTTGTCTGAGAAGTTCAGGTAGATAGGATTCTTTTACAGTACACAACAAGGTGGAGGGGAAACATTAAGATGCAAAGACGAATTCACTATGGGATTCCCATGGTGTAACAGCTTGCCGCATCCACTTTAGTGGGTTGCCCCAAATTCTTGTTGTTTCCTTCTGCAGCAGAGTCTTCATTTCAGCAGTGTTAGATTTGATTCAGCAGTTGATTTCGTCAGTATAAGAGGGTGTGCATTTGATTCAGTAGAAGCACTTTTCCTTTCAGCAGCGAGTGCATTTTATTTTATTTTAAGCTAGTGTGGGTTTCAAAATTATTATCAGTTGGTGTGACTTTCAAAGTTTTTAGACAACCCCCTACAACAAAAGAAAAAAATCACAAAAATCGACTAATGGATCCAATATTGAATGAACGGAAGAAGGTATTGTTGCAAGAACTTTCGTGCATCTTGCAGGAACTTGAAGAGATCTCTGCAGCTCAAGAGATGGAGGAGGAATCAGTTGATTCAGTGGTTTTGTGTGAACATCTTTTCCAACCTGCAGAGAACAATGAGCAATTAGAAACTCCAGCAGCAACAGAACATGGTATGCATAATCATATTGACCAGTGGTTTCAATCTATTTTACAGCCTTCAGATGCTCTTCTTCTTCAGCAATTCTTGGACATCAAGCAACTGGTGTTTCTTGCTCAGCATGCTTCGGCACTTATGCATCCATATCTCCTATCAAAGGGCATGAATGCATTACTGATTTTGCTAAGACGGTGGCTACATTGGTTATTTGCCTATACTTAAAGAAATGAAACATTTCTTTAAGTAGGTAGGTAGGATAGTGAATAAAAGATAGCACCTTTAGATAGTTTTTGTTTTCTGCAAATAAAAAGAGCATCAACTGGAATAAGAAGTGATTGAAGATTTTCTATCTAAATGATGAATGGATGAGTTGACAGACTATGCTCAGAGTACAGGGAATATTCTCAGCAGTTCCTATTAATCAAGCTGGACAGTTCTCGGGACTGTTAACATTCTATTACCATGCCAGTGTTAAAGAGGTGAATTTGTTTGCATGAGGACATGCAAAAGGCTCGGCATGGGGGGGATGTTGGGCTCCGGATTTATAACATTTTCTTGCAGGTTTTTGAGACGATTGTTTACTTTTCCGCATGTGCACACCGGCGAAGCTCATCCATTAGCTATTATTATGATCATTATTTTAGCTTATGTTGTTTATATATATCACATTCCTCCTGTACAAAAGATGAGCAATTTCATGATTATCCAAATGGTATTCATCCGATTTTATGCTACTCAAAGAAGGCCATGAAGAAGAAGTGTTTTGTAGTGCTTTGCGAAATGGAGGAAGTCGCTATGGCTCATGTAGCGTGGCCAAAATTAACAATTGCTCTATGCTTGTCGTGAACTTTGAAGACTATCACTTTGTTTTTTTCGGAAGCTGAAATATTGAAGGATTCAATTCTATATGATACTTGGCAGGAACTTGAATTGAAGGCGAGACAATATGAGTCATTGCTCAAGCTGATAAACAATTAGGAATATTTCCCAACGTCAATGCTGTCGACTGGATATAACATTCATGTATCTCATGTATCATTGATTAAATGATCAACGCCATGTGTTTACAGCCACACAAAGAGACATCCAAGGAAAATAACACGGATGCTGAAGGTAGGTTGACATTGGCAGATGCTTTGGTTTATGCATGCAGAGAAGGCGTTGATTTCTACGAATGGGTCAAGATCTCTTTAACGAAAATGGTGGACATCTCCCTCACATTAACCTATCTTCCTAGCTCCACGTTTTAATCTTTTATTCTGAAAATTAATGTATCGCCTCATTTCATGACACTTCGTGTCATGAGATTAGTCGTTCATAAAAAACGGCTGCATAATTCTGTTATTGATTTACAAGTCATCACAAATGTTATTGCTCATCTGAAGGGGCGCAAGAGCATTCGGTTTCACATCTAACCGATTTGTAACCAATAGATTGCTTATCTAGGGCGCAAAGCCATGCATTGTAACGGAGCTGAAACGTTATATAAAGAGCTTCTATGCTCGAGAGATGTAATAGAGATAGACGGAGCGTAGATTAGATATAAGAATGTAACAGAGATCAAATCTCCAAGCACTCATATTGTTCTTATTTTCAATAAAGCAATTAGAGTTTCATTGATACGACTTTTGTCATTGCAAGTTTGCTGTAAGTTATTCATTTTTCAGTATGCGTTGATCTAAAGAATAGTCTGTTGACGTAGAAGGTAGGGCCCCCCTTCGATGGAAACAAAGCTGTATACATTGCATTTATAGTAGACTCCATCTTCATATTTGAACATCATCTTTGAGCAAAGATTTGATTTCAGTTTATATTGTCAGTTGTCTCATTGATTTAATAGAACAGAAGTAGCATTTGATTTCAGGACAGAAGTAGAAGTTTCATTTGATTGCAACAGAGGGTTTAGCATTTCAAGATTCAAGTTTAAATGTTATCTTTTTCAGCCATCAATTTCATCTTTCAGTTGTTCAGTCTTCTTATCGATTTCATAGTGCAGAAGTAACAGTAACATTCAGGAACTAGTCTGGATATTTCATGAAATAGAGAGGTTTCATTTGATTACAATAGAGAGTTTCATTGCATTACGAGATAGAAGTTGCTGAGTTGTGTGGAGTGATAAGTAGCAGAAATGTAAGCATTTCTTTCAACCGTTAATGTTCAGCCATTGTTTTACATGCATATGATCATTTTCTGATTGGTGTAGAATTAGTACAGAACAATTTTATGAAATGGGTACAGAACATATTAGTGCAGAATGAATGTAGAACAGAGCAGAATAAAGTAGCTTCTTTCCAACAAGTTTCTTTTAGTAGTTCAGAAAATAGTTTAACATTCTTTAAACTCCCTCTTCAACCCTGCATTTCCTGTGCTGGTTCCTCTAAGTCTACCTTCCCGGGTTGACAATTAAATGTTGGTTCATATGTTATATATTTACCCAACACTCTCTCCGAGGATTTGACCCGTTCATTCCCATGAAAGGTATAATTTTGAACTAGTACATAGGATAGGATCACTTTTTCGTATGCATCATGCATCGTCCTATGATCATGTCTCCTTAACTATGGGTACGAACCCACTTAGTAATGTTACAAAACCTTCACACTGCTACTAGAAGTGGCATTACGTAAGTGGTAGAGCCTTCCTATTCATGGGTGCTCTATCTATATCCCACTTTTCCATTTGGTACCCATGCCGTGAGTCCTCCCTTAGGTATGGGAGTCCCTTGTAGTCCCGCCATGTCTGTGAGAAAGAACCTCATATTCTTTCTTAAAATTAATGTTGGCCATCTTCCACAGGGACTCTCATTTATATCAAGCTTTAATTTCATTTTCATGTGTCCGCTTGTCGTATTGAGATTTATGTCAGCTCCCTACTACCATTTTATGAGCCATATTGTAGTGCGGATTTCTCTCTGGCTACATGCAGATCCACCAACCTTAGCTCATCTAGAGCATAAGGAAGAGTTCAAAAATAACATAAATAAGACAATAACAACAAATATTTTTTCGGGTTTTCACATATATATAAACTAACTAATGTAAGGAATAAAATAAACACACCTTTCTGAAAATGGGCCACCTTAGCCATCCTTGGAAGTGGTTCCACAGCTCCACTGTTTGGGTATCCAATATCTTCTACAAATAGTTGTCAAATGGGGGGAATGGATCCAAATGGGTATGGAGTGAAAACAACGTACACCGCGAGAAATGGGGAAAAATATGGAAGGGAAAGTATGTGATGTGATTGATGAAAAAATGGCAAAAAGTGATCCAAAAGTGTTTTGGAGGAGTCCTTCACAATGTATTTATAGTATGGTCCTAGGGTTTTTTGACCCATGGTAATGACCCATGGTATTTATTTATGTTTTTTTGACCCATTCTCCTTTTTAGGGGTTTTGACCCTTTTTGGGAGAGAGTGGGGGTAAATCATAGTAAATTCTCATCATCCCTTCATTTGTGGGAAGGAATAATGATGTTTTGGACCATTTTTAGTGGAAATACAATTGTGAAGTTAAAAAATGAAGGAAATTTGGTGGGAATATGATGTATGCATATGGTTTATACCATGGAGAGCTAGGTGAACACTTTTTAGTGTTAACATATTTCCCCTGATGTGTGAGGGAAGGAGCTCATCGTATGGCCGATGGAAATCATAGGATCATGGGAATATGGTGACACCAACGAAGAGACTGGAGAGGATCACAAAGAAGTGGAGATTCATTGTTCGGACTACAGTGGATTTTGGTTTTTTATTGGTTCTAAAAAAAGGATGAGATACATATAATGTGTGACATGTATATGTATGAGGCAAGAATATCCATGCTCGTAACAATGTCAAAAAGAATAAATAATGAGGATCAAGGCTCAAAATAATGGGAGCTGATCAATACATATAAAATTGGTGAAACATAATGGTGGCCTCAATGGGAGGATGAATACATATAATGATTTGAAGGACTGATACATAGAAATAATGGAATTCTCATGGAATGCAATATCATCATAACTGATGCTCTACTAGATCTATAAGTGTACATAGCTAGAAGGAATCAATGACTGAGAGTAAGAATATTTGAGGTACAATATATATAGAATCAAGTACTGGAGATACACGAAAGCATGGCATTGATACGCTTCTAAACAGTGTCTCCATTGCAACCAAAAAATAACAAGGGACATGAAACTGTATGGGTCCCATGGTAGACTCACCAATGTGCTAGAGTCAGGTGACAACCGGGGTATTCAAACAAATAATGAACGGAACAATACCCTGTATGAATCTCAATGGTGTGATGATGTATCTGAAGTCAAGCACATGAGACACAACTAACTCTAAAGGCACTAATGACTCCTTTCAAGTGGTCCAAGGAACTCATCAATGAGGTGGATGAAACTAGGATACAGGGACCTCTGGGTCTATTCTCTAGAATAGATGTGCTGACGTTGACAGAGGGAGACTTGCAACTAATCAAGGAAATGATGTGACCTTGACTAGAAGCATGATGGGGATAACTAAAGATGTGGAATGATCAGGGGAATGGCACACTGAATGGGGGAATGGGGGCATAGGAGTATGGGGGACTCAAACTTCCTTTGTTCAAAGTATGATGGTAGGGATGACCTGGCATCAAATGGAATTGAATCGAGGGAGAGGGATCATAGCTGTAATACCAGGAATATAACTGCAATGGGAAATACTAGGGGAGGTAACTAGACTAGTGATATCCATGGGATCCAAGGAAGACTCATCATAGAATAATCTGAACAAAGGAGGCCCAATGGGGGAAAGATTCCATAATGTGATATCAGATGTGGTCGTTCTTAAAGACACTATTTGGGCCTTTTTCATAGTTTAAGGAGCATAGAGAAGGGATAGAAGTACACTCAATATGATACGATCTCGTGGATTTTTAGCGAGCCCAATAAAGTAAATGCTCGATGGCATTTTCAATTTTTAGAAAGTCTGAAAACAGGAAGAAGAATCTAGTGTGGTATCTTTTTCTTTAATAGTCTCCTAATCCCAAAAAATGATAAAAGTATACAAAGGAGAGTTCTCCCAACATTTGGGGGAAGGGAGACTTCTTTACCATTGGTAGTCCAATCATGTCAGAAAAGATTAAACCTATATTGACTGGATGATCATTCAAATACTTTTATGAGCATGAACGAGAGGGATAGAAAAGAGCTTAAAGACTACTCATAATGAGATTTTTCGTAAAGTACGATCCCAATGTCCGAGAAAGCATAAAATGATACAAAGGGAAATGTTCCTAGCTAGAAGGTGCTAGGGTGATCATTTTCTTATAATAGTCAATGTAGTCCGAAAAATGATATAAACAAGGCCACATAGAAGCCCTTTAAAATAATATAATGAGCATGAAAGGAAGCAAGCATGCTCAACAATCTTCTCATTCTTTTAGGAGTTAGAAAAGAGCTTAACAGAAACTCCATAATGGTTAGTCAAGTAAGGAGGAAGTGTTCAATGTATGAAAATAGGTTATGTTGTGAACATGGCTAATAGGAATAATTGAGGAACACTGATGGGGCCTCCTTGTGGGACGATAGATGGTGGTATAATAAGACCAAATGTGTAGTATGGATGGAGCAGATGGATTGTAAACATGCCAATATGTACAAGGGGTGATTTGTGTGGTGGAACAAAAATCGAGACACCTTTCAAGAAATGGACCAAAAAATCATGGCATAGATCGAGACACAAGTCTCGTTAAAAGATATAGGTCATAAAATCGAACTCGGTGGTGCAAACGACGTGAAAAACGAACACCGGATGACTCTGTGGTGGACGAAAGAAAAAATAGACCAAATGGAGTCCTATAAATAGGGGGGACCACATGACATGTGTCATTTTCACTAACCAGTGTTGAGTTGGAGGACCCCAGAACAAAACTGCTGATTTCTTGTGATTGGACCAGCGGTTTTTCGATCTATGACTTGTAGGTAAGAGCTCTGATCAAACCCATATTTTTTAGTGGATTGGTTTTGTGTTTTTCTCACTTTGGGGGACTTAGCTGAGCCTGAAGGGTTCTCAGGGATGTGTCACACTTTTTGAGTTAAAAGGAGTGACTAGGTTTCTCTTATCGGGTAGACAGGCGCGACTCAGGTCACACCTATTCAGAGGATAAGAGTGACCCAGTCGCACATGTTCAATCTTTTGGAGAGACTTGGGTCACACAAAAGGGATAAACATGTGCGACTTAACCTAGAATGGGTTTTTTTGTACATGACTGGACCTAACAGGGACTGTGTGTATGTACAGGATTCCTTAGGTGATGTGGCGGGGGTGAGATATTGGGGACCTCTGAGGGGAGGTATATGACGACCCAACGGTGCAACGTTTTCTTGCACAATGTGGGATATTGAAGTTTTTCCAGATCCCACTTATGCGTTCAAAAAAACTATTGTTGGATAAGCTGGTGAGCTTTTGGGATTGGGAGGCAAAGTGTTTTATCATCTAGGGGGAGTGGATAGAGATCATGCTCCTTGATGTATACTTTCTGACTGGACTCCCAGTGTTGGGCATGATTGGCTACATGACATCGAATCTCACACATGGGGTGTCACTCGATGACCTCTACGATAGGAATTGCTATGCCTCCACATCAATGCAATCGTCATACATACTGGTGTGCGACATTGAGAGTCTACAGACTCAAGCGATCATAGTGATGGTGCTATGCATACTGGGATCATCGAGACCTCACAAGATCTCTGGAGGTCAGCTCTAGATGGTGGAGCATGTGCTGAGGGGCACCTACTTTAGGTGGGCCTAGATGTAATTGAATCAGGTTCGACGTGAGCTGAACCATGCTAGTTTAGTGGGAGGGCACTTATGCTTCCCCTCGTTCTTGTGCTCATTATTTTTTGAGCAAATTCCTACACTATGACCACATTAGAAGGTGCATGAGGGAGGACCTCGCGATCCTCACATGAGCAGGTGGTGCGAGATGATGATCATGGAGGGATGCGTCTTGGTATGGATTACCGGGGAGATCCTAAGATGCCTCAAACTCCAGGACATGCCTATGGACATGACCGCATGTATACATGATGCTTTATATGGTTTCATTCATATATAGTGTTAACCAAAAAAATCCCTCAGTGAGCTCTACATGACGAGATCCGAAAGAGATCCATGCACGATCCTCATTTGACCCCCACACCCTCAAAAAGGCTCAAAAATATGAAAAAGGGCTTAAAAACCCCTCAAAAGAGCCAAAATAGCTCTTATAGGGGCTAAAACCTCCAAAAAGGGGCTACAACCCCTCAAAGGAGCTTAAAACCCCCAAAGGATCTAGGAATTGGGCGAAAGGGGATAAAAGCTCAAAAAAGGGGCTTAAAACCCTAAGTCTCTAAGAAAAACTATAAATAGAGGGGTGGGGGTCACTCTCAACTAACTCCTTCTCTCCCTATCATTATGCTACCCATGTGAGTGCCTTGAGACCATTTTCCTCTCAAGCCATTCACCCTCCCTCTCCTCCTTTTCTCCATTGAGCCAAAGCTCCCATTCCATTGAGAGGTGCTCCCAAAGCTTGGGCATGGTGGCCCATTTCCACCTAGAGAAGGTATAGTCTTTGTTTTCTGTCATTTTTCTTATAGTTTTTCTAACATATTTTTTCTTGCAGGTTTGTTACTCATACTTTGTTGCAAGTTTCCTTCGATTTCTTGTAGCTCTTTTGTTTGCTAACAGTTTTATGCAGGGTTTTGGAGCTTGGCCCTAATATCGGTTTTCTTTCTTTCTCATTCCATCCTCACATGAATCCTACCCTTCCATCCTATAGATGAAAGGGAGCTCTTTCTTGCCTATAGGAAGGGAAAAATCCCTACTACAGAACTGACGACCATATTAGGTCGATCCCATAGGATCCCTGGATTTAATTTCTGTGTTTCAGTTTTTATTTTCCCTAGTTTAGTTTTCTTTCAAATCTAGATTAGATCTATCTTTTTATGCATTTTAATTCATATTCAAGCCTCCTTAAGGCCAACCCGAGCCCATTCAGACACAGTACAGGTTACTGTCGACCGGCCCTGGCTCAGGCTTAAAATTTTTTCATCTTTTGGACCGGGTCGCTCTTATCAGGCTGAAAGGTGCGACCGGGTCGCTCAATCGGGCCCGAAAGGTGCGACCAGGTCGCTCAATCGGGCCTAAAAGGTGTGAATTCCTCCCAGAAAGTAGATCACTCCTGTCTGCTATTTCTGAGTGACCCCCTCCCCTGATTTAGGGAAAATTTGGTGACTGCCTCGCCACATTTCCCCTAAAGAGAGTGATCTATCTCTCAGATTCAGATTTTTAAGTTATTTGGACTGTAAGTGCGGCTCAGCGGCTTCTGTCCATCAATCTGTGTTTATTTCATTTCAGTCTATGTAAATCATTGTTAAATCAAATGGTTAATGGTTTAAAGAATCTGATTAAATCTTCAACAAAATTGCTATAGGTTAAGTTTCTGTTTTTAATTGGAAATTGATATCTTGCCTAGCCCTTCCTCCTCTACCAAGTCATAATCCTTTGGGGTATTTTGGGATAAGATGAAGGGTGAAGCTCTTATAGTAATAGGTACTTCATTTGTAATTTTCCAAAATGACTAAAAACGGGTGACTTGGAAGGTAGAGGGGGTGGAGACTATTGGGGGTTTCATGGTGTTCGCGTCCTCCCTGTTGACCGACCTTGCATCCGTAGAGTGACCTAAGGATCTATGGATGGGATTAGTCCCGTTGTGTTGAGATCCCAACACTCTTTCCTGGTTGAATGGAAATACAAGTGTAAGGAAGTCACCTAGTCAGGCTACCATAGTTCAGATTCAGGTATGGCATGTGTTTAATTTTCTGTTTACAATATACTGCTGTCATCAACAATTTACCCAAGTTATGAATTCTGCAATAAATCAGACAATCTTTGTGAAATATTCATAAACCATATTAGCAGCCACCAAAGGTAATAGAAATACAAAATCCATGCACACAAACCATACCACATAAAACAACCAATCTCAGTTCATGACGCTAAGCTAGCCATTAAAATTTATAATTTACACTAATTCAAACACTTGCAGTCTTTGAGGACATAAGTCCCTGAATGCCTTAACCATGGGAAGTAATTGGGATTATCCTAGAAACACATTGTGAGGAGTGCCATGGGAACCCCAAAGTAGCTGGATGATGAGAGGAATTGCCAAGCGAAATGGGCAACAACCCCCACTGATTAACTAGCACTCCTGTGAGGAAAAATCCAAGCGCCATCTCCTGGCAGTCTTGGTGGCTGAGTGACCACCTAAAAGCTAGTAGGAATCCATTAAAACTAGGGTCCAAAATGTCACTACCATATTTCAACACTTGACATACCAACTAGATACAATTGATCCCCCATGTTCTTTCTCACACCTGAGAGGTGATCCACCATAGTTTGGGTCCTTGAACCAACACTGTAGAGACCATTCTCAACCACCCTCTACACCATCAAAAGGCCACACAACCTCTGATTCAGACTTAGAATCATACCAATCTAAGATAGATCTACACACTACACCATCTAGCCCCATGGCTGGTGCAATCCTGGATCCATTTTTTGGCTTGGTGATTGGCAGTGGACCCACGTCCATACCCCACACCACCACCAACACCCCTATTGGAGGTCCCAACACCATCATGCAGAATGTCATAAGTTAGCTCCCTCCACCCATACTTACCAATCAAACTGTCCTACCTATCACACATGGGGGCAGTGGCCCTTCCACTCACAGAGTTCCATTTACCACACCTAGGGACAGTGGCCAATCCATAAATGTGCCACAAGTACCCCCAATTATGTAGGTGCATCATGTCCCTGCAAACCCCACCACCATTGCTTCCCCATCACACATCAACCTTGGGTCAAACCTTCCTTTCATGGCACGCCTCAACCTGCCTGACTTGGCTCGGTTAACAAATGACCCTATCTGCCATCAAACCTTTTGGCCTTCCATGCCAACCAAACTCCCCTCAAACATTCCCAAGTTTGAAGGGAAGGCAGGGGAGTGCCCCAAAAACCATATCATAATGTTTCACCTATGGTGCTCATCAAATAGCATCATAGATGATTCGATCAGACTCAGACTATTCCAACGCACCCTCACAGGTGCTGTACCAAGTGGTACATTGAGCTACCACAAGCCAAGTATCCAGATTTCAACTCCTTGGCCTTTATGCTCTTGAAATATTTCCAACTCCCCATTAGATATGGTGAAGGAGTGGAAATCTTGCCATCTTTCCACCAGAACACTGCGACCCACATCACTGACCACATCCATGAGTGGAGGTGACATTGCATCCTGTGCAATATCAAGCTTGATGACAGGATCTTCCTCGACTAGTTCTTGAAAACCTTGCTGCCACCTATAGCCAAGGACGTCACTTTCGAATGTCCCCAAACAGAGGAAGAGGCCATCATGAAGGCCCAACAATTTCACCTCATCTACGCACATTCTGGATACCTTTACACTATCATTCTAGATGCTGCCCATGCAAGTACCTCCTACCGAGATGCATCGGGGCATCCCATGCCATAGATGGCATCATAGGTTCTATCTCCCACCAACCACAGCACCGTCCAACTCCACCTGCAATACCACCACAACAAAGCAACATCCCCAGTGTTTCCTGCCAAAATCAAACTCCATAATATTCAAGAATGATGTCCCAGTTCGAAGCTACAAATTCTTATGCACAACCTGCGCCACTACAGCAAGACCAGGCAGTAGCTTGGCCGGCACAACAATATGTGGGGAAAATGCCCACATTTGTGGCACCTGCACCCTCCATGTCTACTATGCACCACCTGTGCAAGCCGCTCAAGCCCTCACCCCCATTCCGTCGGCACCTTTAGGATAGGTGTTTGCACAACAAAATCGTCCCAACCAGCTAGCCCCCAATAACCAACAAGGGAAAGCTAGAAATAACCAAGCCCAAAACCAAGGCAACAACCAACTGTAGGGAGGCGGTCAACAACCAAACCCTCCCAACAATGACGGGGCAAACCGGCCAGCCCAAAATCCTCAGTAGTCGAATGCACCTAGATGCAATGCTCCGTTGCACAAAAATCAGCCATGCAAGTTGTATGAGGTCTATGGGAACTATACACACGAATGCCCCTTCATGGGTCATGCCAAGCAACCCATTCATAAAAAGGTTCAGCATGCTACTATTATGGAGAGAAATTCCTATGGCTTGGGGTACCACAACAGACAGCTTGACTCTAGAAATCAATCCTTTCCAATATGCAATAGAAATCAAATATCTAACACTAAAGGATCAGACCTCGTACCTTATTCCAGATGATTGAAGTAGATCCCCATTGAGCTTTCCATCTTCAGCTTAAATTGATGAATCACTTCCTTGACAACAAGTAAACAAGACAAGCATACTATATATATTGGTGTTAGATCTATTCTAGCATATATAATCAACAATGTATAAGCATTTGAAATCATCCATGGATAAAATATTCATTCAACCATACATTATTGGATAGGAAAAGATATTTCTATTAATATAAAATCAGATATTACAATGGATACAACCTCTGTCGGAACATCTGCGAATCAGAGAAATTGAATCCCCACTTGGGCCTCCACAACCTCAATCCTCCATCTCTCGATAGCAAGCTCACAAGAAAAAGGCAAGTTTGGGAAGAACATAAAAGTGCTCCAAGGGACAAAGGGATGCAGACTCAAGCACAAGTTCTAGCAACAATGGACTATAGTTTCTTTGCTCTCAATTCTCTTATATGCCTTCAATGTATCAACGAGTTCCTTATATAGCTTTTCAAAGGGGTAATGAAAGGTCTAATTTGAGTGATCTCAAGGCATATGGAAGGCCAGGAGTCAAGTGAGTCAGATCCATGTCAAGGAAAACTCCAAAAGGATTTGGATTTTGTACACATCCCGATGTACGCGGTTTTAGGGGTCAAACCTGCGTATATACACGATTAGGGGTTTAAAAAGTCACGTATATGAATTTTCACATGTTTATAGGGATGGTCTAGGAAACATCAAAGGACAAAAAATGGTCCAAGGGGTTTAAGGAGTCTGCAGAGGGACAGGGGAAGGCCATACTAGAGTGATTCACCTGGAGTGGTAAAATCAGCTATAACATATGCCCCTTAATGTGTGAGGTCAGAGGGGTCATACTATGGCTGAAATACATTATAAGTCCATCCCAGAAGTGGAGTGATGAAGGATTCCAAATGGAAGACCAGCCACCCAATCAGCATAGTACAATGATACAACTCTGCACATAACTGCAAATACATATAGCAGTCCCGGATACATAAGAGTACAATGGCCATGAATAGGTATGATACAAAATATCACATAAGTGGTCATTTCCACGTACAATATACATAGATCAGAATCTCCATGATGAAGATATACAAAGGATCATGATCTCCATAATGGCTGAAGATATATAATGGATCAAGATCTCCATAGTAGCTGGAAATATCTGACATATACTGGAATCAAGTCACGAGAGCTGAAATCTCATGAACACTGGCATGATCAAGGAGGTAGCATATAAGAGATGCCACTAGGCTGGAAGGTATTCTACACAAACCGCTACGAGTACATGTCCTACTATGTGAATAGAGGTGTCGAGGTCAAACATAGTAGTTCATCGTCTAATTACTGGTCATTGATGTATATCATTAACAGACGCGAGATCATCCACCGATAATGAAAATGGGAATCAAGGTACTAGAGTGTAAAATAACAAGTGTGAATAAATGTGTTGAGGTGGAACACTTGAGAGGATCCATCGATCAGGGGACATTGATGTATTCCCAAAGACTATCAATAGCGAAAGAACCTACCACTGATGACTGCAAGTCTCAAGGCACTAAAAAATGACTCTAGATTCCAATCCTAGAATAAATGATGTAAAGTTGATGGGATGAAATCCGCTGGAAGGAGGGCATTAAGGCATCCCCCATCATCCAACACGAGGTACTCAACAAAGCTGTATAATGTGGAAGGACTCGATCATAATGTGCATGAACCAGTAGCTGTACCGGGAATGGCCGACATGCAAAGTCAAGATAACTGAGGAATGATCGACTCAGGTTTCAACTTCCTTCGAACAAAAGCATAACGGTGAATGGTGACTGAATAAATGAAACATAGACTCGATATACAAAACTAGGACATCTCTGCGACATAGGAGGCATCGACAAAGGCTCCATGGGGATTGGAAGCTTAACTAGTCAGTAGAGATAAACTCAGATAAATGAGTATAGCTCCTAAATTTAAACTATAAACCCAACCAACGGATGTGATAAATAGTGCTCTATTTGAAGGTGACACAACTCGACAGCTGCCAAAAGATAACATCTTTCCTTGTTCGACTTTTTGGTTTTTTGATTTTTTTGGACTTTTTCAAATATTTAAAAAGCTTGAAAAAGAATAAAACTGTTGTATAGTTATAGACTAGGAGGAGACAAGTGTCATATGGGAAAACAAACTAGTTTCAAGCAGTGGAACATACCTATGCTCAATGCAAAGATACATGTGTACGATAGTGACACTCGAGGGAAAATATCCTCTCGGTAAAAATAGGGAATCAAGCTACAAAGGATATATAAAATGGCTCTGCATGGCTACACATGAGAAAAGCTCGGGCTATATGGCTGAAACTCAATGTCAGGAAAGCCGGCATAAGGCTTAATAAGGAAGGAAAATCTCATGATAATGCAATTACAACTTGACATAAGGGAGTCCTGAGGGAAATAGGCCAGCAAAAGATCAAGAGGAGTATGAGGCTCTTGCGAAATTTCATGGAAATACTATACAATGAACTCCCACACCCTAAGGGGCAAAATGTCAGCATGGGCACCAAATGCAAATAAGGCGCTAACTAGGGTACACATGTAAGATCAAGCTCTACCACTCATATCATGCCACTTCTAAAACAACAAGAAGGTTTCGTGACATAATAGAGTGGGTTCGTACCTAAGGCTATAATGAAACAGTCATAAGGTCATGCAAAATGCAAATGGTGATGAAACCTAACCTATATGCCAGTTTAGACATGATACCTGAAATCGGCACGAACAGGTCAATCCAATGGCTGAAACGACACTCAAAAAGGTCTCCTACATCATAAATTAGTCCAAAAAACGGTCCAAAAGGATTAGAAATGGTCCAAACTATAGGAAAGGGGGTAAAAATTTTCAAAAATTTTCAAAAATTTCTATAAATAGTAAATAATTCAAAACATTATAAAACATTTGAAACTTTTACCCATTTGAGCTTAGAACTTCAACAACGAATTCCAAGAGATCCAGTCGACGGAATCCACTACCGTTTTTTCCAGGTACTTACCCATGCTCTACTCTTTCATTTTGATGCAAATTTTGTCAAATTCCATGGTGTATTTGATTTTCTAGGCCATGCTAAGCTAGGTGCTGTAGTGAAAATTTCTCCTCACTACAGGGGTAAGAATGGCTCCCTTGTGCCTATAGGGCACAAGGGTAAGTTCCTACCCTTAGAAAACAGTAAAAAATGGAAGTAAAAATGACTGAAACAGAGCTGCGAATTGAAACTAAGCTAAGCTTCACTAGAACAAGTAAATGTTAGCTATTGTAAATTGCATCTAAGAGCAAATAATAGAAAGAAATATGGACATGCAGCCCTTGTGAACCCCTCTACAAACAGTGGGTTAGGGTTCCGCCTCCAAAACTTGCAAAATAAACCTATACTACTATGAAGACAACCTACAAATGATGTTAATGGCAAACCTATAACTAGAAATATTGGTTAGAAAACAAAACAAGTAAATAAACATGCATGAAAATAATCTATACCTCACTTGGGTGGAAATGGGCCACCATGCCCTAGCTCATGGGAGCATCTCTCTCTTGGTTGGGGAGCAATGGCTTGGAAAAATAAAGATCAAGGAGAGGGAGAGTGGGTGGTTTGAGAGCAAGAGGTCTCAAAGCATCCACAGGCAGCATAACAATATGCAAATGAGGAGTGTTTTGAGAGTGACCCCCCACCCTCCTTATATAGTTTTTCCAAGGGGTTTTAGGGTTTTAATCCCTTGGTCAGGGATTTATCCCCTTTTTTGGGCCTTTAGCCCCTTCCGCCCTAAATTTAGCCCCTTTCAGGGTTTTAGCCCCTTTTTGAGGGCTTTAGCTTTTGGGGTTCTATTTTGGGCTCTTTTTTGGGGTTTTTAGCTCTTTTCTTCATCCTTGGGCTCTTTTGGAGGTGTGGGGGTCAAATGGAAGGTCATGGAAGGTCTTATGGAGTGAAATGAGTGTTGTGAGATGGTGTCCATGGGTGGTGTAGGTCATTGAGATCTAGGTGGGGGATTTTTTAGTTAATAGATTGCCCCTTGATGTGTGAGGGTAGGAGCTCAACGTATGGCCAATGGACATCATAGGATTTGCTATCGAGAGGTGGTGCTTCTGGGGCTGGGGCATGGTGGCTTTTGGTTTTTTTATTAATTTGGTTCCCATCAATGGGTGAGATACAATAAATTTGTGACATGTATATGGATGAGGCGGGAATTCCCATGCTCGTGACAATGTCAAAAGAATCATTTGATCTATGCTCTAAAATACAAGAGCCGATCATGTACAAGTGATGTTACAATGCTGGTTGCCTCTCATGTGAGGCTGAATGCAGTACCGATTTGATACATTGGACCCATGTCATTCTCATGGAATGCTACATATTCATGACTGACGGTCTACTGGATCTGGAACATAGTTGTGTGGACTTGCTTATTGAGAGTCAAAGTCTCTGTGGTACAAGTATGCTGCATCAATCATAAAGGTATATCGAAGCACTGTTGGAGCTTTTGATCACTGTCTCCAACGCAACCTGAAAATCACAAGGGACATAACCTGTTTAGGTCTCGCCAGTGGACTCACCAATGTGCTAGAGTCAGGTGACATCTGGGGTCTTCGACCGAGTACTGTGTGGAACAAACCCTGTATGAATCTCAATGGTGCGATGATGGAGTTGAAGTCGAGCACGTGAGAAACAACCATCCCAAGAGGCACTAAGGACTCCTCTCAAGTGGTCCAAGGAACTCATCAATGATGTTAATGAAACCAAGGTACAGGGACCTCTGGGTCTGTCCTTTGGAATATGTGTGTTGGCGTCGATAGAGGGAGACCTGCCCCTAGTCAAGGCAATGATGTTTCCTTGACCAGGAGCACGAGGGATAACCGAAAGATGTGAATCAATCTGCGGATTGACTCTCTGAATTGGGGGGGGGGAAGGGAAGGGAAAAACTGAACAGGGGTAGGGGGGGACTGGGAGACTCAAACTTCCTTTATTCAGAGTATGACGGTAGGGGGGACTAGGTAGAAAATGAAACTTGACTCATGGGAATGGGATCATAGCTGTAATACCGGGAATGTCACTGCAGATGGGAAATACTTGGAGGAGGTGGACACTTTTGATACTGATGGGATCCAAGGAAGACACATTATAGAGTACTCTGAACAAAGGCGACCCAATGTGGGGATGCTGCCAAACTGTTTTCTATGGGGTGGTGTCTAGGGACACCGTTGTGGTACGATCTCATGGATTTTTGGCGAGCTTGAGAAGGTAAATGCTCGATGGTGCTTTCAATTTTAGAGAGTCTGAAAGCATGAAGAAGACTCTAGTGGGGGATCTTTTTTGTTGGTAGTCTCCTATTCCTGAAAAAGGATAAAAGTATACATAGGAGAGCTCTCCCATCCTGTAGGGGATGGGAGACTTCTTTACCATTGGTAGTCCAATCAGGCCGAAAAAGGTTAAACCTATACTGATTGGACAGTCATTCAAATACTTTTACAAGCATGAATGAAACCAAGTTTGCTCAGTAATATTTTCTTGTTGAGACGGCTGGAAAAGAGCTTAACGACAACTGATGGTGAGCTTTTTTGTCAAGTGCGGCCCCTCTGCCCGAGAAAGCACAAAAATATGCAGAGGGGAACGATCTTAGCTTGAGTGTGCCAAGGAGGTCCTTTTCATGAAATGGTCTACATGGTCTGCAAAAGGAGGTAAATGAGACAATGTAGATGCCCTTTCCTATACTTTAGCGAGCGAGAAAGGAAGCAGCTACGCTCGACGATATTTTCATTGTTTTAAGGAGTCAGAAAAGAGCTTAAATGAAACTCCAATGTAGTCAACCAACTCCAGTGGCACGAGCGGTGCCCCATGTCGGGACAAGGGACAGAGGTCCATAGGTCATCCATGTAGTATGGATGGAGTAGAAGGCTCTCAAACATACCGATACATGCGTGGGATAGATTGCGGCAGAGGCTTGCGAGACGGTGTGACAGAGGCATGCAAACTGAGGTGGCTCTCGAACAGAGGTTGGGAGAGCGTGTGTGTGTGTTAATGTGGACGGACTTGACCACATGTGATGTAAGTACAAGTCCAGAGGCATTTATATGCCAAATACATGCAAGAAAAGAAATTGTTTTGTGGACAGTGGTCCATAGGTCTCCGTAAGGTGCGATAAAAAGGAAAAGACAATCTATGTGTTAAAAATATAAAATAAAAGCTAAAATTACATTTCTTAAGTTGGCAGCAGCCCAAGGACACTTCTATGTCAAATACATGGAATAAAAACAAAGGATTTTGTGGACAATGGCCCAACGATGTCCGCATAAGGTGTGGAGAGAAAAGACAATTATAACTATAAAAAGTAAAATATGGTACAATCCTTAACGGGCGGTGGCCCGATAGCTTGTATGAGTAGCGGTCGGGTAGTGTGATACAAGTAACGGTTCGTAGACAATTGCATCATCATGTCATGGCTTGTGAATCGAGGTGACTAGTGGGAAATGGTCCTGAAATTGACTGTTTAAACATGAGGCAATGGTCTCATAACTAGATAGAAAATTTTGATCTCGAAGGTGTGAGAGGTGTCTCGAATAGGTTCCGGGTGACATTTGACTAGCAGCTAATGGTGCTGCCTTTGATTTTTGCTAAAAAATGTTGAAAAACAAAAAAGAAAATGAAGTGACTCATTGGTGATGTTAAGCATAAAATTTCTTGAGGTAGAGCCCATTGCGGGGGTTTTCCAAGAGTTTTCCATCAGAGTCAATGAGGGTGTATGCCCCCTTGATGAGACGAAGGTCATTGGTAAGGTGGGGTTATGGAATTTTCCGTATTACGGGAAGAATCGATTCCACACTATGGTTTAAAGGGAATGGGGTAAACCCAGAGGTGGTCTTACAGATATCTCCATCGTTGCGTAAGTGGTGCCAGGATAGATCACGTGGATCTTCCACGACCGACGAGACAGAAGGGAAACTGGTGCTAGAGATCATGTAAATGGTACTGGTTGTGGTTTTGGTGGCCTTTCCCCCAGTTTTTGTTGGAGGAGGAGGGGCAGGCCTGGAGACAGAAGGAGTCTTTGATGGACCTAGAGGTGGGTGCAACATCATCTCAGTTGGCTAGACATGAGTTAACACATCCTGGGGCCTCAGAGGTACGGTAGGTGGTTCAAGGTACCACACATGATCTCCCAGTGTGAAATCCTGTAGATTGTAGGTTTCGAAGAAAAACTTACTCATGATCTTGGATGGTAGGAAAATAAAAAGGAAAAGGAAAAGGAAAATGATCATGTTGAGTGGGAATGAACCCCACTGTTTCCCTAGTAACTGAGGTTGAGATTGCAACTGAGGTTGCGGCTGTGGCTGGGGAAACAACGGAAGAGACAGGTCTGATGGACCGTTGGTGATGGTGGAGACATGAGGGTCTGCAGAACTGGACATCATGTAGATGGACACGGTGTCTGAAGAAGGTGGTGGGGGGTGAACTTCTTCAATCAAGGTGATCTCAGACTCAAGGGAATGGTGACGAAGGTCAGCGAGAGCCATTCAAAATTCAGGTAGGTCTTGGTAGTGGTGGGAGTAATGTCCATACAAGCCGTAGAGGGTGCAAGCATGATTTGTCCTCAATGCCCTATTCTTGACTAGTGGCACGGTTGGGAGTTCAACCATGGGGATGTTTTCATTCGTATCCATGGCATCCAAATGCGCACGGATCACTGGGATTTCAGGGAAATATTGAGTTGGATGGCCCTGTTGTTCACAGATGGCACAAGGTGGGACTGACCGTGGTTCTGCAGTGGCTTTGGTGTTCTTTCCCCTCACCCTTTTGGGTTGGGGTGGTGCAGGTGTAGGTGTGGTGGATGGCTTATGCAGACCAGGTGGGGGTTGGGACTCAACCGCAATAGGTTGCACTGGAGTTAACACAACCTAGGGCATTGCTGGTTGGGATAGTGGATCTAGATACCACGCTAGGATCCCCAACGTAAAGTTGGGTAGGATTAAATTGGCCATGATCGGCTTGCTGATGACACCAGGTGGGGGAAAGAGGAAGGGAATTGTATGGACTAGAGATGAGCCCACATAACTCCCAGCTGGTTGCATGTGGGGGTGAGGTTGTGGTTGTGGTTGCACATAATGCTACTGCTGCGGGTGATGTTGCGGTTGTTGTTGGCATTGCAACTGCAGATGCTGTTGTGGTTGTGGTTGGGGCTGTGGCTGCGGTTGATTTTTGGGTGCAGCGGTGCTTGATGAGGCCATGCACAAGTCCGTAGTTTGCTTTTGTGTCAGTGGTGGTGACACCAACGAGAAAGGAGTCGTCATGGTGGGATCGGTAAACAACCCAAGGCCCACATTCAACACTGGGGAGGCTGGTGTGTTTTCAACCATAGTGTTTGTTGCAGGGATGACGTTAACATGTGTGGTGGCCCCTTGCGGCTCGGTGGTGGTGATGGTAGGGATAACATTGGTAGGCACTATTAACCCTTGCGGATCATGGTAGGTGAGCTGGTCAGCCATCACAATCTTCCCTTTGTGGGGGAACATCATGAGGAAGAAGACAGTTGATGTGACTGCTCGCATGGTGTACATATAACTCCTCCCAAGGAGAAGGTTGTAATCTAGTTGGGTGTTGACGACCTCAATGTCAATCATGACTGTCTTCCCAGCTAACGTGAAAGGGACATGAGGGAGGATTCCTTGTGCTTCAGTGGGGTGTCCATCATAAGCTCACAGAGTCGTGGAGGATAGTTGTGGAATCGGTGATCCAAGCTTCTACCAAACCAAGGTAGACATGACACACATGGATGCCCCCTCATCCACTATGCATTGGTGCAAAACCAAGTTTCAGATGGATGCTGAGATTTGGAAGGAGATAGTGGAGGGCATGCGTAGCTCTCCATTCTCTATGTCAAATGTGATTATCTTGGAATCAGAGGGGTATACTACCCCTAGAGCGGCTAGTAAGGGTTTCCGCTGTGTTGGGCACGTTTTAAGTACCTCAAGAGCGGACATGGCGGTTAGCATTTGGGCCAAATCATCCACAATGCTATAGCTAACTGCAGCTCTAGCTGTGGCATTATTGGTAATTCTGCGTATGGGGGGGGTGTGGGAACGGGGGTAACTGGAGAGGTAGGTTGGTTGTCTTAGACGTGGATGCTACTAACGAGTCAACAAGTTCAGTGGTGGTACCATACTGATTTCATCTAGTCTATAAGTTGACCTCTTCAGTGGTCATGGTCATCAGGTGGTGAACACCTGTTTTGGCCATGGGCGGTGCCCCCAGAGCATTTGGATTAGCTTGAGGTGGGGGAGTGGTTGCCACCAATCCTTGGATTGGTAGTGGGTTTTGAAGCACCATGGGAGGAGGTCCTTGTGGTGCTTGGTTGGGTTGGGCTTGGGTGGGGGCATTAGCGGCCTGTTGGGCCTCATTTTGAATGGCCTGCTTAGCATGAGCCATGAAGGGACACTCAAACGTGTAATGGCCATAGACATCATAGAGTGTACAAGGTTGGTTTGTGTGCAATGGAGTGTTGCATCTTGGTGCATTCTGCCGTGGGGGGTTTTGGGCTAGCTGGTTACTCGCAGCATTATTGGGAGGGTTTGGTTGCTGAACGCCTCCCTATGGCTAGTTATTGCCTTGGTTATGGGGTCGGTTGTTTCTAGCTTGCCCTTGTTGATTATTGGGGGCAGGCTAGTTGGGATGGTTTTATTGTGCGAACACTTGTCCCAACGATGTGGGTGGAATGGTGGCGGGGGCTTGGACTTGTTGCACTAGTGGTGCATAGTATATTTGTGGGGGTGGTGGTGCCACAAATGTGGGCATTTGCCCTACATATTGTTGTGTTGGCCAAGCCATCGCCTGAGCCTACTGCGGTGGCGTAGATTGAGCATAAGAGGTTGTTGCTTCAGATTGAGACATCATCCTAGCATAGTCCGGAGCTTGGTTTTGGTAAGCAACATTAGCAGTGTTGCTTGGTTGTGGTGTCATGGCAGGTGGTGTCGGTTGAGGCTGTGGTTGTTGGGATACTGACCCTATGATGCCATCCGCTGCATGGGATGCCCCCAGTGCGTCGCAGTAAGAGGTACTTGGATGGGGAGCATTTGGAATGACAGTGTACAAGTATACCGACTGGGCATAGATGAGGTCAAATTGTTGGGCCTTCAGTATGGCCTCTTCTTCAGATTGGGGACGTTTAGATGCGAAGTCCTTTGTGATGGGAAGGAGCAAAGTCTTGAGGAACCAATCCAAGAAGATCCCGTCATCAAGTAGGATCTTGCACAAGCTGCGGCATTGCCACCACTCAT
The DNA here is from genome assembly GCA_001517045.1 of Pseudotsuga menziesii. NCBI lineage: Eukaryota > Viridiplantae > Streptophyta > Pinopsida > Pinales > Pinaceae > Pseudotsuga > Pseudotsuga menziesii. The sequence continues at coordinate 1,068,045 of LPNX010041574.1, forward strand.
GGATATGATCAGTGATGTGAGTGGTAGTGTTTTGGCGACAGGATAGTAGGATCTCCACCCCCTCGTCATATTTGACAGGGAGCTAGAAAAATTGCAGGAACATGAAGGCTAGGGAGTTGAAGTCGGGGTAATTGGCTTGTGGCAGCTCAATGTCCCATTTGGCCATGGCACTTGTAAGGGTGCATTGGAACAACCTTAGTTGGATGGAGTATTCTACGATGCTATTGGATGAGAACCATAGATGGAATGTCATTATATGATTTTGGGAAAATTCCTTGGCTTTGCCTTCAAACTTTGGGATGTCTGAAGGCAGCTTAGTTGGCATGGGTGGCCAAAAAGATTGGTGAAGAATGGAGTCATTTGTCAATCTATCCAGGCTAGGCAAGTTCAAACGAGCCATGAATGGCAGATTTGACCCTAAGTTGATGTGGGATGGGGCTGCAATGGGAGTGGGGTTTGCTGGTGCATAATGCATTTGCATGGCTGGGAGTGCTTGTGGTGACACCATGGTGGATGGGCCAATGCCCCCAAGTGTTGTGGGTGGGATGATATGGGTGGCGGGGGCGTTTCCCCCTTGCATGGTGGTAGGGGCAATGTGGGTGGTTGGTGCACTGCCCCCCTATGTGGCAGGTGGGACAATGTGTGTGGAGGGGCCACTGCCCCCATGTGTGGCCACTGGACCAGCTTGGCTAGTCACTATGGGTGGTGGAAATTGGCTAATGACAGTTTGCATGACTGTGCTTGGACCGCTTGCCATGTTGTGGGTGATGGGTTGTGATGTGGACATGGGTCCACTTGCTAAGGTTAGACCGAAAAATGGATCTGGGTTTATAGCAGCCATGGGGCTAGATGGTGCGCTGTGGAGGTTTGGTTCAAACTGATATGGGTCTGAATAAGAATCAGAGGCTCTGTGGCCCTCTGATGGTGTGGGAGATTGCTGAGAACAACTATGATGGTGCCGACTGAGTGTTCCAAATGGTGGTGGCTCACCTCTTAGGCGTGAGGAAGATCGTGGAGGATCAATTTTGCTTGTTTGTGTGTATGAAACTGGTGGGTGTGAAATTTGGACCCAAGTTTCAATGGCTTCCTACTGGCTGAAGGTGGTCTCTCGGCCACCAAGACTGCCAGAATACAGTGCTTGGCTTGTTCCTCATGGGTAACTCTACTCAATCGGAAGGGGTCATTTCCCATTTCACTTGGCAATTCCTCTCAGCGGCCAACTACTTTGGGGTTCCTGTGGTACTCCTCACAATGAGTTTCTGGGCAAATCCCAAGTACTTCCCACAGTTGTAGTAGCCAAGGAATTTTGTCCTCAAAGATTGCAGAGTTGATTGAACTTAGTGTAAATTTGGTAACTTTTAAGGCTCACTCAGCGTCATGAACTAAGTTGGGTTAATTATGTAGTATGGTGTGTGTTATCCCCCAAATTGACCACCGTCATTTTGGATGACAGAATGGGTAAAAATCTTTATTTCTATAAGTCATGGCCTTCAAAATTCAAAATCTCAGTTTTCGGCAGTTAACTAAGTCTGTGAAAGTTTACTTAACTGCCGAAACAGGCCAGTTTCATCAGCTAATTTGGTTTTCCAGAATGATTTTAGTTGTCGAAAATGTTTCCATGTGTAAATTTAAAAAAAGATTGTGCTCTGGAAAAATACTACCAGCTATATCCTGACCAGTAAAGCTAAAGGACTAAAAGCAGCAGAATTGTCAAGGAATTGGCAAAAAATAATTATTGCACAGAGCAGTGAATGGAAATTGGAGGAATATTTTTGCTGAAATCGCGTGATATTGCGGGGAAATTTTGATGGCCTTCCTGAACTCCAAATTCAGATTTGGAAGCACCAGTGGATAGCTTATGATCTGTAGATCAAAATCGACTATTCGAACATGCAAAACGAACATCGGACGGTTGAGAAAATTGATTTTTTCCAAAGGCATTTTTTTTAGGAATTCCACGGGTTTCGGCAGCTTAGGCGAGCTACCACAGCGCTCATTAGCTGCCGAAAAGGCCAGCTTTCAGCAGCTAAAGGCGTTAACAGAAAAAAACATTAGCTGCCGAAAGCCTGTTTTGCAATTTTTCTCTAAATTTTCGCCCAGATCTCAACCACCAAGCTATTGAAGGAGATCTCCATATCAGCATTTCCTTGATTTTAGGGATCAGTCCCTATCTTTTTGCTTTTAACTGTCAGTTAATGTTTTAGTTAAACTCAACAGATCCATGCTTTTAGGATCTGGAAACTGTTTGTAAAGGCTTTAAAATCCTAAGAACTCAAAGGAAAAAGGGTTCGAGCTTGGAGAAACTTGGCCTATGTTTTGGTTGCTATTCTAATAAAATCACAGTTTTCTCTTGTTGTTGTAATCAGATTTTGTCATCCACCATTATTCTGCACTCTGTTGAATTAGCTTAGCTTATGCTCATGATTTGATGGAGGAACTTCTTATTGCTTAGTGTAACCTTGCGTTATGTATGTACTTGGTTGTATAAACCCTGCAATCTAATGTATTTGGTTGTCTGAGCAATATTCTGCATGCCTTTTCTGTTATTTATCATCTGATTTACAGTTTCTAAGGGCACTGGCTCATTAAACTATTTGGATTAGCAGTCTTTCCATCGTGCCATCTCAGTATCCCCTCGATCCACTTACTGAAAGGTATTGAATTCTTAAGTTACCAGGCATACCTAGCCTATAACCCTAGGTAGTTTCTTGGAGAGCTAACAGTGTGTTGGTTTGCTTGCTTGTTCTGGTATTTGGTTTGCAATATGGTTTATGAATTCATGGTAGAGCTCACATCATGGTTTTGTATGCAAACATAAACAAAAATTTGTAAGCAAATGTAGTGATTAACCCTGAATTGTTGGCCTAACTAAATGTCTGCCTCTAAGTAGTATTCTTCTTCAACCAAGAGAAGGTGTTGGGATTTCAACACAATGGGACTAAGCCCATCTGTAGATCCTCAGGTCACCTCCCAAGTTCTAGGTTGGTCAAGCAGGGAGGACACTTAGCGTCGTGAGAATCCCTCCTTCTCTACCCCCCGTACCTTCCAAGTCACCTGGTTTTAATGGTTTGGGAAAAATGCCATGGAGTGTCTAGACCTATACGAGCTGTCCCTTCGTCGTATCCCAGAATACCCCAGAGGGTGATGACTGGGTAGAGGAGGAAGGGGGCAGCAAGATGGTTAATTTTATGTTACTTTTAGTTAGGCTAATTCATTTTATTGAACCTTAGTGATTGGATTAGCATATACACATTGTTCATTGATTTATTTGTAAAACTTGAAAACTAGAATAAACAGAGACCTGTAATGGTGGAAAGAGGCGGCTGGGCTGCACTAACAGTCCTATAAAATTGAAAATTACTGTTAATTAAACTGAAAAAAAACTTTTTTGTGACAGGCCGCACATTTCTGACCAAATCTCGCGAGGGGGCCACAAAATTTTTCCAGAAATGAGCAAAGGGGTTGCACAAAATGCCAAAACAACCACAACTTGAGCTCCTAGGCTGAAGTCACACCTGTCTAAGGATTAAGTGCACCCTGGGCATGCCTGTATGCCAATTAAGTGTGCCTTCCCTCACCTTTTCCCCCGATAAGAGCGACCTGCTCCAGAAAGGGGTTTTTTTGGTGTTGCAGGGCCATATCTAGCTGACAGTAACTGGTACTAGGTCAGTCTGACTCGGCTCGGCCTAGGAAAGGCTTTGGCATTGACAAAAAACAAGAAATAAAGCAGATTTAAATAGATCTAACAGAACATTTTTGAAAACTAGGGTAAAAACTGAAAAACTTGAAAAACTTGAAATTTTTGCCCAAGGATCCTATGGGATCGACCCAGGGGAGTTGCCAAAGCTGTAGTGATAATTTATCCTCACTACAAGGGTAATAATGGCTCCCTTGTGCCTATAGGGCACAAGGGTAGGTTCCTACCCTTAGAAAATAGTAAAAAACGGAAGTAAAAATGACTGAAATAGAGCTGCGAATTTAAACTAAGCTAAGCTACACTAGAACAAGTAAATGGCAGCTATTGTAAACTACATCTAAGAGCAAATAATAGAAAGAAATATGGAGATGCAGCCCTTGTGAACCCTTCTGCAAACAGTGGGTTAGGGTTCTGCCTCCAAAACCTGCAAAATAAACCTATACTACTATGAAGACAACCTGCAAATGATGTTAATGGCAAACCTACAACTAGAAATATTGATTAGAAAACAAAACAAGTAAATAAACATGCATGAAAAGAAGCTATACCTCACTTGGGTGGAAATGGGCCACCATGCCCTGGATCATGGGAGCACCTCTCTCTTGGTTGGGGAGCAATGGCTTGGAAAAATGGAGATGAAGGAGAGGGAGAGTGGGTGGTTTGAGAGCAAGAGGTCTCAAAGCATCCATGGGCAGCATAACAATATGCAAATGAGGAGTGTTTTGAGAGTGACCCCCCACCCTCCTTATATAGTTTTTCCAAGGGGTTTTAGGGTTTTAAGCCCTTGGTCAGGGCTTTAGCCCCTTTTTTGGGCCTTTAGTTCCTTCCACCCTAACTTTATCCCCTTTTAGGGTTTTAGCCCCTTTTTGAGGGCTTTAGCTCTTGGGGGTCTATTTTGGGCTCTTTTTTGGGGTTTTTAGCCCTTTTCTTCATCCTTGGGCTCTTTTGGAGGTGTGGGGGTCAAATGGAAGGTCATGGAAGGTCTTATGGAGTGAAATGAGTGTTGTGAGATGGTGTCCATGGGTGGTGTAGGCCACTGAGAGCTAGGTGGGGGATTTTTGGGTTAACAGGCACTATGTTCCATGCCAAAATCGAGGGTTTTTCCACATATAGGGCTGGATATATGCAGAAAATCCCCCCAAAGCCACGTACATACGTGACTGTTTGGTAAATAGTCGCGTACGCAACTGCGCTTAAGATTTTTCAAGTGTTCTAATGGGAAAAATTCAATTTTTTTGTGTAGGATGGTCCTAGAATGGAGAGAATGTGAACATGGTGATGTAGAAGAGGCAATAAGAGTAGATCTAATGGCTCAACAAGGATTATGTGCATGTGGGCTATACAAATTTTGGTGTCTTGGTGGCTTAAGAGCCAAACTAGGACTATTGTAGATGTTAGTGGACTATTGGGATCCAGACTCAGAGTCGTTCCAGATAGATGGGATGTCCCTCACCATAGAAGTGGAGGACATATACTTTATTACTAGATTTTCCCAATGGGGGGAAGTGGTGAACCTACATTCTCATGGGCCCAAAGGTGGCTTGACTATAGATGAGTACATTGCAGTGTACTGCTATCTGGACATGGAGAAGGTGGGGAGTCAGATCCCAACTAACTCCATAGAGGTGCTGGGCCTAAAGGCCATCCTACTAACACTGGGCAGGATATCAGGCTTGGATTCACTCCACCAGGCGTCGCAGCCTCTGATGTTCTATGTAGTGGAGTGCATGAGACCCACAGTATATGATTGGAGCACTGCGCTACTGGGCAACATGAAACATCAGCTCAGTGAGTGCAAGATGGGAAGACTGTGAAACTTTGGTTTCAGTAGCATACTGAGCACGTTTTTCTTCGATCATGTTCTAGGATTGAGCCCTAGAGTTGACATTCCTCTACATGGGGTTCGAGATTCGGCCCAACGACGTTGGGCGGATGCGATGCGCATATTGGGTGGAGGTAGGGTGTCCAACCCCTATCCAGCTGATTTCTTTTCATGGCAGTGACAATAGATAGTTGCCATCGATGACTACCCTTATGCGGGGATAGATTATTGGGGAGACCCGGACATGCCGCTACCACCAGGATTGGCATACGGTGACATAGGTAACGAATCTTGACCCTATTTTAAAATTTTTTGAGTTATTTAATTTTTTTGTGTTTTCTGATTATGTGGAATCAAAAGACATGTTTTTGGGTGAAAATACATAGTGAAATCTACCATATCCATGAAGATGTGGGACCACGGCAGCTTGAAGGCTTTCCTTATCATAGATGGAGGGGAAGAGGAGATGATATCATGGGTGTGGATGTAGAGCGGACACTCCAAAGAATTCATACCAACTTCATGAGATTGACACACAGAGTACCCATGGTGCAAGTCGAGGACTTGCCTGAGGCCATGCAGTGCTAGGTGGTGGGTGTACCATGAGCATGGGTGTAGTTATTTCAATAGCTAGCTAGAGCCGTAGTGACATTCCACGATCACAACCCCCCTCCTCCTCCACAGGTTTAGATACCTGGGAGTGATACATATTGTATTACCGTGTATTATATTTTGGCGGCTCAAGAGCCCCATTTTTGTATTATGACACTATGTATTACCACATTTTGGATGTTTATAAAAACTTTTATGATGATCGGTTTATTTATTTACATGTGTAAAAATTTATGTTTGTGATGAGCTTATTGTGTATGAAACAAATGCCAATCTAACACGTAGTTAGCATATGAGTCAACAACTTGATTGTTAATTCTTGCAACATGTATGTATGTTATATTGTCAAATTCCTGTTCTAATAATCTCACACGTAAGAATCTTCTTAATAATGTCATATCTCTAACATGGTACAAACCATTAAGCTGTGACACTACTAACTCTGAATCAAGACATACCTCAAGAGAGAGAACGCCATGTAAAATGGCATCCTGTAGAAGCTCAATAACGACACTATATTCAGCAACATTGTTTGAATATGGCTGTAGACATATGCCTCTTGAAGACAATACCTGACCCATAGGAGTATAAATCACCCAAGCAGCAAAGGTTGAATGTTGAGTGTGACGGCTCGCACCATCTGCGAATCCTATGAAGGTGGAAGATTCCATTGACATCTGCCATAAAATATGGAAACTAATCATAAACCCGATCACCATAAGAAAAAGACCTACCTATGCAAAACTATACAATAATATACAATAACCAGCCTTGGCTGAAAATCATGCATAGTATTTTTTGAGATAGAGCCCATTTCTAGGCTCTGCCAAGGTCGTTCCCTCATAATCCACTAACTCATAAGCGCCCTTCTATAACACACATTTAATGACGTAAGGACCACGCCACATGGGGTTAAAATTTCCTGCCCCCAAGGGTTCTTTCAGTTGCTCCCACAAAAGGACCAAGTCTCCCTCACTAAACCTCCTTGGACAGACAGACTTATCATATTGGACCTTTACGCGACGCTTATTTACTTCTAGAGCCACCAAGGCATCTCGACGCTGCTCAGCAAGTTTCTCAAGGTGGACCAAACGCTTCTCCAATGGTGAAGTGTTTGATAAGAGATCTATGGATAGCTTCAAAGAAGGAATCTCGCATTCAACTGGAAATACCGACTCCACTCCATGTACAAGTTGATATGGAGAAAAACCCATGGAAGTCTTAACAGTGGTTCTATATGCCCACAAAGCAGGATATAACATAATGTGCCAATTATTCTTGCTTTGTGCGATGGTTAATTGGAGAATGGATTTGAGTGATTTATTCACTACTTCTACCTGTCCATTCACTTGAGGGTAGTAAGAGGAGGAATGCTCTTGTTTGTACCCTAACTTTGATGCCAACTCTTCCATCATACTATTATGAAAATGCGAGCCATGGTCAACGATAAGCTCTTTCGGAATCCCAAACCAAGTAATAATTTGGTTGAATACGAAGTGCATGGCTGTCTCACCATCGGATTTAACTGTGGGCATAGCCTCAACCCATTTCATGAAGTAGTCAACAACCACTATGATATGATGATGCCCCCCAGTTGAAGCTAGGTTGCAATCCATAAAATCAATCCCCCACTTAGTGAAGGGACCAACGGTGATGATGGGGTGTAACTAGTTAGGTTTCAAGCGCATATTATGTGCAAACACCTGGCAAGGATGGCACCTCTTGACCACATCTACACAATTCTTAAAGATTGATGGCCAGAAATAACCCGCTCTTAATATTTTTTGGGCTATAGAAAGCCCAGATAAATGACCACCACATGATCCTCCATGGCAATCATTCAGCACTACTTTAGCCTCTTCATGAGTTAAACAACAAAGTAAAATGGAATATACCCCACAGTGGTATAAAGCATTATCCACTATGAGGTAATTCTTAGACACGTGACGTAACCGTCGTCGTTCATCTCATGAGAGGTGAGTAGGGATCTTCAATGTTTGTAAATATATAATGATATCCCCATACCATGAGTCTAAGGTTGAGATTAAGAAGATGTGCTCATCAATAAATGTATATTCACAAACCAACTCCTCAGCCTCGCTTGGGAAATATGATATAAGTTCTGCAAAAATTAACGATTTCTTCGATTTTTTCCAAAACAAACTCGAGGTTGAAATCTTGCAGGATGACAATCCATTTATTATATTTTCCCCCATTCATCCTTTGAGTGAGGACAAATTGAAATGGATTGACATGGGCTACAACCAAGGTCTAGTGAAGGAGAATATAATGTCTCAACCGTTGAACCGCATGTACGGTAGCTAAGGAAATCTTCTCAACATGAGAATAACAGATCTCCATGCCAATAAGATTCTGACTTAGATAGTATATGACATGCTCTTGGAGCTTCTCATCCTATTGAATCAAAACCATACCAATTGTCTCCATGGATGTGGCCACATAAAGTAGGAAATCACGGCTCACTGGGGCCGATGCTAGGGCTCTCTTGAGCGCATCAAAGGACTCCTGGGCTCGCTCATCCCAACAAAAGGTGGTGTCCTTATTCAACAGACACATGAAGCCTCTAGTCAAATTGGAAAAATTGACAACGAATCTTTGTAAGAAGTTTGCCATGCCTTGCAAACATTGAAGATGATGAATATTCTTCGGGTGAGACAATTGAAGTATTGCCTCAACCTTCAAAGGGTTGACTCTTATACCCTCTTTAGAAACAATGAATCCTAATAAGCGACCTGACTTCACACAAAATATGCACTTGTGAGGATTTAACCTAACCAAATAATGGTGGCACCTTTTGAATACCTCAAAAGATAGGAATGACAGATTCTCATACGAGAATGAGTAGCAAGGTCATCCAAAAACACTCTGATAATCGATTTGAGATCGTGGAAGATCAAGGTCATTGCCCGCTAAAAAGTAGCTCCGGCGTTCTTAAGGCCAAAAGGAATTTTTTGATATGCAAAAGTTCCCCAAGGACAAATAAATGCAGTCTTATGTTGGTCCTTAGGTTTAATTTGTATCTGATTGTATCCGGAAAAGACATCCATAAAGGAAAAAACCTCACTACCCACACACTCATCCAAAATATGATCAATAAATGGTGTGGGGAAATTGTCCTTAGGATAGACATGATTCAAATCGCGAAAATCAGTACATATGCGGATCACTCCCTGCTTCTTATCAACTAGAACGGGGTTTGAAACCCACTCTATCAAGGGAACAAGATAGATAAAACCGGCTTTCAATAGTTTTTCTATCTCTGCCTTAATTGCGGGTGCTTTCCTAGGATTCACCGCACGCAAGCATTGTCGAACAGGCTTAGCATTGGGATAAGTATTAATCTCGTGTTCAATAATGTGAGGGTCGATACCTGGCATTTCATCATAAGACCAAGCGAAGATATCATGAAATTCTTTAAACAGCTCGGTGTATTCTTGAATGTTAGCCGGGGAACATTCTGCCCCAATATAGACATTCTCTATCCTGCCAGGATCACGAGAGATATTGATAGGAATCGTTGGAGATATATTTTTCATGTTTCTACTAGCCATCGAACCAGGAGAGCTTAATGGAACCATGGGACTACCAATTCTCTTGCTAAGAACCTCCCTAAAGTCCTCACGCTCCAAGCGGTCAAGATCAGGAAGAAAGTAAGATCTATGATGGAGCTCTTCCCATGGTGGCTCAACTCCCGACATGGCCTCAATAATCACTTCGTCTGAAGGAAAAACACTATCAAGGCAGTCATGTGCATGAAAAGACTGTACTGCCCATGTAAGCAACACATATGGGTCCTCCTCCTCCGTCCATGAAGAGGAAGGACTAGGCTCTACAACACACTCAAGATTAGCTTGCTAAGCTACCATGGTTGCAGGAAACGACACATCCGTCATGATGGACTCACTCAAAGTATTCAGTGTAGGAATAATCCAAGGATCTTCCATATGACTCGTGCAAAAAGACACTGATCTCACAGATGTCGAAGCCTCACTAGAAGTAGACCCTATCATAAGGATAGGTGCAGGACAACTAAAACTTCGCATGAGGGATGGATACATGCCCACACCCACACTCCCAGTTGTCGGCTGAGAGTGCTCTACAATTGGGATCGAAGCTCCCAAAGATGCGGTAACTGATGGATTCTTGAATGACATTTGATCAATCGTAAATATCTTCCCATTAAATGGAAAGCATACAACATGAAATAGGGAAGAAGATACGGCTTGCATACTATACATCCAATTCCTACCCAAGAAGAGATTGTAGTCAAGGGGTGAATCAACCACCTCGACCTCTATCGCAACGGTCTTCCCTCCCAAATGGACCTTAAGGGAAGGAAGGATCTGGTGTGGCCTAAATGATATCCCATTGAATGCAGTTAACATGGTCGTAGAATTAGAAAACTCAGGGGAACCTAAACCCTTCCAACACGATAAAGATATCATAGAAGAAGCAATGCCTTCGTCAATCACAGTGCGCTTGACGGTCATGTTAAGACATTCTACGTGAATCAAAAGAGACACATAGTAAGGCAAGGGAGGCTGAAGTCCTGTGGTTTCAAATTTAATCATGGAGGAAGAATTATCATCATTCACACCAAGGGCAGAAAGCAAAGCCTTCCTTTGTGAAGGACAACTCTAAGGTACTTCTAGTGTAGACATCGCACAAGGAGTGTGGCCCAAATCCTCGACAATAGAATAGTTCTGGGCGGCTTAGGCATTAGAATTGTGCTTCGAACGCTTAAGGAATCCCTTAGGAATGTGAGGTGCAGCTTTAGGTTTATCCCTAGGTTTTTCAATATGCAAAGGGGTCCCTGGTGGATCAGGCTCCTTTCCTGGGTTGGGTTGTGACGAACCATAGTCCTTCACACGGGTCACAACTTTCGCAGCACATACCATGTTAATGCAACCACGATCACTACCATCTGGTAGATCTTGATCACCATCAAAATGATCATGGGTCCCTGAGTTCATATTTTGATTGTGAGGTAAAGGGTTAGTCAGCACAGTTGGGCCCTGTGCTAAGAATCTCAAGGCTTCATCGATACGAGGGTACAAGTAAGTGAGGTGATCTTCCTTACACAACTTGCAAGGAAATTTAACCTTACGTTTATCTTGTTTTCCCCCCCCAGCATTATGGGCATTCTTGTCATTATTATTATCATTTTAATTCCTATTCCCACCCTTATGATTGTTCTTACCCTTCTTTTTATTCCTTTCGAGTTGCTAGTTACCCTTCTGGACCAACGATTGCACCTAAAGCACACTCGCCGTTTGGGTGGGTTGAGACAAAGACGTGGCTTGTCCCAAAGCAGATTGGTTGATTGACAATTGACTAACTTGTTTTGTAACCGAATCCATAGGTTTCGCACTCGCACAACCAACAATGCCATCGGCATGTGGTCCAGGTTTAACTTTGGGGTCGAAACTAGAACGCAGAGCATTGGGAATAATGTCATATAACAAACTGGATTGAAAATAAATCAAATCTAGTTCCTGTGCACTAAAAATGGCTTGTTCCTCATTTTTCATTCCGGATGTAGAAACATCCTTCGCTATATAAGGCAATAACGACTTAAGGAACCATTCGAGGAGGAATTCCAGCAGTATAAAGGCTTTAATCAACCTCTTCTGTCTACGCCACTCTTGGATATGATCCAAGATATGTGTGGCTTTATCCTACCAAAATGTTGACAAGAGTTTTGTACCAACATCATAACACACTGGTAGCTGGAAGTGGTTAAGAAAATTCATCGCTAGGTCATTGAAAAAAGCGAATGCCCCCCTAGGTAGCTCTATATACCATTTCGTGGTAGGCCCTGTAAGCATGCATTGAAATAGCATTAAACGGATTGAGTCCTGGTGTAAGGAATTTGAAGAGCACCATAGGTGAAAGGTAGTAACATGTTCGCTCAGATCCTCTCCCGGTTTTCCCTCAAATTTGGGTATGTCCGAGGGAAGCTTAGTAGGGACAGTTGGCCAAGCCGGGTCATGAGCTACAAGATTGTTTGTTAATCTCAATAAGTCAGGAAGATTCAGCGTTATGAGGAAAGAGAGACTAGGATGGTTAGGTCGATGGACCACTCCCTAATAGTTCTAATTCACATAGGTTTGATTTCCATAACCACCATGGCCTTGGCCATAGTGCCCTCCTCCCGTTTGACCCATATAGGGTGGCATGGAAGCACCATAGTGTTGTGTACCTTGACTATTCAGGGCTACAAAGTTGTAATTTGAAGAGAAAGTGGGTTGTTGATACCCGCACCAATAAGTTGAAGAACCCTATCCATACTGCATCCCATAATAAGGTCCACAGGTCATCGCATGCGATGTCCCATGAGACACTCCGTAAGTAGGAATATATGCTCCAAAAGTAGGAATATACATTCCAGAAGTAGGAATATATGCTTCGGAAGTAGTAACATGACCTCTAGAATTATGAACATAACCTCTTGAAACTTACGAGTAGTACGTGAACCTGAGACACAACTGGTCGAGTAATAGTAGTACGGACATGACTTGTAGCAACGTTCCGGCCCGAAGGACCACGTGAATGAGGTGGAGGGTGAACATTTGAAGAACTAGGGACAGAGGACGAAGGGACCTGTGTAATTATGTATGTGTTATTCCCTATAGTCACTCATCTTGGATCTGGTATCCTAATAAGATCGCTAGCCCTAGGCCTAGGAGGAATATGTGATGTAGCTTCCACCGCCGGGATGGAAGGTGCAATGTGACTTGTACTCCCACACCTCTCCACATGGTAAGGAATGAGAGTGCCCCCAGACATAGTGTTAAGCTCAAACTCCGACTTGACATGAAATGCCAAATCATGTGTGGGAAAACCAGACATACCATATGTTGGGGCGTGCACCCTAATGGTCCTTAAGGTGGATAGCTCTGCAGGTTTTGGGAGTTTGTAAGAAGAGCTACAGCTCAAAATAGTCTTAGGGGTGTTGGGGTAGAGTAAAAAACCTTATGTTGTAATAAACCCATGGTTTAAATCCAGGGTTTAGGGTTCGGGGTGACCATGGTTTAAGTCCATGGTTTTGTAATAGTGCGCTGTTTAAATAGGCACTCTTGTAAGTAAGTAAGGTTAAGCTTTCTATGTAAAAGGAATTGATGTGAAGCTAAGGCTAATTTTGTAAGAAAAGGTTAAGTCCCAGCTATGTGTGTGGATGACCTCTGCAGCTGTGTGCGCAGAGGGTTTTGGGTGATAAGGAAATCTGTAGCTGTGTGCGCAGAGGCCTGCAACTGTGTGCGCAGCTTTAAAGACTGAAGGGATCTACAGCTGAGTGCGTAGATCAGAACTGTGGTTTTTGTAGAAAGATTGAATAAAACAAAGTTCTGTGGACGTAACCCCTACACTGGGGGTGAACCACGTTATATCTTGTGTCGTGGTTCTGTGTGTTGTTTATGTTGTGTTCTTTCATGCATTTATATCTATATATCTGATAAGTAGAGATCACTGCTAGACAATAACTTCACTATGAATTCCCAGTAAAGGGTTGCACAAGGCACTGTTTGTTTATCTAAATGTGAGGCTGACAAGTGAATGCTAAGCTCTGTGATTTATATTTATAATCTGTTAAAGGTTAAAAGGTACAGTAATATCCCTCTTTTGCTTGCAGAAATCTAGTTCTGCGGCACCCCATAGCTGTTTCGGGTGAGACTGCAACCTGTTCGCAGGTTGTTGCCGAAAGGGCCAACACTGTGGGTCTTTTGTTGGTGCAAAGTTAAAGGTAATAAACCCGGGTCTACCCTATTGCCCAAAAAATTGGTTTCGTTGCCGGTTGAACTCAGTATCTGCTCAAGAGGAGTTTACGTCGTACCTTCAGGGCTATGTTCTGGAGGCCCTCTGTGAAGGACATCGATGATTGGCTTGATGAGACTTATCTGAAATTTGCTGAGCACGAGAACAAAGATCCGTGTTGTAGTGCAAACGACTTTTTACAAAGGTATGTTTTTTGTGACATTTATGAAATTTTCTTTGGTAGTATCCACATAGAGTTGCACTAGTGGTTATCCAGGTTAGCAGAGCGAAGGAAGAACTTCCAAGCACGTCAGTTTCTTGCTTGGACCCCCGCAAGAATTAATATACTAAAAAGGGTGAACAACGAGATATCCTGTGCTGTTGATTTCTAGACAATGCGAGCCCTTGAAGAATTTGTGACGGAGTTCGCCATCGACACGAGTACCTCCTTCAGTGAAGCAGAGCGATAGTTTTTCAAAGGCCCAAGGGGTAAGTTTTTGAATTCATTTAGTTTGTGAATCAAAATGCTATTGGCTGAAAAAGGTATATTGCTAATTGAAT
>LPNX010041574.1:1082857-1160387 GCA_001517045.1 Pseudotsuga menziesii
AAATAGTGCAGCTGGTTACTTCCTTTAGAGACCGTGCTATGACCTGGTTCATGAAGTTCTCCAGCACTCAGAACCATGCATTGCCTGTTATAAAAGCAAGAATTATAAAGGAATTCAAGAAGCCGAAATCCGAGTCGCAGTGTATTACTGAATTGAAAGAGATTCAGTAGAGGCATGGAGAGTCAGTATGGGACTTTGATCAAAGATTCAAAGTTATGCTAGACCAAGTCAGTTTTACCATTGGACCTGCACAGCACAAGGAATGGTTCATTGCAGCGTTGCTACCGCATATCCGAACTCCACTCATGCAAAAGAAGGTTGCTGACCAGCCGGAGGCTCTGGAAATCGCGATGAAGCTTGAAACTACCCCTGTCGTAGACAACTCTGGTATTGCTCAAATCCAAGCGCAGTTGGCTGCGATGGCTCTGGAGATTCAGGATATGAAACAAGGAAAAACCGGTCGTGAAGAGGTTTGGTGTACACAATGTCGCACAGAAGGTCACGCCAAGGAACACTATCCTATGGTCAGAAATTACTCGAATACTGGTGCACCAAACCCATTTACCTCGCAAGTTCTTTATTGTGAGCTTTGCAGAACAACAAGGAAGCATCGACCTAAAGACTTCTATTTTCTACAGAGGTATGGACAGGTACCTAAGAACCCCTATTGTAAATTCTGTAAGTCCGTAGGACATAACGAAGACGAGTGTCGTAGTTATGACTTTATGAGAGAGCGCACCTACGATGCCTATCGGGTACAAAATGAGGGACTGAGCAATGCTGGCTATGGCTACCAGGGTGATGCATTAGGTAGAGGTGATTTTGGAGGCTGTGGTTGTGGTAGTATGGCTGGCAGAGGATGCATTCAGGTGGTATGTTATAACTGTAACCAGGCCAGACATCTGGCTCGTGACTGTTGGAACCCCACTACGACATGTTGGTATTGCCGGGCAGTGGATCATGTGATCGAGCAGTGCCTGCAGTTGATAGCTAAGATTTAGGAAATAAATAGTTCCCCTACTCAGAACATTTAGATGATTTTCGTCGAGTAAAGACCTGCCCCAGCCATTAATGTTGTTACCCGAAACAGAGCTACGACGCACATAGAGAATAAGGAGAAACAGCCTGATGGGGCTTGCATTCGCAAGGCTCCAGAGAAATCCCTAGCAATTGCTATCGAAAGAGAACAAGAGACAGTCATGGAAACCAAGCGCGATTTTGTTAATCCCAGCACAACAGTAGTACCCACGCAGCAACATCAGCAGGAGTCACAACTGCAAGAAGCTTCGACGGATAAAGTAAGTACACTATCCTCCTTTTTACAGAGCTGTATGAAACTCTTAAGGAATCAGAATGATTTAAAGGAGTTGCAAAAAGTTCTTGCTTTCTGTGAACCTCAGAGAAGATTTGATAAGGATAAAACTGTTAATCGTGTCTGAAGAACTGGTAGGGAAATGAGATTGAATGCCCAGATAGGAGAGTATGATATGACTGATGTTATTTTGGATCTAGGATTAGAGGTAAATGTCCTAACCAAGCAGACCTGGGAACAAATGGGAAAACTTACCCTTGATTGGTCCCCCATACAGTTGAGATTAGCCAATCAGCAGAGGATTGTGCCCCTAGGATGATTTCCAAATGTTCCAGTAGATGTTGATGGAGTCTGTACTATAGTAGACTTCGAAGTTATTGAAATCATTGACGACGACAATCCCTATCTATCCTTGTTAGGTATTGAGTGGGAAATGGAAAATGCTGCAGTTATTAACCTTAAGAAGAGACAGATGACTTTCGAAGGGCAAGATTTGCAAGTCATAGTCCCACTGGATCCCTCTCAAGGAGAAAGGTACACAAAACCCCTCCGAGATGAAGATCAGGATGTGTTGGACCATATCTACAATATCACAGCGAAAGAAGAAGATTATGTTGATCCTAATGCTGAAGGTATTATGGATTGGCAATATGACAAATCCTGTATGACGGATTTAGATGATGGTCTAGAGAATTGGCAGAACAGATTATGTGAGATACATGGCCACCGTTGTGCAAGAATTACCAAGTCTCTTAGATGGCTTGGCTCGCAGAGAAGACCCTTACCTATTTTTGATGGGTCGACAGACCCAGAAGAGTTTATTGAGCAATTATCAGCTCAGATACCAGAATCATAGAAAATGGAGACCTTGGATTCAACATTCAGAGCCATAGCAGCTAGATGGTGGAATGGTCACAAACAATACATTCATAGTTGGGAAGTTTGCCAACAGTCCCTTCGCCTGAGATTCATGGATCGACCACAGGAGGTCTAGAGCAGATTTAATAGTAAGACTAACCCTCAGAGGCATTTGGAGCAATGTTACGAAGCCTGGAAGAATGTACCTCATACATAGTGGGTGCATAGGTTTGTGCATACCTTGGATCATGTTGCAAAGAATTGGTATGCGGAGGTCGAGCTTCACCGGGGTACTGTAAGTTGGGATATTCTTATTGACAGTTTTGTATTGACATTTTCTAGTAATGAGATTTGGCCTGCTCTAGACACATATATTAGGTTGATCCATACTAAGGTGTTTGATGATCAAGAGATAGTAGAATACCAACCGGATTGGAAGGCACAAGAAGCTAATGCAGTCGAATGCTATAACCTCGCAATTGACGAGGATGACGATCCACGCAACATTGATATTCCAGAGTCAGAAGGCCACTGCAAAGTTCATGGACCAGCAGTTGAAGTTCCTGAGGTGACACAGCCCCTAAAGACGCGGACCGTAAACATTGGCTTAGAAGAATAGCCTAAGCATGCTACCATTGGAGATTATTGGGACGACGAAATGGTAAGCAAAGTGACCCAAATTATCCATGAATATTAGGACCTATTTCCAACAAAGTTTTCAGAGATGAAAGGTATCCTAGGTGATATAGGAATCATAAAGATCCCCTTGAAACCTGATGCGAAGCCTGTGAAACAACGTCCTTATAGGTTAAACCCTAAGTACAAGGAAAAAGTTAGGATGGAGCTGGATAAGATGCTTGCTGCAGGAATTATTGAGCCTGTTGAGGAATCTGAGTGGGTCAGTCCGATGGTCATGCAAGAGAAGAAGAATAAGGGTGAAATCCACATCTGTGTTGATTTAAGGAAGCTGAACGATGCTTGTCTACATGATCCTTTCCCCACACCTTTCACGGATGAAATGTTAGACAATGTTGGGGGTCAGGAAGTGTACTCTTTTACTGATGGATTTTTAGGTTACCATAAGATCCGAATTTCTCCAGAGGATCGACATAAGACAACCTTTGCTACAGAAATGGGATTCTTTCAGTATATAGTTATGCCCTTTGGATTGAAGAATGCACCTGCTATATTTTCTAGAGTAGTCATCTTTTCCTTTAAGGAATATATACATAAATTCTTAGAAGTTTACTTTGATGATTGGACTATTTTTGGGTTACTAAAAGACCATATCACTAGTTTAAGACTTATGCTGGATAAATGTAGACAGCACCAGATTTCCTTGAACTTGAAAAAGTGTATCTTTTGTGCACCTTTTGGGATTCTGCTAGGTCACATTGTATGTAAACAAGGCTTGATGATGGATCCGACGAAGATAGCTATTATTGTGAACCTACCACCTCCAACATCTGTTAGACAACTTTGCACCACACTTGGTCATACTGAATATTACAGAAAATTTATTAAAGGGTATGCTCAGATTACTGCTCTGATGGAGAAACAGTTGAAGAAAGATATTAAGTTTGAATGGACACCTGAGTGTCAAGCAAGCTTGGATATTCTGAAGGAAAAGATGGTAACTGTTCCCATCCTAGTATTCCCTGACTGGAATAAGGAATTCCATGTGCATGTTGATGCATCCTCCATTGCTCTGGGTATAGTATTGGCCTATTCAGGTGAAGGTAATATTGATCACCCCATTTCTTTTGCAAGTAGGAAATTGTCCACAGCAGAGAAAAATTATACTATGACAGAACGAGAAGGTCTAGCTATGGTGTATGCATTGCAGAAGTTTCGGCATTATTTGTTAGGCTCTCATTTTAAGATGTTTACTGACCATTCTGCTTTGAATTTTTTGGTTAACAAGCCTGTGCTAGGTGGAAGGATATGCAGATGGCTGCTTCTGTTTTAGGAATATGACTTTGAGATCATAGTCAAGCCAGGAAGACTGAATCTAGGTCTTGACCACTTGTCGAGGCTCGAGTCGGGAGAAGAACCTATCAGCTTGGACAAAGGTCTTCCTGATGCCCAGTTGTTTTCCATCCAGATGGTTGATGAATACTTTCAGGATATTGTTCAGTATTTGTCTACAGGTTTTCCACCCACCAAGATGACAACACAGCAGAAGAAGTAGCTGGTGGTTCGAGCAGCTGACTTTACCTTAATAGCAGGACAATTATATAAGATGGGCCTAGATGAAATACTGCGCAGATATGTCCTAGAACATGAGAAGCCGTTAATTTTGGCTGAGGCACATTTTGGAGCAGTAGGAGGTCACTACGCAGGAAAATCTACAGCATAGAAGATTCTTACAGCCAGACTGTGGTGGCCCACAATTCATAAGGATGCAAGAGAATATTGCCACAACTGCGACATCTGTCAACAGACGGGCAAACCATCCATGAAGGATGAGATGCCTCTGGTCCTGCAGGTAACTTTACAACCCTTTGACAAATGGGCTATTGATTTTGTTGGACCTATCAACCCCCCCGCGAAGAAGTCAGGATCAAGATACATTATTACAGCAACTGATTACCTTACCCGATGGGCCGAAGCTCAACCAATCAAGAACTGTAGCGTTGCTACAGCTGCAAAGTTCATCTTTGATAACATTTTGTCCAGATTTGGGTGTCCTAGAATCCTTATGAGTGATCAGGGCTCACATTTTCTAAATAAGACTATTGAAGTATTGACTGAAGAATTCCAGGTATATCATCAGATGAGTACTGCCTATCATCCACAAGCAAATGGGACTGTCGAAGCTTTTAATAAGATCCTTGAACAGGCTCTGACGAAGGTTTGCAACGTTAACATAAATGACTGGGATCTTAGAATTCCAATAGTACTATGGGCTTATAGGACTACCTGCAAGAAATTGATAGGCCATACACCTTTTAGGTTGGTATATGGGCAAGAAGTAGTCATTCCCATGGAATACATTGTTCCTAGCCTTAGAATATCTACTTTCACAGAGATGGATGACCCAACAATAATAACAGAAAGGTTGACAAAGATACTAGAACTTGAAGAGGGCAGATTTATTGCAGGGTTCCAGCAGCAAGTGCAGAAAGCTCGAGAAAAACAATGGCATGATAGACATATCAAGAAGAAGCAGTTCCAGCAGGGTGATCTGGTGCTCTTATATGACATCAAATTCATGAAATTCCCGGGTAAGTTCAAGACACATTGGAAAGGACCATACATAGTACAGAAAGTTACTGATGGAGGAGCAACCCAATTAGCTAAGTTGAATGGAGAAATGTTACCTTCTATGGTAAATGGTAGTCATTTAAAGAAGTATGGGGATAGGCCAGGACCTCCTAGTCAGAAGTAACCACAGGAAGGACAGTCTAAGTACCAAGAATAGTTGAAATTGGGTGCTAGACTATAATGAAGCTGTCCTCAAAACTATGAAGTGTGGAAGGCTGTCAGAGTTCGAAGGTTAATATTGTGTCGAAGGTTCTTGTCAAGGCAAAGATGAAGCTAGTAGTTATGTCAAAGATTAAAAATGTGTCGCAGCTTAAAATGTGATGGATGGGACAAATTAGACTTGGTGGCATCGGCATGCGAACTGCCCTCACTGTCTATAATAATGAGATCTTGGGAAAATCTGGTGCCATGTGGATAAGATTGCCGACACTTCATCAGATTTGGCGTTATTAATACACCATGATGACAGATTCTATTTTGGGATTCTATAAGAAGCTAAATCAGCCTGAGACTCATGCATTGTGCATGTCTTTCCGTTTCTTCAGTTACCACTATGTCAAATGATCGTGAAGTCCAGAAGTTATTACGAGTGGTCAGGGAGAGAGGTCTGCTGAACCTTCTGAGTAATCCACCTTGGCCGCCATGCTCAACCAAGGCACAAAGAAAGGCATAAGTTCGCTCTATGGGGTTGGAAGAAAGGCAGAAGTGCGCTCTATGCCGCACAAAGAATAGCACTGGTCTTCATAGAAAAACTCTGAAACATCCCAAGACGTATCCTCCTGGTTCGACAGAACCATGGCGGCTGTTTGTCTTATGCACCTTGACACACAACTCTGGGGACCCTAAGTTGTGGATGGTCAAATGTGTGACAAGCGGATCGAAGGATGGGGTCGCTGATAGATCCAGAAGGCCTTAACCAGCAATTCACTAGGGAAAGAAACAACCAGCCAGCAACCGCATGTATGGCTTCAGCAAGCAGCACACCAGGCTTCGTCGACAAGATTCTACCACCAGAAAAGCAGCTGAGTGTCCCAGGACGGGCCATTGGTGAGTCTTAGGGGCATGTTGGGGTGCACACCCTAATGGTCCTTAAGGTGGATAGCTCCGCGGGTTTTGGGAGTTTGTAAGTGGAGCTACGGCTCAAAATAGTCTTATGGGTGTCGGGGCAGAGTAAAAAACCTTATGTTGTAATAAACCCATGGTTTGAATCCAGGGTTTAATGTTCAGGGTGACCATGGTTTAAGTCCATGGTTTTGTAATAGCGCGTTGTTTAAATAGGCACTCTTGTAAGTAATTAAGGTTAGGATTTCTGTGTAAAAGGAATTGATGTGAAGCTAAGGCTAATTTTGTAAGAAAAGATTAAGTCCCAGCTGTGTGCGCAGAGGGTTTTGGGTGATAAGGAAATCTGCAGCTGTGTGCGTAGAGGCCTGCAACTGTGTGTGTGGCTTTGAGGACTGAAGGGATCTGCAGCTGAGTGCATAGATTAGAACTGTGGTTTTTGTAGAAAGATTGAATAAAACACAGTTCTGTGGACGTAACCCCTACATTGGGGGTGAACCACATTATATCTTGTGTCATGGTTCTATGTGTTGTTTATGTTGTGTTCTTTCATGCATTTATATCTATATATCTGATAAGTAGAGATCACTGCTAGACAATAACTTCGCTGTGAATTCCCAGTAAAGGGTTGTGCAAGGAACTGTTTGTTTATCTAACTGCGAAGCTAACAAGTGAATGCTAAGTTCTGTGATTTATATTTATAATCTGTTAAAGGTTAAAAGGTACAGTAATATCCCTCTTTTGCTTGCATAAATCTGGTTCTGCGGCACCCCATAGCTGTTTCGGGTGAGACTGCAACCTGTTCGCAGGTTTTTGCCGAAAGGGCCAACACTGTGGGTCTTTTGTTGGTGCGAAGTTAAAGGTAATAAACCCGGGTCTACCCTATTTCCCAACACCATAACTACCATAACTAGTGCTTGCAGGTTCAAAATGAGTCTCATCATCTTCCAGCATTCCATACCGGCGATGCGTCAATGGGGGATCAAAACTAAAGTAAGTAGGTCTATCATGAAAAGTACCTATATCAGAAATTACAAGACCTAACTTAGTCAAATCAGGTGAAGGATCATAGCTAGGAGTAAACACTCCATCTTCCACTTGAATGGGAGAGGGTGGTTCAGGAATACCTTCAACATGGTCTCCCATCGTGTGTGAATCAATGTGCGAAGTAGTCCTCCTGGACTGTCTATTTATCTCTCCAAAAGGAGGAGGAGAGGTAGAAGGAGAAAGTCCTGCTAAACGACAAGAATGACAAGGATCTGCACCCGAATCCACAATGACTCAAGAAATATCAAAGACTCTCTATCTACGTAAACCCTAGGAAAGCTAACGTGCACAGAGTAATCACAAATAAAATATAAATCCAAACACAAGTAATCAAGGGTAGGATAAGTGAGCTCCCGAATAAAGCAGGTATGTCTCACCTAGGAGAGGCTTGAGACTCCCATAAACAACAAGTAGAGGTACGTAACCAATTATTGTGGCCCTCAGCTTCAATGCATAAAGTGACTGTGCTGTCCGACCCCAACCTGGCTGGGACACCCACAGAATAACCCTTGCAGAGTACCCCCTCGATATCCTAGGTAATGCCACTAAGGTCACCTCAATATAATCAATGCTCAGGTGAACATTCGCAGGTGGGATTGACCATATGGGAAGGGTAGCAAAGCCTGAAACTCTCGAAAGAGCCCCCAGATACGAATACAATCTAGGAAATATCTTTGGTGCTACTCAGTTATGACTAAGGATCATGCCAATCAATAACCGCTCACACTGCCTCGTGCTTAACTCACTTTTGAGAGGATGATCCTAAGAAACATTAGTTATACCAATAAATTTCACACACTCACCTGGACAGACACATACATGTTGTTGTTTAGTGGTCTTGGAGAATTTACTCACAATGAACTATTCCAAGACCCTAAAACCTAATATTGTTGGTGAACCCTATCAAATAAAATAGTGTAGTTCATTTTAATTAAGCATTGATTTTAATTGGCTTTATTACTCAAAAGAGGTATATGGCCATGCAACTAATGGAATTATGACACAACATGAAGCAAAATGCACACCTAACAATCAATGCAAATGCATTGTGTCCATGAAAAATAGGGTATGCTACTACATGAAATGCACAATTTTTTTCGAATGATAGGTGAAATCTTTCTTATATGAAATCCCGACTAATGCTCCAAAGAAAATCTAGTGCAAGTACTATGCAAAATGCAAGATGCAATGCATAATGATAAGCAAATATTTTGGATTTTTTGAAATAAAAATGAGATATTAAAGAAAAAGAATGTCTCTACAACCCCCAGACTCTGTAAGCACACTCAAGAAGCACTCAAGAAAAGTACTAAGGTAAAATAAATATAATGCACCAATCCCAAAACAAAGAATCCAAAATGCAATGATAAGAACATTCTTCAAAAAAGAAATTTTACCCTAAAAAAAATGTCTCTGGTCAGATATAGAGGTGTATACAGACTCTAGCAGTATCAAAGGAGACTCAGCAATCATCAAAATTTACCCAACAACAATCCATCTTCCTCTAGAAGGAAAAACTAAGGGCATATGATTACTGTTCGCAGTAAACCCGCATGTGTATGTGGAAATAGAAGTGAAACCCATGTATATACGCAACTGTGAGTTAAAAAATCGCGTATAGGAAGAAAAGTTGCATAAAAATAAAGGAAAATGACAAGCTAAGACAAACTTCACACCAATCAGACACTACCAGGAAAACATGCCCCCAGACCCGACATAGAAACAAGATAAAAAGAGCAATTCAAAGTCATTGAATGTCGATAGAAAACCCCCAAAGGAAAACTACTAGGAACTCCCCAGCAGAGTCGCGAATTCTGTTATGGAGAGAAATTCCTATGGCTTGGGGTACCACAATAGATATCTTGACTCCATAAATCAATCCTTTCCAATATGCAATAGAAATCAAATATCTAACAGTAAAGGATCAGACCTCATACCTTATTTTGGATGGTTGAAGTAGATCCTCGTTGAGCTTTCCAACTTCAGCTTGAATTGATGAATCACTTCCTCAACAACAAGTAAACAAGACAAGCATACTATATATATATATTGGTGTTATATCTATTCTAGCATATATAATCAACAATGTATAAGCATTTGAAATCATCCATGGATAAAATATTCATTCAACCATACATTATTGGATAGGAAAAGATATTTCTATTAATATAAAATCAGAGATTACAATAGATACAACCTCTATCAGCACGTCTGCGAATCGAAGAAACTGAATCCCCACTTGGGCCTCCTCCACCTCAATCCTCCATCTCTCGATAGCAAGCTCACAAGCAAAAGGCAATCTTGAGAAGAACACAAAAGTTCTCCAAGGGACAAAGGGATGTGGACTCAAGCACAAGTTTCGGCAACAATGGACTATAGTTTCTTTGCTCTCAATTCTCTTATATGCCTTATATGTATCAAAGAGTTTCTTATATATATTTTCAAAGGGGTAATGAAAGGTCGAATCCGAGTGATCTCAAGGCATATGGAAGGCCAAGAGTCAAGTGAGTCGGATCCACGTCAAGGAAAACTCCAAAATGATTTGGATTTTGTACACATCCCAATGTACGTGGTTTTAGGGGTCAAACCCATGTATATATGCGATTAGGGATTTAAAAGTCACGTATATGAATTTTCACATGTTTATGGGGATGGTCTAGGAAACATCAAAGGACAAAAAATGGTCCAAGGGGTCTAAGGAGTCTGCAGAGGGATAGGGGAAGGCCATACTAGAGTGATTCACCTGGAGTGGTAAAATCAGCTATAACAACTACCAATACAGTAACCCCATCTCAACCCAATTCGGCACAACTAGGGCCTCCACCTATGGTCCTCCAAAACCCATTGCTAGTCCAAGGACTGGTAGAAACTACACCCACTCCCAAGAACAATCCCAACACCCCGAGGGAACCTCCGACAATAGAAATAGGTGTTCACCACCTGCTAGCCATGACAACGGAATAGGTCAATTTACAGACCAGACGAAATCAATACGAAACTAACACCAAACCCGCTGACACATCAGCAACATCTACGTCCAAAACAGCCAATGCACCTCTTCATTTACCCCCTTTTCATCTGTGCCCCCCTATTCAACGGGTTTCCAATAATGTCACGGCCAGAGCTACTGTAAGATACAATGTCATGGATGATTTGGCCCAAACACCTATGGCCATGTCCGCTTTTGAGGTACTCAAAACTTGCCCAACACAGTGGAAATCCTTACTAGCTTCCCTTGGTGTTGTAGACCCCTCTGACTCCAAGTTGATCACAATCGACACAGAGAACAAAGAACCGCGGATGCCATCAACCATTGCCTTCTAAATCCCAGTATCCATTTGGAATTTGGTCATGCACCGGTGCATGATGGACGAGGGGGAATCCACATGCGTTATGTTTAACTTAGTATGGAAGAAGCTTGGATCCCCAATTCTACAACCATCCTCTACTACTCTGTGGGGTTATGATGGCCACCCCACTAAAGCCCAAGGAATCCTCCCACACGTTCCCATCACATTGGCCAAGAAAACAATACTGATTGACATAGAGGTTTTTAATGCTCAGTTGGACTATAACCTTCTCCTCGGTAGAGGTTATATGTACGCCATGAGAGCCATAGCATCAACTATTTTCTATCTCATGATGTTCCCTCATGAAGGGAAAATCGTGATGATTGACCGACTTATCATGATCTGCAAAGGGACAATTTCACCCACCAACATTGTCCCTACAATCAACACCATTGATCCACAAGGGCTAACCACACCTGCCAATGTTATCCCTGCGATTAACACCATGGTTGAAAACATACTAGCCTCCCCATTTTTGAATGTTGGCCCTAGGTTATTTGCTGATACCACCATGATGGCTTATTTCCCCTTAATGTCACCACCACTGACACCAAATGAGACTGTGAATTTGTGCATTCTCTCATCTAGCACTGCTGCACCCAAACATCAACCGTAGTTGCAACCCCAACCCCAACCACAACACCATCCGCAGCCACAACACCATCAGCAGCTGCAACATCATTAACATCCACATCATCAGCAACAGCCGTAGCATCATCCACAGCCACAATATTATGCATAGCCGCCCCCACAGCCTCATCCCCACATGCAACCATCAGGGAGTTATCTGGGCTCCTCTCTAGTCCACACAATTCCCTTCCTCTTTCCCCCACCTGGTGTCATGAGTAAGCCAGTAATGACTACCTTAAACTTACCCAATTTTACATTGGGAAATCTCGTGTGGTACCTTGATCCACCGAACCAACCTCCAATGCCCCAGGTATTCTTAACCCCCATGCAACCATTGCGGTCAAATATCATCATCCACCCGGCCCGAAAAAACCAACCATCGCACCTGCACCCGCACCGCCCCACCCAAAAAGGGCTAGGGGCAAAAACACGAAATCTACCATTGAACCTCGACAAATCTCACCTTACGCTGTTTGTGAAGAACAAGACCATCCAACCCAAAACTGGCCTGATATTCCCATAATCCGCATGCATTTGGATGCCATGGATACAACGGAAAACCTCCCCATGGTTGAACTCCAAAGCAAACCAATAGTGAGAAACAAGTGTTGAGAAAAAACCATGCTTGCGCCCTCTGCGAATTGTATGGACACTATTCTCACCATTTCCAGGACTTGTCCAATTTTCAAATGGATCTAGCCAACCTTCGACAAAATTCCCTTGAATTCGAGATCACTTTGATCGAAGAAGTCCATCCCCCACCTCCTTCTTCAGACACCATGTCCATTTACATGATGTCCATTTCTACAGACTCTCTTGTCTCCACCATCACTAACGGTCCACCAGACCTATATCTTAGTTGCTTCTACAATGATGAGGAGATACTTGAAGCCTTAACCGCCCCAGAATACCCATGGGACAACATGCATCATCACTCTTTCTTTCTCCCCGAAGAAATTTTGTCGCAGTCTAACCAGTTTTCCATGGAAACCAAAGATTTCATTCATGGGAAAGTCGACTGGTTCAAAAGTCCCATTCTAGCACCGGATGCCTTTGAAGAAGGGAACATGGCCAACATCTTGCCAACCATCAAAATCAACATCTCAACCAATCCTGAGGTTGTTGAAGAAATCATGCTGGGGGCATCCTGGTCCTTGGAAGAAGTTACTGCCTACAAAGCCCTCTTCCAAGAATTCCACGACATCTTTGCCTAGTCCTACACTGAAATGCCTGGGTTGGATCCATCCATTGTGGAACACCACATTGACACATGGCTCGATGTGGCCCTCATGCACCAAAAGCAACGACCCATCCATCCATCCAAAGCTACCGCAGTCAAAGCTAAAATTGAGAAGCTGCACACAACTGGATTCATTTACCCCATTGCGTACACCACTTGGGTTTCAAATCCTGTTCCCGTGAATACAAAATAGGGTACCATCCACGTTTGCACAAAATTTCGCGATCTAAATGGGGCATGTCTCAAAGACAACTTCCCAACACCCTTCATTGATCAGACTATCGATGCATGTGCCAGACATGAGGTCATTTCCTTCATGGACGGATTTTATGGATATAACCAAATCCAAATCCAGAAAGAAGATCGTTACAAGACTGCATTCACAACCCTGTGGGGCACATTCTCCTATCGAGTAATGCCCTTTTGTCTGAGGTCACATAAGCAAGCACAACAAATAGACGACTTGCGGTAAGCCTTCCTATGATGTCGCAAGTACAAAATCTTCTTGAACCCTTTTAAGTGTGTTTTCTGTGTCCCAATGGGCCATCTCCTAGGGTTCATCATGTCACACAAAGGAATGACCACTGATCCCCTGAAAGTCCAAACCACTTTCCATTTAACGTCACCTCTTTAAGTGATGATAGTTCAACTTGTAATATAGTCTTGTCCCTTTTTGTTTTAAACATTTTTAAAGTGAATTTTATGCATTGTTTCCCTTCATTTCTCCATATGGATCCTACTTTGGATCAGTACATTGGATTTGCTAATGGAGCAAGTAGATGGTCTCCAAACCTCGCCTCGTATACATGGGTCATCTACTCCCCATCGCACGAGTTGATCCATATCAATGTAATATGCATGGGCAGTGTGACCAAAAACTAAGATGAATATGATGGTGTCAATGGCGTCTTGGACGCCGCTCTCCATTTGGGCATTTTCCATCTCAATGTCTTCTTAGAATCCCAACTGCTTGTCTCCCAGTTGGACAACTACTACCGCATACGTGATCCCTGCCTCTTTAGAAAATTCCCGCGTACTAAATAGATGGTTAGAACATTTGAATCCATCACATTCACACATGTTCCCAGAAACCTCAATAGTGTAGCAGATCAAATGGCTAATGACATTCTAAATTAGCACATTCATAATCGCATATAGGAAACATACAAACACAACATCATGCATAATCATATACAAAACACACACACACATGTAAAAATACATCACATAGGCATTGCATTTCATATCATCATAAAAAGACTCACATATAAAACCATAAAAAGTGCATCCATGTGCATCAAAAATATATATAGATAGATAAATCACATGTACAAAATATGTCCAGTACAAAATTAGAAGCCACATATGCTTTCTCAGCTGAATATACATAGCGATGCAAAAAATCTTAAGTGCACCAATGCACAAGGGGCAACCCCACTAGCTACTAGTTTGACTCAGACTCATCCTCATAATTGGAATCAATATCATCATCATCTTCTTCCTCAGAAGACTCATCGTCCTCTGCAGGAAGATCCCCTCGCGCCGCCTGATGAAAGTAATCACGGGCTATGACCATCCTCCTCATCATAGACGTCCACTCCAGAGGCACACTATGAATGGCAGCGATTAGTTCATTGTCTAAATGCTTCCATCTGTCATCAAAGATCCCCTCAGCTAGTTGCTCCAAGTGCTGAAAAATAGTCTCTGCCTCCCATCGTCGCCTATGAGGGTTCCCCGTAGGGACCGTCGCCTCTATAATAGCGAATACTTGCCTCTGATACCCAGGCGATGAGTGGGGACCAACATCTGCATACACAAACAAAGAAACCATCAGTCTATACATATAATCATCAACCAACTCAACTACACTATGTATAAAGATGAATACAAAAAAATCACACGTACATACCAGCTAGTCCGCATTCTTGGCAGGGATCTCGAGGCATCTTAGGGTCCCCATGATAGTCCATACCCACATAAGGGTACTCCTCAATAATCACTGGGAGCTTCTGCCACTGCTCAAGCAACTCCTCGGTGAATAAACGACCCACTTTGCCACCACCCTCTCGTACCATCATCTGGCACCACCTATGCATTTGCGGATCCCGCAGACCACCATTCTGCACTGCTCGATGCAGACATAGAGTAGGTACTTTCTCAAAAAAGAAAGAACATAAGAAGGACCCAAAACAAAAGTCTCCCCCAGATGCCCTCACATTGTTCAGCTGACGCCAAACATCCAGAAGGTACATTTGGACCCATCCATAGTAAGTGTCCCCCATGGAACACTCTACTATCTGTAGTTTCCCTCCAGATATCTTGTGACTCCCCGTGGAGCCCAAGATGTGCAACAACATAGTAGCAATAACCCGTGTCGACACATCCTCAATGTCACATGTCAGAATGTGTGAACCACGCACGTATGCGGTCGCATAATAGTGCCTCTCACACAGCTCCTCAAGTGTCTCCCCACGAGGCAGTACTAGTGCTAAGTCGCCAACAACTCCCAACATAGGGATTCTAGTTAAAAAGTATACATCCAACAGTGTAATCTCAACATGCTATCCCTGGATCAGGAAGGCCTCCTCCCCAATATCCCAAAAGCTCACCAAAGTCTGCAGCAACCATTAGAGAGAATTTGAGGTAAAAAATGGGCCTCAAAAGGACCAAAATGTACTATAAAAATCAACCAATTACATTCTAGTAGATTACATCATCCCCCATGGTTGAGGTGGCATTGCATGAGTTAAGAATGCTTATTTGTCATATTTTCTATGGTGGATGAAAACCCATAGTTAACCAAGGTAGTGGTACAAGTACTTTTAAGTCATAAAGTAAAGTACTCACAATAAAAGTCATTTCACACTTTTTCATAAAATAATATTATTGTTATTTTCAAGTATAGTACTCACAATTCACTTTCTCATAAAATAATATTATTGTCATTTTCAAGTAAAGTGCTCATAATTCATAAAAATGTCTTTTCACATTTTTTTTATAAAATAATATATTGTCATTTTCATATTTTTTAATTTTAAATTATATATTCACTCAATTTTATTTAATATCATAATGTGAAACTCATATATATATATATATATATATATATATATATATATAATCTTGTATCTTTAAAATAAATTAAATTCACGAATGATATTTATATGAAAACAATATGTTAGTTATGCATATAAATTAAATTTATGAATAATATTAATATGAAAGATGTCTGTTAATTATGGATGAGTTATATATATATGAATCATACACATTCATTTATATCATGTTTGAATGTATAAAACAATATGTTGATATGATAAATGTTTATATGATTATAACTTTATTATGATTTTTTTTTGACAAAAAAAATTATTATAATTTTTAATAATTAATTTTATAGAATAATATGCAAATTATATTGTTATAACTTGTTAAATATTAATTAATAATAATGGCATTATGATAATAATTATAATAAATGTTATCATTAGTTTTAGTAATAATAATATTGTTAAAATTTTACATGTAAATAAATTTCAATTAAATCACATTAAAATTAAATTGATGAGGAATGTACTAAATATAAAAAGTCAACATAAATTAAAAAAATAACTCCTAAAAATATTTTTTTTAAAATTTCATTTACAAGTTCAAGATAAATAAATGTTAAAGGACAATAAATTTTTGGGAATTTACAATGAATCTTAGTCACATCATTGTAGAGTTATTTTATTAATTTTATTTATAGTCAATTTAGAAAAAGTAACTCAACCATGGTTATTTATATTGTGCATAAAAAGTAGTGTAAGAGGTGAGTTGTCATATATACCTACCCCATAAAACCCCTAACTCATAATATTTTAATATATCTTATATTTTTGTAGTACATCTCTTAGGAGGTTCATTTTTGACCTCAAATTCTCTCTAATGAGACACAAGCTCTTCATGAGGGGTATCCGCATGAACTTTAGTAACCCATAATGGGCCAATGCATCACACGCATTCCCATCCTGTAATGCCTCCTCCCAGAGTTCTTTGCAGACTCTCTCATGCCACTTTTCCTCAGGCATCCTGCATAAGCAAAATATAGCTGGAAACCACAACTTTCAGCAAAAAATCCACCTAGGGACTAAGTCGCACCTGTCTGGCCAAAAAGAGCGACCATGTTGCTAAAAAAATCCTCAAAAGTGTGACCCATTTGGTCTTTTACCCCTGAAAGGTGCGACCTAGATCGTAGAGACCCTAACAGCCTCATAGAGGACCCCTGGGTGAGCAAATGCAAAATGTAAACCACTGAAAACGATAGATTTTGCAAGAACTCTTACCTGCAAGTCGCGGATCTCGAAACTGCTAGTCAAAATGGAAGAAATCAACGAAAGAAATTTAGGGCCCATCTCTCCAACTCCACAGTGAAAAGTGACAATGACACCTCACAAAGTGGTCACCACTCATTTATAGGCACCATTTGACCTATTTTCTTCCATTTCGCATAACAGGACCATATAGAGTCCGTTTGGGACGCAGTCTATGCCACTGGTTTCATAATTTCATCCTCTATATTTTTATGAGACCATCGTCTCATGTTTAACAAGTAATTTTTAGGACCACTTCCTGGAAGTTACCTCAATTTACGAGCCACATCATTGTGATGTAAGTGTCTCCGTACCTGTACTTGCATTACACTTGCCTACAGCCACTCGTGCGGGTTCTTAGGCCACCTCCACGAAGGCATGTCATTTTATTTTAGCATATTTCTGTCAAATCCATCTGCCACACCTTACATGGGTCTCCAGGCCACTGCCTAGAGGAATGATCATTTATTTTACACTCATTTGGCACATAAATTCCTCCAGACTTGCACTCACATCACATGTAGTCAAGGCCATCCACCACAACTCACACATGAATCTCTTGACCTCTATCCAAGAGATACCTTGGTTTGCATGCCACTATTGCATCAATTCATGTGCCTCTGCCACGATCTATCCCATGTATGTTTAAGAGCCACCTGCTCCATCTGTACTACATGAGTGACCTTTGGACCACTGTCCACTGTCCCAACATACGGGCACCACCAATTCCTCCTCGATTGGTTGACCATACTGGAGTTTCTTTTAAGCTATTTTCTGACTCCTAAAAAAATGAAAATATTGCCGAGCGCAGCTGCTTCCTTCCCCACTCGTTAAAGTATAGGAAAGGATGTCTGCATCGTATCATTTATCTCCTTTTGCAAATTATGTATACCATAAAATGAAAAGGATCACCTTGGCACATTCAAGACAAGACCATTCCCCTTTGCATCTTTTTATGCTTTCTCGGGCAGAGGGGCCGAACTTTACGAAAAAGCTCACCATGGGTTGTTGTTAAGCTCTTTTCTAGCCTTCTCATCAAGAAAATATCATCGAGCAAAATTGGTTTCATTCATGCTCATAAAAGTATCTGAATGACCATCCAATCAATATAGGTTTAACCTTTTCTGGCCCAAATGGACTACCAACAGTAAAGAAGCCTCCCATCCCCTAAAGGATGGGTGAGCTCTCCTTCATATACTTTTATCCTTTTTCGGGAACAGGAGATTACCAACCAAAAAGAGCCCCCATTGGAGTCTTATTCATGCTTTCAGACTCTCTAAAATTGAAAGCACCATCAAGCATTTAATTTCTTGGGCTCGCCAAAAATTTGTGAAATTGTACCACAATGGTGTCTCTAAACACCACCCCACAGATAACAGTTTGGTAGAATTTAGAGTACTCTGCGATGTGTCTTCCTTGGATCCCACCAATATCAAAAGTGTCTACCTCCCCCAAGTATTTCCCATCTAAAGTTACATTCTCGGTATTACAGATATGATCCCTTTCCCATGAGCCAGTTTCATTTGTTGCCTGGTCTGCCCTATCGTCATACTCTGAACAAAGAAAGTTTGAGTCCAGTACACTCCCTCTGTTGAGGTCATAGGTGAGCATGTTGATAAAAGGGCTAGATTGGAACAAGAGGCTCTTCTATCATCTCTCACCAGAATGTGCCGCCCCCCCCCCCCCAATTCAGTGGGTTAGTCCTCATATTGCCTCACATATTTTGGTTATCTCCCTCGCGCTTCTGGTCAAGGAAACACCATTTCCTTGACCAGTTGTAGGTCTCCCTCTATCGATGACAATGCATGTATTACAGAGGATAGACCCAGAGGTCCCTGTATCCTGGTTTCATTAACCTCATTGATGAGTTCCTTGGACCACTTGAGAGGAGTCCTTAGTTCCTCTCGAGATGGTTGTTTCTCACATGCTCGACTCCAACTACATATTTTCTCCGTTGAGATTCATATAGGGTATCGATCCATGCATTATTTAGTCGAAGACCCTGGATGTCACCTGACTCTAGCACATTGATGAGTCTATTCGAGGGACCCAAAAAATTTCATGTCCCTTGTGATTTCTGGGTTGCGTTGGAGACAGTGTTCAAAAGCCCCAACAGTGCTTCTATATAGATTTATGATTGATGTAGCGTATCTGTACCACAGAGACTCCGACTCTCCATCAGTAGGTCCCTACAGCTATGTACCATTCTAGATCCAGTAGACCATCAGTCATGAAGATATAGCATTCCATGAGAATGCCATGGGTCCAACGTAGCAGTTCTTCAGATCAGTATTGTATTCAGCCTCTCATTAAGGCAACCACTATTGTAACAAAAGTTGTACATGATCGACTCTTGTATTATAGAGCTTATATCTGTTAGGATATTTAGACACCTAGGAGTTAGTTAAGATCTACTTGTGTAATATATCTGTTAGGTAAAAATGTGTTTTTTTAGTATGCATTAGTATGCATTTGTAAATATTCTAATCCGACGGTCACGATATGTTCTAGACATAGAGTGATCCGACGGTTCAACTTCTTTTAGATCATACCTACCATTGATCCGTGGCTTAACACCCGATTGGTCAATGATCTCTATTTAAAGAGCATGGAGGGTCCTTGGATAGTTGATCGATTATGAGAATCTCATATGTAACTTTCTTTCTTTTGCATAATAAATTGCTCCAAGTAGCTATTTGGATGGGGCTGTGGACTGTTTCCCTCTCGAGGGTTTTAACCACGTGACAAACATCGATGTGTTGATCTGTGATCTATTTGTGTGAAGCGGTTTCTCAAGGTGTTCGGTATTTTGGGAGTACCTTGTGTATCCAAACATGGTATTAGAGCGTTTATGAAGAGCCGCTTTCGGTTTTGATCAAGATCTGGAACCAGTGTTGCCAAAACTTTGAAAGTGTTTCTGGTTCTAGAGTTTCTATGCATTTGTGGCCTATGGGAGTTATTCCATTGCTTCTGGAGCATCATTTTCATTGTGAAATAGTTTTCGTTTCACTGAAAACCATTTTCGTTTGATCCAGAAACACCCATTTCGACAAATCTGAAGGTATAATGTTACAGTGACAAATTTGTTTAATTCTTTTTTTAAATCTCTCATATTTTATCAATTTTATTATTAGATCTTTATTGTTTTAGTCTCAGACTATTTCCTTCCCTGGCTGCGTATGCTCTTTGCCGTGCACCTTATGCGATCGCGGCGAATCTGAAACAGAAAGGAATTTTTTTTTTCTTGTCTTCTCGACTACGTATGCTCTTTGCCGTGCACCTTGTGTGATCACTGCAAATTAGAAACAACGAGAAAACTTGAAAACATAGACTTTCTGGGTAAGCTAACTAAGATCTAACTCCATTGTGTGGAAAAAGTTTTTTTTTGTTTTTGTTTTTTGTTTTGTTTTTGTGATTTGCAGGAAAAAAGGCAAGCACGAAGAACAAGAGAGAAGAGTAAGTTAAAAAAAAACCCTTCCTCTTTCCTTTTTTTATGTACCTTTTAAACTTAGCTCACTTGGTCCAAAGTTACTTTATTCCTTAATAGGTCTTGAATTCAACTCTTATTAAGCTATTTTTTAGTGCATGCAATTTCTATTTTCAAGTTATTTTATTGTAAAAGTGCATCTCACTTAAATAAAATAAAATAAAAAGTGAGTCACTTAAGTCTTTTAATTTATTGCTGCACTATTTAAAAGTAAGATTATTGTAAAAATGAACATCACTTATTCTACAAAAGTGATTCACTTAAAGGAAACTTTATTGTAAAGTGATTGTCAAAGGTTGATCTTGGGAAGATGGGGGTTCTTTTTTTAAGTTGGTCAAGTTAATATTTGCCACGTCGCTATTGGGGACATCTTCAACATTTTCTTTGATCAAGCATAACTTCATCATCCAGAATTAGTTTTTTATGCCGTTTTTTTTTAAATTGCATATTTTTTCGAGCTCTTTACATCCAGATAGTTAGTTTCTATTCTTTCAGCCATTATTTTACAGTATGGGTGCCCATTGTGATATTATACTTACAAGTTCTAACTGTTTCTCATGGAAATCTCGTATGGAGGATGTTCTGTAAAGTAGGGGACTTTTCAGGATAACCTCAGAAAAAGAAATAGAACCCACTGATGATGATAAAAAAATTAAATGGAAAAATAAATGTGATGAAGCTTGTAGATTGATTGGAATGTCAATCTCTACTGATTTGCGATTCCACATATATGGAATTGATGAACCTGATATAGCTTGGGAAAAGTTGGAATCTGTGTTTGGTAAACACAATGAAATTTGGGGTCATCAACTTGAGAATGAGTTGATTTCCTTAAATCCAAATTATTTTTCATGCATTCAAGACTATTTATCTAAGTATAAAACTCTTAGACTCTTATGAGCAGAATGCAAGCTTAAGAAAGAAGACAAACAATATATTTATCATATTCTTTCCAAACTTGGACCAGCATATTCTGTTTTTGTATCTACATTATACTCCATGAAAGAATCCTTGACTGCAACTAGCTATGAAGAGCCTAGTCTTGAATCCTTTTACGATTCCTTAATTAGAGAGCAAGATAAGCTCATTCATCTTGGAATAATTAACAATGCAGATACATTGTAAGAGGGAGTTGCGTTAGCAAGTTGAAACTCTCGACGTTTCGATCCCTACTCTAGGGTCATCATCAGGAGACAATCGAAGACTAAGGTGATGTAAAATAGCTCGAAACGTATAAATACTCAATTTTGTGAAGAACTCAACAAAAGATGTCGATTCTAGGTTTTGATTGGATATTGGTTTATTAAAAATATTTAATTTTATTTTGATTTAACTTTTTATAAGTAAATATTTTTAAAATGAATTTTAAGGTATTTTATATTTGAAAATAATTTTGTTTTAAAATGTTTGTTAAAATACTAACCCTAAACTAGTTAAGGAGTTTGTAAAGGTTTTAAGATTCAAATTCAACAATTATTTTTAAAAAGTTTTGAACTATGAATTAATTCAAAACCTTTTAATTATTAAGATTTATAATTTTAAATTACTAATTAATTTGAATCAAAACCTTTTCATTATTAAGATTTATAATTTTAAATTACTAATTAATTTGAAAAATTCAACTTGTTTGTCAAAGGTTATTAGGGTTTTATAAATTTGTAATAAAGTGCTTTTTATAATTTTAAATTTTTTATAAAAGGGGGGGAATTTTTAAAGTTTTTAAGGAGCAAAATATTAATATTAATATTTCATGCCTTAAAAATTATTCAACTTGTTTTGTCAAAGGTTATTAGGGTTTTTATAATTTTATAATAAAGTTCTTTTTAAAAAATTTTAAAATTTTTTAAGAATATTTTAAATTTTTTTTTATTTGTTAAAGGGGAGGAAGGTTTAAAGTTTATAAGGAGAAAAATATTAAGGGTTGTAATTAGGGTTTCTACCCTAGGTTGAAACCTCAGGTAGGGATAAAAAGAGGCTTGACATACTTAAAAAGGGAACAAAAACACGAAGAAGGAAAGGTGTTTTAACATAGACAAGAGGTGTGGAAAGCGCATAAGGAAAGGGTTGATGAGACAATGTTCATTTATTTCGGTTTTCTTTTAATTGTAGGGAGTGAAGCAGTGGTTTCCAAGAGTCACTAATCTTGGTGCCATCATCCCTGTTGAGACAATTCTCATTGAGGTTGATTTCAATTTTCTCTTTGATTTTTCTTTTGAAAAGGTTGCCCTCCCTAGAGATGACTTTTGTGTTTTCAAGGAAAATGTGGTGACCAGTTATGTGCGCGTGTTCTGCTAGGGATGACTTCTTGTGTCTATTGTGTCTAAGGTCAGCGCTATGTTCTTTAAATCTTGTCTCCATGGAATGCCCAGTTTCACCTATGTATAGCTTGTCACAAGAACAAGGAATGGAGTAGACTCCTTTGTATGCTTTAGGTTCAATTGGGTCTTTAAGGGAGTCCACCAAGTTTCTAATGGTATTGGGAGATGTGAAGAACACTTGGACTTTGTGATTTTTTAGGGTTTTGGCTAATCTATCTGTGGCGCCTTTTATGTAAGGGAGGAAGACTTTGTTAACAATGATGTATTCATCCTTGTCCTTGGTCCTACTTCTTTTGGGTTTATTAGCAAAGGCTACTATTTTCCTAAATTGTCTATCACTATATCCGTTATCCCCAATTTTTTTCTTCTAAATGGTCTATCTCCTCTTTGATATGTTCTTTATCAGATATTCTTAGGGCTCTAGTTACAAGGGTATTAATTACTCCAATTTTCTCAGGTGGTAAATGATGGGAGTCAGCATGTAGATACCTATCGGTGTGAGTTTTTTTTCTATATACTTGGTGTGAAATAGAACCATCTTATTTTCTTGAGATAAGGACATCAAGAAAAGGTAGTTTATTGTTCTCTTCGATTTCCATGGTGAACTTAATGTTATTGTTCTACTTATTAATGTGTTCAAGAAATTGGTTCAAGGTATTTTTCCCATGTGGCCATACCACATCTGTGTCGTCAACGTAGCATTTCCAACTTTTAGGTTTGAGGTGGAAAAGGTCAATAGCTCGTTTCTCAAACATCTCCATGTAAAGATTAGCTACAATTGGGGAAAGAGGCGAACCCATAGCCACACCCTCTATTTGTTCGTAGAATACTTGTTGGAACATGAAGAAGGTGGATTTTAAACATACCTCCACAAGTTTGGCTGTGTCAACATTTGTCAGGTCTCTAATCGTTGCAACTGCTTCATCGACAGGAATTTTTGTGTATAGGGAGACAACATCAAAGCTAACGAGGATGTCACCAGTGTCTAAGGATTCATTGCAAATCTCTTGCACCCAGCTAGTGGAGTCTTTAACAAAGGAGTTTGTTTTTCCAACGAGGGGTTTTAAAAGAGTAGCAAGGTATTTAGCTAGTTTATAGGTTGGAGA
Organism: Pseudotsuga menziesii; assembly: GCA_001517045.1. NCBI lineage: Eukaryota > Viridiplantae > Streptophyta > Pinopsida > Pinales > Pinaceae > Pseudotsuga > Pseudotsuga menziesii. Next base: position 1,106,884 of record LPNX010041574.1, read on the forward strand.
GCCAATTGTGTTCACAATTGGTCTGAGGGGAACACCATTGTTGTGAATTTTAGGAAGCCTGTAGATACGAGGGGCATTGCCTTCTTTGGGGAGTAATTCCTTTTTCAAACCCTCGTCTAGGTTAGAGTTCATGATGGCATTGCGAATAGTTCTATGAAATTTCTTTGCTGGGTCTTTGCTTAGCTACCGATAACTCCCACAAGAAAGATGTTCAATAATTTTGTTGTTGTAATCAACTGTGTCTAGCACCACTATGGCATTTCCATTATCGTATTTAACAATCTTGATTTGCTGGTTATGTCTAAGTTTAAACAATGCTGTTCTTTCTTCTTTGGACAGGTTCAGTCTTGGTGGTTTTGCATAGCGTAGGATCATGGCACATTCTTGTCTTTCTTCATCAGCGCTCTCTTCTGATAAATTTGTAACTGCATTTTCAATGCTACACATTAATTCCTTAACAAGAATTCTTCCTGGCGTGATGGAAAAATTTAGGCCATACTCTAAAACCTTGGTATCGCTGTCCATCAAAGAGACGTGAGACAGATTAATAACATTTGATTTCCTTTGTATGTGCTCGTCCATCCTAGGTTTTTGCGCATTGAGGAGGAGTTTAAATTTACGTTGTTGTTTAGTGGAGGCTTTCTTAAGCAGGCAGTCATATTTCATGCTCATTGCAGAGTCCAGGTGGTTCCACAGCTTTGCGTTGATCGAATTGGCTATTTTTAAGTGCAATCTACAAGCTATTTCAGATAAATGGAGGATATCTGAACGCGTCTTCCTTAATTTGGCTTTGATGAGTGACATGTTGAATTCGTTGAACATTGACTGATTCCTAGAAGTGTTGAGGCGATGATTGATCATGACGAAATGAGGGATGATCCTGGTATCTCTACAAGTTTTCAAGAAATCAAGGTTTGCTGATTTCTGGGCTATTTTACAATGGGTGGATTCCAATAGCTTCACATCCTTCAGGGCATCCCTTCCATGGAGGGACTGAACCTGTTTAAAAATTTATAAAAAGAACCTTATTATAAAATTCTAAAAACCCTAATAACCTTTGATGAAACAAGTAGAGTAATTTTTAAGGCATGAAATATTAATATTAATATTTTGCTCCTTAAAAGCACTAAAAATCCCCCCCCTCCCCCACTCTATAAAAAAATTTAAAATTTTCTATTATGCATGAATGTAACACCAAAAAAATATTTGTTAGTGATGATATATTTCTAAGTGCTGTAGGATCTGGAACAGTTCTAGTAGAAAATGGTCATTTCAATGATGTCCTATGTGTTCCAAAAATTTCATGCAATTTGTTATCAGTCTATCAAATTACTCATTTGGGTGAAGGTAATATTGTGACGTTTACACCTCACCAAGTTGTAATCAAGGATTTTAAAAATCCTCAAAATGTCCTTGCTACTGGAACTATTGATGATATTACTAGGTTGTACAAATTTCACAACTTTGGATCATCACCTTTTCCTTCATTTTTTGTTGCTCATGGTGATAACTTGAGCAAAATTTGGCATGAGCGATTTTGTCACTTAAATTATCGATTATTGCAAAAACTATGTAAAGATAATATGGTGTTTGGTTTTCCGATGGTATCTTGCAAGGATGGTGTTTGTTCCGGCTGTGTACTCGAAAAACATCATCGGAACAATTTTGACAAACATGCCTCTTGGCACGCCTTGGTTCCCTTGGAGCTTGTGCATAGTGACTTGTGTGGTTCTCTTTCATGTGCTTCTTTTTTTGGTCTCAAATATTTCTTAACTTTGATTTATGACTACTCCAGACGCACTTGGGTTTACTTCCTAAAACTTAAGAGTGAAGTATTTAACATGTTCTTGGCCTACAAGGCCCTTGTTGAAAAACAATCTGTTCATCAAATTATTAAGTTAAGATCTGGAAATGGAGGAGAATATGTTAACAAAAAGTTCATTACTTTATGCACTGAACAAGGAATCCAACAACAACACACTGTTCCATATACACCACAACAAAATGGTGTCGCTGAACAGAAGAACCGCACTTTAAAATAAATGGCTAATTGTATGATCCAATCTAAGGGACTAAGTCTTCAACATTAGGTTGAGGCCATAAATTGTGCACATTACATAGTTAATCACACACCCACTAAATTTTTACAAGGTATAACACCAGAAGAAGCATGGAGTAAAATTAAACCAGATGTAAGTCACTTTTGTGTGTTTGGTTGTGAAGCATGGGCTCACATTCCGGATGAAAAACGGAAAGCATTGCAGCCTAAAAGTGAAAAGTGCATATTTGTTGGATATTCTGAAGATGTAAAAGCTTATAGAATTCTTCAGCCCCATTCACATGATATAATAATTAGAATATATGTTGAATTTGATGAAAATCTCTTGGCCTATGAGCCTAACTTGGAGGGTGTGCCATCTTTGGCCTGTGAGCCTGATTCAACGAATGTGCCTTCTTCTTCTTCTTCTTCCAACTTCCTTGATAGGTTTCCAACTCCAGTTTCTGATGATGACAGTGAGGATGAAAATCCACCTCCACTTGCTCATGTTCCTCAAATTGCACTAGCACCAATGCTTCCTCAATGGGTCTGTTCAACATGTGAAGTAGTTGGTGATCCTAGAGATAAACGTCAAACACGTTCTCAGTTTCAGCGAGCCTCTTCTCTTTTGGCTCAATTTTTTGAGAATCATGATCCATAAACTTTTGTAGAACCTTTAGGAAATCTATTTTGGATATAGCTATGGATGAAGAATATCGTTCCTTAATGGCGAACGATACTTGGGATTTTGTTCCTCTCCCAAAAGGAAGAAAACTTGTCAGATGTAAATGGGTCTACAGAACTAAGTATGCATCAGATGGAAGTGTTGAAAGACTTAATGCAAGGTTATTTGCCAAAGTTTTTTCCCAAGTTGAAGGGATTGAATACAATGAAACCTTTGCTCTTGTCACAAAAATGAATTCCATCCGCCTTGTTCTTTCCCTTGCAGCCTTACATAACTGGGAATTCTATCAAATGAATGTCAAGTCTGCCTTTTTCAATGGTGATTTACAGGAGGAAATTTACATGGAACAACCTCCTGGATATGTTCAGGATAACTCTAGCCTTGTCTGTCTCCTTAAGAAATCCTTATATGGCATTAAGCAAGCTCCTAGAGCTTGGTATGCCAAAATGGATATCTTTCTCCTTGACATTGTTTTTTCTAGATGCCATTCTAACCCCAATGTCTATACCAAGAAAATAGGAAACCATCTCATCATACTTGTTCTTTATGTTGATGATCTTATCCTTATTGGTAGTGACCCTAAACTTATAACCCATGTGAAATCCAGTCTTAAGAAAAATTTTGAAATGTTAGACTTAGGACATTTGCATTATTTTCTTGGTCTCCAAATTCTACAAACCAAAGAAGGAATCTTTCTTTCCCAGTCTATGTATGCTTGTGACCTACTTCGTCGCTTCCACATGGAAGATTGTAAAACAACCCCTTCTCCCTTCCAGTCTGGAGTCAAACTTTCTGCCACTTGTACTTCCCCTGAAGTAGATGCCACCTTGTATCGTTAGCTTGTTGGTAGTCTTTTATACTTGACTAATTCCTGTCCTGACCTTTCCTTTGCCATTGGTCATGTTTCCTGTTATATGCAAACTCCTCATGAAATTCAATGGAAATCAGCAAAAATAATACTTTGATATATTCGACGCACAATTCAGTTTGGGATTCATTACAGTACAGGGGGGACACCTTTATTGGTTGGTTTCATTGATTCAGATTGGGATGGCGATCCTGATGATCGAAAGTATACTACAGGTTATGTTTTCAATCTAGGATCTAGACCTGTCACTTGGGCTTGTAAGAAACAACAAGCTCTTGCTCTTTTTTCAGCAGAAGCATAATATCGAGCCACAGTTAATGCCAGTCATAAATATTTATAGCTTTGACAGATCCTTTCAGAGTTTGGATTCGAGCAGCAGCAACCTACTCCACTTTGTTGTGACAATCAAAGTGCCATCAAGCTTGCCAAAGATCTAGTTCTACATCAATAGAATAAACATAATGAGCTACACATGCACTTCATTAGAAATCTTGTTCATGATCGTGTTATTGAAGTGCTCTATTGCCCTACAGATGATCAAGTTGTAGATATCTTCACCAAGTCTCTTACAGAAGCGAAGTTTTCTAAACTTTGGTCTGTGTTAGGAGTTCAAGAATGTGTCCTTAAGGGGGGATAGGATCTAATGCCTCCTTCCTTCTCCTGATAGTGTCACTTTTGTAAATCCTTCAATCCTATCCCAAGTTGTTATTAAGGGGGGATGTTAGGATATTTAGACTCTTAGGAGTTAGTTAAGATCAACTTGTGTAATATATCCGTTAGGTAAAAGTGTGTTTCTTTAGTATGCATTTGTAAATATTCTAATCCGACAGTCACTATATGTTCTAGACATAGAGTGATCCGACAGTTCAACTTCTCTTAGATAATACCTACCATTGATCTGTGGCTTAACACCCGATTGCTCCATGATCTCTATTTAAAGAGCATGGAGGGTCCTTGGCTAGTTGATCGATTATGAGAAGCTCATATGTAACTTTATTTCTTTTGCATAATAAATTTCTTCAAGTAGCTATTTGGCTAGGGCCATGGACTGTTTCCCTCTCAAGGGTTTTAACCACGTGACAAACATCGGTGTGTTGATCTGTGATCTATTTGTGTGAAGAAATTGATGAAGGTGTTCGGTCTTTTGGGAGTACCCTATGTACCCGAACAAGATCACATTATTCTTTTGACATCGTTATGAGCATGGGGATTCCCACCTCATCCATATACATGTCACATATTATTTGTATCTCACCCATTGATGGGAACCATATTAATACAAAAACCAAAAGCCACCATGCCCTAGCCTAGGAAGCACCACCTCTCCCCAGAAAATCCTATGATGTCCGTCATCCATACGGTGAGTTCCTGCCCTCACACATCAGGGGGCAATTTGTTAACCCAAAAAATCCCTTAGTGAGCTCTACATGACCTACACCACCTAAAGACATCCATGCACGACCCTCATTTGACCCCCACACCCTAAAAAAGGCTCAAAAATATGAAAAAGGGTTTAAAAATCCCTAAAAAGAGCCAAAATAGCTCTCATAGGGGCTAAAACCCTCAAAAGAGCTTAAAACCCCCAAAGGTGCTAGGAATTGGGTGAAAGGGGCTAAAGCCCTAACTAAGGGCTTAAAACCCTAAGTCTCTAAGAAAAGGTATAAATAGAGGGGTGGGGGTCACTCTCAACTGACTCCTTCTCTCCCTATTGTTATGCTGCCCGTGTGAGTGCCTTGAGACCATTTTCCTCTCAAGCCATTCGCCCTCCCTCTCCTCCATTTCTCCATTGAGCCAAAGCTTCCATTCCACTGAGAGGTGCTCCCAAAGCTTGGGCATGGCGGCCCATTTCCACGTAGAGAAGGTATAATCTTTGTTTTTTGTCATTTTTCTTATAGTTTTTCTAACATATTTTTGCGTGCAGCTTTGTTACTCATACTTTGTTGCAGGTTTCCTTCGATTTCTTGCAGCTCTTTTGTTTGCTAACAATTTTATGTAGGGTTTTGGAGCTTGGCCCTAATCTTAGTTTTATTTCTTTCTCATTCCATCCTCAAAAGAACCCTACCCTTCCGTCCTATAGATGGAAGGGAGCTGTTCCTGCCTATAGCAAGGGCAAACACCCTACTACATATAGTTTACTAGCTTAATGGTAGCCAGTTTATGTGAGTGATAGATACTGATGACATACTATGTGCATGTGCATACGTCGATCCATGCCCTTCAACAAGATATCAGAGACTCATGGGATGAGAGGAGGGTCTACATGCACCCACTCATAGGCATAGGATGCACCGAAGTGCTACACTAGACTCACTGCGACTCGATGTGGAGTGCTTAATGGCGGGGGTCATCGACGATGGGTGGCAGTACCTCGATGACGAATTGATTGCCACATACTACAGGGCTCCTCTAGAGTGGATATCTCTGATGAGTAGGATCTTAGTCATTGTTGAGAATGTTCGAGCAATAGCACAGGGTGATGTGCCTGTGGACGAGGAGGAGGACTTCGATGAGGAGGATTCCAACAAGGAGGACACTAAGGAGGAGACAGAGTATGAGGAGGACGACTCTGACTAGCAGTTAGTGATGCCGATCCCAATGTAGTGGTGCATGGGGATTTTTGTACTATACGTATGATCAACAGAGAAAGCTTGTAGAGCTTCTCATTTTGTACTGAACATTATGACATGATATATATATGCATGTGGATGCACTTTTTATGTGTTTTTATGAGTATTTTATGAGTCTTTTTTATATGATTATGATGATGCCTATATGATGTATATGACATATGTATGTATGACTATATGATGATGCATTATGTAATTTATTTACTATATGCGATGATTGATGTGACACTCTAGAACTTCATTAGCCATTTGGTCTGCTACACAATTGATACTCTTGGGAACATGCATGAATGAGATGGATTCAAAATGTCTAACCAAGTGTCTAGTGTGCAGGAACTTTCTAAAGAGGAAAGGATCACATACCTGGTAGGAGTTATTCAACTAGGAGACAAGAAACTGGGACTCTAGGAAGACATCAAGGTGGCGAATACCCAAGTGGAGGGAACTAGTCAGGAGACCAACGACACCATCATACTCAGCTTGGTTGTTGGTAGCAACACCAACACACATTTCATCGATATGGATCACCTCATGTGACAGGGAATAAATGACCCACGTAGTCAAGGAGAGATTAGGAGACCATATACTTGCTCTGTCAACAAAACCAATGTAGCGAGGTGAGGTAGGATCCATCTAGAATAACCAAGGGAACAAACTGTGAGAGTCATGATAAGAACAGTGCAAAACCAAAAAGAAAAACTATGACACAAGTGTACTCATGGTGGGTGACTTCAGGCATAGAACCTCTTGAGGTAGAGCCCATTGTGGGGGTTCTTCAAGAGGTGTCCATCAGAGTCAGTAGGGATGTATGCCCCCTTTTTGAGGCATCGATGGATGATGTATGGGCCATACCACATGCAATAAAACTTTCCTTTCCCTAGCTTATCATTGGCTTGATCATATTGTTGGGCTTAGGGTAGACCTGGGTTCTATACTTTTGTCTTCGCACCAACAAAAGACCCACAGTGTTGGCCCTTTCGGAAACAACCTGCGAACAGGTTGCAGTCTCACCCGAAACAGCTATGTGGTGCCGCAGAATCAGGTTTATGCAAGCAAAAAATGGATATTACTGTACCTTTAGCTTCTAACAAATGATAATCATAAAATGCAGAGCTTTAATATTCACTTATTTAGCTTTGTGGTTAGATAAACAAACAATGCCTTGCTTAATCCTTTACTGGGAATTCACAGTGAAGTTAGTATTTAGCAGTGATCTTACTTATCAGTTATATAATTATTATTGCATAAAAGAACATAACAACAACACAACAGAACCACAACACATGATATAACGTGGTTCACCCCTAGTTTAGGGGCTATGTCCACAGAACTGTGTTTTATTCATCTCTTTACAAAAACCCCGGTTCTGATCTGCGCACTCAGCTGCAGATCCCTTCAATTCCTCAAAGCTGCGCACTAAGCTGCATATCTCTGCGCACACAGCTACAGATCTTCTTAATCACCCAAAACCCTCTACGTACACAGTTGCAGAGGTCATCCATGAACACAGCTGGGACTTAACCTTTCTTACAAAGGAGCCTTAGCTTCGCATCAATTCATCTTACATCAAAAGCCTAAACTGACTTCTTTACAAGAGTGCTTATTTATAGTGCACTTATTACAAAACCATGGGCACCCCGAACCCTAAACCCTAGACTTAAACCATGGGTTTATTACAAAAAGAAGGCTTTGACTCAACCTCGACACCCCTAAGACTATTTTGAGTCGCAACTACACTTACAAGCTTCCACAAAAACTGCGTAGTTACCAAAATTAAGGACCGTTAAGGTGTGCGCCCCAACACATAGACAAGGACTAGATCTCCCTCACTAAAGGTGTGAGGGTGGACATGGGAGTCATAATGAGAATTCGACAGAGTCTTGGATAATTCTATCCTCTATAAAGAAACACATTGATCCTCATTGGTTCATTCAAGAATGAGTAGTCATTGTTCTAATGGTCAAGTTTCATTGAGAAGTTCGACGACAAGGTAGAGCGATGGAATCTGGAATTCGATGGGAAGTACCGATTCCACACCATGGACTAAGTGAAAAGGGGTAAAACTGGTGGCGGTTTTGGTCAATGTTCTATAGGACCAAAGAGTGGAAAAGAGCAAGTGGTTCCAGTTCAACTTGTGTTTGTCTACCATCCATTGAAGTATGGTTTTGAGAATGTTGTTGACAGCCTCAACTTGGCCATTGCCCTGAGGGTAATAAACAGAGGAATACTGGTGCTCAAACTTCAACATGGCGAAAAGATTTGTCCAAAAAATGTTCTCAAAATGAGAACTGTGTTTTGAGACTATTCATTGGGGGACACCAAAATGTGAAATGACGTGGTTGAAAAAGAACCATGCCACAGTATCAGCCTTATAGTTAAATGTAGGCATGGAATCAACCCATTTTGTGAAATAATCAACGACAACAATGATGTATTTATGGCCGACGACTGAGGGAGGATTACAAGTCATGAATTAAATTTCCAATTTGTAGAAGGGACCGAATCTGATGACATGATGTAACGACACAGGGGGTATCCTTGCTTTTGGAGCAAAGAGTTGGAAGTTGTGGCAATGTTTGACTGCATGGATGTAATTGAGAAAGATGGTGGGTCAGAAATAACTGATACAAAGTATCTTTTCGGAGGTAGCCAAACTAGAGAGGTGTCCACAACAGGCTCCACTATGATAGTCATTCATGACTTTTTCAGCTTCATCCTGGGTGAGGCAACTATGCAATATGGTATCGACACCACGACAGTACAAGACATCACTAATGAGGAGATAGTGAGAAAATTGGTGTCGGATGCGACGATGATCTTCATGGCTTAAATAGGGCCCACATTTTTGTGTGCGCAAGTACAGGAGGATGCCTCCATTCAATGGGTCTTCTGTAGAAATGACAAATAAGGATTCTTTGAGAAGAGTGATAGTGATAGGTGGTGAAATAGATGACGGAGGGAAGTTTGTCATTAAGGAAGCTAATGCCAAATATTTGGTGCTTTTTGGGGAAACAAATTCCAGATCATACTCCTGGGGAATGACAATCCACTTGGTAGTGTGACCTTGAATAAGGAAGAAGCTCAAGAGATACCTCATGGGGTTGGAATCGACCACGACTCAAGTGTGACTCAAGAGGATGTAGTGGCATAGCTTCTGAACCGAAAAGACGACGACGAGAGCCATTGTCTCTTCATGGGAGTAACGCAAGGGGGGTTTGAAAAGATTCTAACTGACATAATAAATCACGTTATCTTTACGAGCATCATCTTCTTGGACCAAGACTCCAATGATATCATTCTTAGATGTTGACACATAGAGGATAAAATATTTGGTGAAGTCAGGATGGGACAACAACAGAGCGAAATTTAGAGCTTGTTTCAATGCATTAAAAGAGGCTTGTGCATGCTAATCCCAAAAAAAAGGAATGTTGGTAAGGAGAAGGCATAAGAACCCATGGAATTTTGTCGCATAGTCTGGCATGAAATGATGAAGGAAGTTAGCCTTGCCTTAGGGACTCTGCAGTTGGTGTAAAGTACATGGGGGAGGAAGATTCAGAATGGATTGAACCTTCAATGGATCCATTGCAATCCATTTGTGAGATATGATGAACCCTAGTAAATGCTTGACAGGGACACAAAACACACACTTGAGAGGGTTCAAGCAGACGTTATATTTTTGACATCACAAGAAGACTTGGTGTAAGTCCTCTAAATTCCGTGAACACTTCCGAGATCAAGATGTGAGGTTGTCTAGGTAGACCAAGATAATATGGATAAGGTCATGGAAGCAGAACATCATGGACCGTTGAAAAGTGGCTCTAGCATTTTTAATACAAAATGGCATAAGACAATACGCAAATGTGCCCTAGGGGATTGTGAAAGCGGTTTTGTACTCATCCTCTTTCCGGATTTGAATTTGGTTATAACCCAAAAAAACCATCCATGAAAGAAAAGACTTCTTGGCCGACAAAGGAATCAATGATTTAGTCAATGAACAGAGTGGGAAAGATGTCTTTGGGACATGCCAAATTCAAGTCATGAAAGTCAGTACATACATGAATGGTACCATGCTTTTTGTTGATGGGAACAAGATTAGAAACCCAAGTGGTATATGCAATGGGGTAAATGAAACCTTCCTTGCACAGTTTCTTGATCTCGACTTTGACAATGGGTGCCTTTCATGTGTGAATAGGTCGTTTCTTTTGTTAAACAGGTGCAACCTCATGCCATGTGTCAATATGATGTTCGATGATAGATGGATAAATTCAGGAATCTTAGTATATGACCAAGAGAAAATATAACGGAACCCCTTAAAAAGTGCTTTGTATGAAGCAACCTCTTCAGGGGAGCAAGATGCTCCAAGTGTAATATCTTCAACTACTCCAGGTTTGGTTGATATATTGACCTTGATGGTTGGAAAAATGTTGGCCATGTTTCCCTCTTTTAAGGTGTCAAGATGCAGAATGGGGTTCTTGAACCAGTCTACCTTTCCATGGATGAAGTCTTTCGCTTCGACAGAGTATTGGTCCAATGATGAAGAAGGCTCACCGGGGATGAGATAGGAGAGATGGTGCATATCATCCCAAGCATACTCAGGAGTTGAAAGGGCTTCAAGGATATCCTTATCATTATGAAAACAACGCGTGGGTAGATCATATGGATCTTCCACAACCAAGGAGGTGAACGGAGTACTGGAACTCGAGATCATGAAGATGGTGTTGGTTGTGTCTGAGGAAGAAACCGAAGGGTGGATCTCCTCAAGGATAGTAATGTCACACTTGTGGGAGTGTTTTTTAAGGTCACAAAGGAGTGACTGATACTTGGGCAAGTTAGTGCAATGATGAGAATAATGACCATATAAGCCACAAACTACACAAGGGTGATTAGGTCACAATGAGTTATTCTTAACCATTGGTGGATCTAGGACAGTGACTACTGGGGTGTCATCAGCCTCATCTATAATGTTCATTTGGGTGTGAAGGAGAGGAAAATCAAGACAATTTTGTGTCACATGGTCTTGTATGTTGCACAAAGCACAAATAGGAGTTGGGCATGGTTCTGCTGTGGCTTTGACTGCCTTTCCCCCAACCGTATTTGGAGGAGGAGGGGCAATAGTAGAGACATGAGTAGTCTTTGGTGGAACATGAGGTGGATGTGACATCATCTCAATAGGTTGGACTAGATTCAACAAGAACTAAGGGGTCGAGGGTTGAGTAGGTGGCTAGAGTTACCACACAGGAATTCCCAACGTGAAATTAGGAAAGTTGAGAGTAGCCATGACAATCTTGCTCATAATGTCGGATGGTGGAAAAAGGAAGGGAATCATGTGGATCGGGAATGAACCCCAATAATTCTTGGAGGATTGTAGTTGGGGTTGCGACTGAGGTTGCAAAGAGGTTGAAACACTACTGACTATGATAGTGCACATATCTGATATATCATTCGATGAAGGTGAAGGTGGTAAGGAAAAAAAAGTGTTCGTCATAGGAGTGTTGGAAAACAAGCCCAACAAACATGGATGTAATGGACACATTGTTGATAATAGTGTCAATAGTGTGAAGGACATGTTCCAGTGTGGCTAGCCCATTCGGATCATAGTACATTAGCTGGTTGATGGACACAATCTTCCCATCATGAGGGAACATCAAGAGTTGAAAGATGACATAGGAAATGAGTTGCACTGCATACATGTAGCTACGTCCTAGGAGGATGTTGTAATTGAGTTCGGAATTGACAACCTTAATGTTAATTAAAATTGTTTTTCTAGATAAATCAACAGGGACATTTGTGAGAACACCTTGTGGCTGAGAAGAGTGGTCATCATAGGCGTGAAGGGAGGTGGAGGAAGGTTGAAGGGTGGGAGATCCAAGTTTATGCAAAACAAAGGTTGTCATAACACAAGTGGATTCCCCCTCATCAATAATGCATAGATGAATAACCAAATTCTGAATCGTGGCCGAAACATGGAAAGCGACGGATGATAGAATCATGGGTTCTCCTTGATCCAGGTCGAAGGTGATCAACCTAGAATAAGAGGGATCGATGACACCTAGTGTGGATAACAATGCTTCACGTTACGAAGGACAGGTTTTGAGCACTTCTAGAGTGGGCATGGATGTGAGAGACTGGGGCAAGTCATCAACAATACTTTAGTTGAGCACAGCTCTGGCCGTGGCATTGTTCGTGATGAGAAGAAAAGGAACCATGGGACTTTGGTAGTCCTGTCCATAGGGGGTCTTGAAAAATGCAAAGACATGTCAGAAGTGGTGGAGGTAGATGTCACAGATGGGTCTACAGTTTCTGTGGTGGAACCATATTGGTTTTGTTGAGTCTGGAGGTTGACATCAAATGATAATGTCATGAGGTGATGGACGCCAGCATCAGTGGGTTGGGCCGCAACAGTGGTTACGAGAGCTTATGGGGCCAAGGTCTGGGTTGCAACCATTCCTTGGTGTGGTAGGGGGTTTTGGAGCACCATAGCTGGAGGAACCAGTGGTGTGGGCTTTGGCAGATATAGAGTAGTCACGTTGGGATCACGTTGACTATCGTTTTGGAGTAATTGTTGGACACGAGTCAGGTGAGGACACTAATGAGTGTAGTGGCCATAAGTATTACAGATGACACACATATGGTTAGTTTGAAATTGTGGGTTATTCCCTAGTCGAGTGGGATGCCGGGGATTCTATGCAGGAGGTTTGATGCCGTTATTGTTAGGAGGGTTATCCTATTAGCCACCTCCTTGAGGCTAGTTGTTGCCCTGATTCCTACCTCTCTTGTTCTTTCCCTGCCCTTGTTGGTTATTAGGGGAGGGTTGGTTAGGGAGGCTCTATTGTGTATAGACCTGTACTATGGGAGTAGGAGGAGTTGGGGATGGAGCTGAAGTGGGTTGCACAGGTGGTGTGTAATAGACTAGAGCAGTTGGTGGGGCTACAAATTCGGTTGTTTAGCCAATACATGAGTGTGCTGAACAAGTCATTCCATGAACGTGAGGGTTTTTAGTGGGAGGTGCATAGGAAGGGGTGGATTTGAACTAAGCCAATCAGGTATGTAACATGGATGTGCATAGGAGGGAGTAGCTCCAAACTAAGCCTTCATGCGTGAAAGATCAAGGGCATAACCTGGTTGGGAAATACTATTAGTGTTACCAGAATGGGGCGACATCATGGGAGAGGGCAGATAAAACTGAGGATGCTGGGTAATAGAGATGATAACTCCATCAACATCATACGATGCCCCCAGTGTATCTCAATGTGAGGTGCAAGCACAGGGAGCATTGAGTATAATGGTATACAAGTAACTGGATTGGGCATATATCAGATCGAACTACTAAGCCTTAAGGATGGATTCCTCCTTAGTTTCAGGGCACTCAGATGTGACGTCCTTGGTTATGGGGGGAGTAAGGTTTTGAGGAACCAATATAGGAAGATCCTATCATCTAACTAGATCTTACACAAGCTACGGTGATGGTGCCATTCATGGATATGATCCGTGATATGGGTAGCTGTGTTCTGTCGACATGATAATAAGATTTCCACTCCCTTGTAATAAAGAATAGGTAACTGGAAGTATTGAAGGAAAATTGAAGCTAAGGAGGGGAAGTCAGTGTAGGTAGCATGAGGCAGCTTGATGTACCACCTAGCCACAACACTAGTGAGTGTGGGATGGAACAACCTCAATTGATTGGAATCATCCACAATGCTATTAGACAAACACCAAAGGTGGAATGCCATAATGTGATTTTGAGGGTCCTCTCCCGCCTTACCCTTAAACTTAGGGATATTTGAGGGAATCTTGGGGAGGGCATTGTGGGTGGTGAAAAATGGGGTCATTGGTTAACCGTGTGAAATTAGGTAGGTTGAGACTAGCCATAAAAGGTAGGCTATGTTGTTGTAATTGTAACTTCGGAATGCATTCACTTGTATTTCTTATCTATTGTAACCCGATGTTTATTCTGGGATGTACTTGTGTCATGTCATGCCTCGATGTTCCTATTAGGAAGATGTATAATGTAAACAAGTCATGTCAAGTCATTATGGGTAACCCTCCTATTGTCTAAGGGTTAAAGTCCCCGTAGTTTTGGGGTACTAGGGTTATTAGACTCTCCTAGAGAGGTCGGCCCTAGTAGGGTTTTAGTCATGTCCGGGATTAGTATAAATAGAGAGGTGACCTATCTATTTATCACACAACTCATCCACACTCAGTTGTAGCACATAGCTGAGGAAGAGAAAGAAACTGGGGCAAGGAAGAAAGAGGTTACTGCTGTCAGGAGATCATCTTACTGTTTTGGGTTTCACTTTAGTGCTGATTCTAAAGTTGCGGGGTTTTCTCCATTTATGGCTTCCTCGAGGAAAAACACTATGTTCATTGTCTCTTGTGTTTGATTGCTGTGCTTGTTGTTCTCTTAGTTAAAGATCCTAATGAAATGATAGCTTAATGTCTTAAATCTAACATGGTATCCGAGCTAACCTGAGAAGAGTACACTATGTAGCTGTGGGAACTAGGGATTCCTATTGTGTGGATCTCTCTCCATAGATTTTCAGCAAAATTAGGGTGGAATAACTCTTCTCCCTAGGGCACATCTTTCTGTCGAAGCAAAATCCAATTCCGAGGTTTTTCAGTTTTGGAGCCGACACTACTGCCGAAAATTAGGGATTTTCACAGAAGAGGAATTTTTCAGTGAGCCCAGGCCTGGATTGATCTCCTCCCAAAAATTGAAGTTAGGGATCAAATTCAAAGCATTTGGGTGGATAGAACTCTAGAAAAGCAAAACCTTAATCTGCTCTTGAACCAGCACTGCAAGATTTCAGCTCCAAATCCAGATCCGACTTCTTGACTTGGTAAGATCTAAATCTTTTGTATTTCCATTTGAGGTTCTCAGTTAAGATTTCTCATCATACCAAGCTTGATGAAAAGCTTGAGGGAACTGATAACTTATGAGCCTGGAAGTATAGGATCTCCCTGGTCCTAGAAGAAAATGAGTTGGACTCCTATATCAATGAGGAGGTTCCAGTTCCAGAGGGAGATGAGGCCAAGGCCTTACATAAGAAGAAGTTGGTTATGGAAAAGAGGATCATTGCGGATTATATCAAGGATCACCTCATTCCATAGGTGTCCTCCCTCAAGACACCTAAAGCCATGTTTGATGCCCTAACCAAACTATTTTAAGGGAAGAACATCAATCGAAAGATGACTCTAAGGAACCAGTTGAAGAATGTCAAAATTCAGAATGAGGAGACCATCCAGTAATATTTCACAAGGGTCTCCCAGATCAAAGAACAACTAGAAGCTATAGATGAAGAAGTGAAGAATGAAAAAATTATGATGACAACATTGAATGGCCTCCCTAGGTCATGGGATTATTTCATCCAAGGAATCTATGCTAGAAAGAAGTAGGTCAAGTTCAGTAGACTGTGGGAAGAATGTTCTCAAGAAGAAGCTCGGATAGCAGCTCGAGAAGAAAAGATGGGAAGTGAAGATCAAGCTCTCACAGTACACTCCAAGAAAGGAATAAGGGAAAATCATCATCACCAAGGTAAGCATTCTCATTAGAAAAATAATGTTGTAATAAGGGATTCATCTAGACTCAGATGTTATACATGCAATGAAATATGACACTTTGCTAAGAATTGTCCCAAGAATAGGAATGGATCCAAGAAGAAGAGGAACTCCAAAAGAAGACATCATGCTCACACTGCTAAGGATGATGATCCTCCAAGGAAGAGGGTAAAACAAGAAAGTGAAGACTCTTCAAGTGAAGATGAATATGTTTTGATCTCCTCTCTCATGGGAACTGTCACTCATGGAAGCAAATATTGGCTTATTGACAGTGGGGCTTCCAAGCACATGATAGGTTTCAAGGAATCCTTTGAGAACCTATTCAAACATAATTCACCCCATAAGGTGAAGCTTGTGGATGATTACCAATATCCCATAAAAGGTAGTGGTGAATCCTCCTACAAGCTAGACTCTGGAAAGTCTATAAAAATGAAGGATGTCTTGTTTGTACCTAGACTGAAGAAGAATATTCTATCCATATCAGCATTGGATGCAAAAGGCATGAGGGTTGCATTTGTAGATGGCCAAGTCCTCATGTGGATAAGAGGAAATACTATTGATGATGCAATAGTGATTGGAGAACAAGAAGGAGGATTATACAAGCTGAAGGGCCATCCAGAACAAGCTATGGTCCATGACACAATAGAGCCAAATGAACTTTGGCATAGAAGGCTTGCACATGTGCATTACAGAGCACTACCACTTGCAATAAAAGCTGTTGAAGGTCTTCCAAAAATCCAAGCAAAACATGAAGGGGTCTACAAAGGATGTGTGAAAGGAAAGAACACAAAGAAGACATTTCCAAGTAGCGAAAGCAAAGAAAAAGGAATCTTGGAAATCATCCACTCCGATGTATGTGGGCCAATGTCATCAAGTTCACTAAGCGGGTATGTATACTATGTTTCTTTCATTGATGAATTTTCTAGGAAGACATGGATTTACTTCATGAAGAACAAAGATGAATTTTTCAGCAAGTTCAAGGAATTCAAAGCCTTGATCGAGAACCACACAGAAAACAAGATCAAGACCTTTCGATCAGATAATGGAGGAGAATTTACATCAAATGAATTCAAAGACTTATGCAAAGAATCAGGGATTAAGAGGGAGTTGTCCACTCATTACAATCCACAATAGAATGGGGTTGTATAAAGGAAGAACAAAACCATCATGGAAGATGCAAGAGCAATGCTTCATGATCAAGATCTTCCTATGAATCTATGGGAAGAAGCAGCTATAACAGCGGTGTGTGTACAGAACCATACTTCACATAGAATACTCGAGAACAAGAATCCTGAAGAAATATTCTCCAACAAGAAACCAAAAGCCAGCCATCTCAGAATATTTGGCTGTCCAGTGTACATACACATTCCAAAAAAGAAGAGAACAAAACTAGATCCTTTAGGAAAGAAGGGTATATTTGTGGGATAATCTAAAAGCTTGAAGCCTTACAAAATATACTTCCTAGGATTCAAGAAGATCGACATCAGCAGGGATGTAACATTTGATGAAGACACAGCTTACAACAAATCTAGAAAGAGACCTACTGAAGATACTGAAGAAGCATAAGCACCTAGAATTCATGATACAACCATGAATGAAGAAATTCAAGAAGAAGATCGAGAATTTGAAGAACCACAAAGACCTGTAGATCCACCTCAAGAGAAGAATCCTCACAAGAGGAAACCTGCTTGGGTACGAGAAATTATCCAAGGTATGGAAAGATATGGGGCTCCAGAAGAGAATCATAGAGAAATAAAGAGAACTAGATCTTGTTTCAGATATATAGATTTACTATGTGATGTTATTAATAAAGAAACTTCCAACTATGAAGAAGCAACATAACGGAAAGAATGGAAGGATGCTATGATCGAAGAGTATCAATTGATCATATAGAATGATGTTTGGGATGTTGTCCCAAGACCAGAAGGGAAGTCAGTTGTAACTTCCAAATGTATCTACAAGATCAAGCATGCTACAGATGGTAGCATAGAGAAATATAAGGAAAGATTTGTGGTCCAAGGTTTCTCACAAAAAGAAGGAATAGATTATGAAGAAACCTTTGCACCTGTAGCCCGATACACTTCCATCAGATCGGTACTTGCTTTGGTTGCAGTAATGAAATGGAAGATACACCAAATGGATGTTAAGATTTCTTTTTGGAATGGTGTAGTGGAAGAGGAAGTGTACGTAGAACAGCCACTCGGTTTTGAGACACATGACATGGAGTCTCATGTGTGCAGATTGAAGAAAGCCCTGTACGGTTTGAAACAAGAACCCAAGACATGGTACGGTAGAATTGACAGCTTTCTATCCAGTTTGGGATTTACCAAGAGTAAAGAAGATTCCAACCTTTACTACAAGGTTGAAGATGGCAACCCAGTGATGCTTCTACTATATGTAGATGACCTGTTTATAACAGGTATGGATGGGTTGATTGCTGATACGAAGAGAAAGCTTTTTTTCGAGTTATAAATGAAGGACTTGGGTATGATGCATTATTTTCTAGGTATGGAGGTGTGGCAGAGTGTAGATGGGATTTCCCTCAGACAAGGGAAGTATGCAGTAGAGATCCTGAAGAGGTTTGGGATGATGGACTGCAAGGCCATGACCACACCTATGGCATCGAACCTGAAGCTATTGAGTGATGCTTCATCAGAGATGGTTGATGCTATGATGTATCATTAGATGATTAGGTCCTTGATGTACCTGATGAACACAAGACCATACATTTTCTTTGCTGTGAACACCTTGATCCAGTTCTTAACAGATCCGAGACATGTTCACTTAATTGTTGCAAAGCATATTCTGAGGTACCTGAAGGGTACATTTGAGTATGGGATTAAGTACAAGGTGAATCAGAATATTAACCTGGAGGGTTATGTTGATTCAGATTGGGTAGGTAGTGCCATCGATAGGAAGAGCGCTTCAGGGTGTTTCTTTAGTATGGGATCAGGTGTGATCTCTTAGTTTAGCAGGAAGCAATCCTGTGTGGCACTCAGTATAGCTGAAGCAGAGTATGTCGTAGCTTGTTTAGCTAGTTGTGAGGAAGTATGGCTGTGGAAGCTATTGTCTGATTTATTTGATCTCCAAATGGATGCTACTTGTATACATTGTGACAACCAGAGTTGCGTGAAGTTGTCATAGAATCCAGTGTTTCATGACAAGTCGAAGCATATCGAGATCAAGTATCACTATATCAGGGATATGGTGAATAAGGGAGCAGTGAAGCTCCAGTATGTTACGACAGAGGAACAGATAGCTGATGTGTTGACAAAGCCATTAGCTAGGGTGAAGTTTGAGTACTTCAGGGAGAATCTTGGTGTTCTCTAGATCAAGGTTTCCTCCAAGGGAAAATGATGAGATCCATAGCTATTCTGACATGGTGAGAGGATTGGTTCCTTCCATGGTCAGATGTAAGGGTTGAGCCATTCTCTCATGGTGAGAGGATTGGTTCCTTCCATGTCAGATATGAGTGCTAAATCCATAGCCATTATGACGAGTAGGTCAGATGTAAGGGCTGAGCCATTCTGTCATGGTGAGAGGATTGGTTCCTTCCATGTCAGATGTGAGTGCTGGCCATTCTAACGAGTAGGTCAGATGTAAGGGCAACTACCATTCTCTGGGAGAATGGAGGCACCTGTTCAGTTACCAGGTAGCTCAGTCTAGGACTGGGGGCCATTCTGATAGGATTGTAGGATTGGTTCCTACAAGATCAGATGTGAGTGCACACCTTTTCAAAAATGCATGTTGGATTGGTTCCTCAGATGTGTCAAATGTAAGTGCAGGGCCTTTCCTGATTATTGGTTGAACGGATGTAAGTGCAGAGCCTTTCCTGATCATTGGTTGAACGGATGTAAGTGCAGAGCTGTTCTAATCATTGGTTGAACAGATGTAAGTGCAAAGCCTTTCTAATCATTGGTTGAACAGATGTAAGTGCAGAGCCTTTTGGCATGGAGGATTGGTTCCTCGCATGGCCAAGTGTAAGTGCTAAGCCATTCTGATCATTGGTTGAACAGATGTGACTGCTAGGCCTTTCTGACAGGGTTGTGGGCTATATTACCACATGGTCAGAGGTGAGTGCTAGGAATTGCCTTTCTGATATCATTATAGGATTAGTTCCTACATGATTAGATGTAAGTGTTGGGTGGGCCATTCTGACTTAAGTGTCAGATATAAGCGCTGAATAAGACCTTCATGGTGGCTAGGCCTACATCCAACATGAAAAAGGGTTGGCTCAGTAGAACTTCTTGTGACGAGAAGAATCATGAGATAGCACCTGTGAATATTTAGTGTTGATGATCCAATAAAGATGATCTAGATCGAGGGATGATCCAGATCCAGAGATGATGCTCCAGAAATGATCCAGATCGAGTGATGATCTAGATCCAGTGATGATGATCTAGATTGAGTGATGGTCCAGATTCGAAGATGAATATGAATTGAAGATGAAGATGACTTGAAGATGCAGATGATGAGATGATCCAGAGAAGAAGACCAGTGATGAAAATTGTGTCTAGAGAATACCTTCCTAGTTAGGAGGGAGTGTTGATGTAATTGTAACTTCGGAATGTATTCACTTGTATTTATTAGCTATTCTAACTTGATGTTTATTATGGGATGTACTTGTGTCATGTCATGCCCCAATTTTCCTATCGGGAAGATCTATAATGTAAATAGTTCATGTCAAGTCATTGTGGGTAACCCTCCTATTGTCTAAGGGTTAAAGTCCCCGCAGTTCCAGGGCACTAGGGTTATTAGAATCTCCTAGAGAGGTCGGCCCTAGTAGGGTTTTAGTCATGTCAGGAATTAGTATAAATAGAGAGGTGACCTCTCTATTTATCACACAACTCATCCACACTCAGTTGTAGCGCATACCTGAGGAAGAGAAAGACACAAGAGGTTACTACTGTCGGGAGATCATCTTATTATTTTGGGTTTCACTTTAGTGCTGATTCTATATCTAAGAAAGTTGTGGGGTTTTCTCCATTTACGGTTTCCCCGAGGAAAAACACCATTTTCATTATCTCTTGTGTTTGATTGCTGTGCTTGTTGTTCTCTCAGTTAAAGATCCTAATGAAATGCTAGCTTAATGTCTTAAATCTAATAGGCTAGAGCCAATATTAGCTTGGGAAGGACCATCAATGGTGTTGGTGGCCATAGGAACGTAGTTCCCATGCATAAATTGGGGTGGATGAGGTTGACTTTCGACAGTAGGAAACGTCACTGGTATGGTAGGAATAGTCAGAATAGACGTGGAAGGGCCATTGCCCCCAGGTATAGAAGGTGGAATGGTAGTGGCAATGGTGGCTAGAATGGGACCACCACTAGTGGACAATGAACCAACAATAGTGTGTGCGGTGACAAGGGGCCCACTAGGACCAAGGCCTGCAGGCCTGGTGGAAGGGATACCCATGATGATAGGTGGAAAAGATGTAGCACCACTAACAACAATCCCTTCTTTAAAGGGATCAGGACGTGCAATGACCATAGGGCTAGATGGAGAAGTGAAAAGGTGGATTCAGACTGATATGAATCTGAATCAGACTTAGAGGTCATGTGTGGCATTGAAGGTGGTGGCCGATGTTGAATATGGCTCCAACAGTGATGGTTCAAGGAACCGAATTGGGGGGTATTCCACCTAATCTTATGTGAGTAGTGTGGTAGAGCTGTTGAGTCACAAAAATACCACATTTTATTCATTTTTCATATACCATTTGTCACCTTATTCCTATTTTATCCTTCCATAAAACCATTAATATCCACCACTTTGATAGTACATATGACTTTATATTACTATTTTCCAAATAATTTATTTTTAAGTATTTTGAGTGAATTTGTGGTTAAATATTAAGAAAATTAATATATTTTCATTATACCTTAAAGTTGGATGAGTTTGATGATGATTACAGGTATATTTGAAGACTTTAACAAGCTCAAAAGTCACCACCTAGCCTCAAATTGGAATTTCATTTTCAAGATATGGGCTAATTTCAAGGAGAAGATCATGGAGATGGAATATCTTATCCAATAAATCATGGAGGATTTGAAGGGATGGGTTGAGAGAAAAGTGGATTTCTTGAGGATTTGAAGGGATGAGTTGAGAGAAAAGTGGTTTTGTTGAGGATTTTGAGGGATAAGTTGGGAGAATAGTGGATATGTAATTATGATTAGTTATCTTGAATTCATGTATAAATAGGAGGGCTCTCTCCTCATTTTGTTAGAGGGCTCTCTAGTGGTGTGAAAGTAGAGAATAGTTTAGAGTTAGTCATAGAATGGGTTTTTGATTGTTTTGTAATAGAGATAATGCTTTAATGCAAATCCTCTTATTCTTTATCATGTTAATTTGAGTTTCTTTCTTATGAATTGTTAGTGTAGATTTTCAGTAATTTCTTTCTTATGAATTGTACATATAGATTTTCAGTGATGTCTTGGTTATGAATTAGTTGTGTTGATTTTATGTGAGCTCACAAGTTAATGTTGATTATTTTATATTAGTTTATTTCATGCAATTTTATGCTTCCTTAGATTAGATTTATTTCACACAATTTCTTGCTTTTCTAGATTAGATTTCTTTTCATGTCATTTCTTGCTTTTGCAAGCCTAATTCAATTTCAGTTGCATGTATTTTTGATTTCAGTCACATAGACTATTAGTCTATGATTTCATGCAATAGTCTATGATTTCAGTCACATAGACTACTAGATTTCAGTCACGTTTTTGTTTTTCGTGTTTTTTGTGATTTGTAGGAAAAAAAAAGGCAAGCACGGAGAACAAGAGAGAAGAGTGTAAAAAAAAAAAGCCCTTACCTCTTTCCATTCTTTTATGTACCTTTTAAACTTAGCTCACTTGGTCCAAAGTTGCTTTATTCCTTAATAGGTATTGAGTTCAAGTCTTATTAAGATACTTTTTAGTGCATGCAATTTCTATTTCCAAGTTACTTTATTGTAAAAGTGCATCTCACATAAATAAAATAAAATAAAAAGTGAGTCACTTAAGTCTTTGAATTTATTGCCACACTATTTAAAAGTAACATTATTGTAAAAGTGAACATCACTTATTCTACAAAAGTGATTCACTTAAAAGCAACTTTATTGTAAAGTGATTATCAAAGGTCGATATTGGGAAGATGGGGGTTCTTTTTTTTAGTTGTTCAAGTTAAAATTTGCCACGTCACTATTGGGGACATGTTCAACATTTTCTTTGATCAAGCATAACTTCATCATCCAGAATCAGTTTTCAGTGCCATTTTTTTTAAAACTGCATATTTTTCGAGCTCTTTGCATTTAGACAGTTAGTTTTTGTTCTTTCAGCCATTAATTTATAGTATAGCCACCCCTTGTGATATTATAGTTAAAATTTCTAACTATTTCTCATGGAAATCTTGTATGGAGGATGTTCTGCGAAGTAGGGGACTTTTCAGGATAAACTCAGGGAAAGAAACAGAACCCACTGATGATGATAAGAAAATTAAATGGGAAAATAGATGTGATGAAGCTCGTGGATTGATTGGGATGTCAATCTCTACTGATTTACGATTTCACATATTTGGAATTGATGAACCTGATCAAGCTTGGGAAAAGTTGGAATCTGTGTTTGGTAAACAAATGAAATTCGTGGTCATCAACTTGAGAATGAGTTGATTTCCTTGAATCCAAATGATTTTTCATGCATTCAAGACTATTTATCTAAGTATAAAATTCTTAGACTCTTATGTGGAGAATGCAAGATTAAGAAAGAAGACAAACAATGTATTTATCAAATTCTTTCCAAACCTGGACCTACATATTCTGTTTTTGTATATACATTCTACTCCATGAAAGAATCCTTGATTGCAACTAGCTATCAAGAGTCTAGTCTTGAATCCTTTTGTGATTCCTTAATTAGAGAGCAAGATAAGCTCATTCATCTTGGAATAATTAACAATGCAGATACATTTGGGAAAGCCTTATTGTCCCAACGGAAAGAAAAGTCCAAGCCTACCAAGAAACAAAATTTTCACAATAATAAGCCAAACAATAAGGGTCCCAAACCCTCTCAGTCAGCTCCTTCTTTAAAAAATGACAAAGGATCTAAGCCAAAAGGAAATAAGACTGAGCGTCATTGCAATTTTTGTGGGAAAGATAATCATGATGAATCTAAGTGTTTCAAGAAGATGGCAGCCTTGGTAGCAGAAATGAAGAAGCACCACATCAGCCTAGATTCGTCTTCAGAATCTACCTCTCATGGACATGCACTTTGTGCTTCTGGTTACTCTTATACTGCATCTTCTTCTTCTACTTCAATTGAATGGCTCATTGATTCTGGAGCATCTTATCATATGGCTAAGGATTAAGCCATCTTTTCTACTATGCATGAATGTAACACCAAACAAATATTTGTTGGTGATGATAGATCTCTAAGTGTTGTAGGATCTGGAACAGTTCCAGTAGAAAATGGTCATTTTAGTGATGTACTATGTGTTCCAAAAATTTCCTGTAATTTGTTATCAGTCTATCAAATTACTCATTCGGGTGAAGGAAAAACTGTCACGTTTACACCTCATCAAGTTGTAATTAAGGATTTAAAAAATACTCAAAAATTTCCTTGCTACTGGGACCGTTGATGATATTATGAGGTTGTACAAATTTAACAACTTTGGGTCATCACATTTTCCTTCAGTTTTTGTTGCTCAAAGTGATAAATTGAGCAAACTTTGGCATGAGCGATTTGGTCACTTAAATTATCGCTCATTGCAACAACTATGTAAATACAATATGGTGACTGGTCTTCTGATGGTATCTTGCAAGGATGGTGTTTGTTCCAGTTGTGTACTCAAAAAACATCATTAGGACAATTTTGACAAACGTGCCTCTTGGCACGCCTCGGTTCCCTTGGAGCTTGTGCATAGTGACTTGTGTGGCCCTCTTCCATCTACATCCTTTTTTGGTTTCAAATATTTCTTAACTTTCATTGATGACTACTCCAGATGCACTTGGGTTTACTTCCTAAAACTTAAGAGCAAAGTATTTAACATGTTCTTGGCCTACAAGGCCCTTGTTGAAAAACAATCTGGTCATCAAATTATTAAGTTAATATCTGACAATGGAGGAGAATATGTTAACAACAAGTTCATTAATTTTTGCACCAAACAACACACTGTTCCATATACACCACAACAAAATGGTGTAGCTGAATGAAAGAACCACACTTTAAAAGAAATGGATAATTGTATGATTCAATCTAAGGGACTAAGTCTTCAATATTGGGATGAGGCAATAAACTATGTAAATTACATAGTTAATTGCACACCCACTAAAGTTTTACAAGGTATAACACCGGAAGAAGCATGGAGTAAAATTAAACCAGATGTAAGTCACTTTCATGTGTTTGTTTGTGAAGCATGGGCTCACATTCCGGATGAAAAATAGAAAGCATCGCAGCCTAAAAGTGAAAAGTGCATATTTGTTGGATATTCAAAAGATGTAAAAGGTTATAGAATTCTTCAGCCACATTCTCATGATATAATCATTAGAAGATATGTTAAATTTGATGAAAATCTCTTAGCCTGCAAGCCTAACTTGGCAGGTGTGCCATCTTTTGCCTACGAGCCTTATTCGATGATTGTGCCTTCCTCTTCTTCTTCCAAATTCCTTGACATGTTTTCAACTCTAGTTTCTAATGATGACAGTGAGGATGAAAATCTACCTACGCCTGCTCATGTTCCTCCAATTGCACCTGCACCAATACTTCCTCAATGGGTCCATTCAACATGTGAAGTAGCTAGTGATCTTGCCGGTGATACTAGAGATCAACGTCGAACACATTCTCAGTTCGAGCGAGCCTCTTCTCTTTTGGCTCAAGTTTCCAAGAATCATGATCTAGAAACTTTTGCAGAAGCTTCAGGAAATTCAGATTGGGATGCAACTATGGATGAAGAATATCGTTCCTTAATGGCGAACGATACTTGGGATCTTGTTCCTCTTCCAAAAGGAAGAAAACTTGTCAGAGGTAAATGGGTCTATAGAAATAAGTATGCATCACATGAAAGTGTTGAAATACTTAAGCAAATGTTAGTTTCCAAAGGATTTTCCCAAGTTCAAGGGATTGACTACAATGAAACCTTTGCTCCTGTCGCAAAACTGAATTCCATTCACCTTGTTCTTTCCCTTGCAACCTTACATAACTAGGAAGTACATCAAATGGATGTCAATTCTGCCTTTTTACATGGTGATTTATAGAAGAAAATTTACATGGAACAACCTCCTAGATATGTTCAGGATAACTCTAGCCTTGTCTGTCTCCTTAAGAAATCCTTATATGGCCTTAAGCAAGCTCCTAGAGCTTGGTATGCTAAAATGGATAGCTTTCTCTTTGACAGTGGTTTTTCTAGATGCCATTCTAACCCCAATGTCTGTACCAAGAAAATAGGAAACCATCTCATCATACTTGTTCTTTATGTTGATGATCTTATCTTTACTAGTAGTGACCCTAAACTTATAACCCATGTGAAATCCAGTCTTACGCAAAATTTTGAAATGTCAGACTTAGTAAATTTGCATTATTTTCTTGTTCTTCAAGTCTTGAAAACCAAAGAAGGATTCTTTCTTTCCCAGTCTAAGTATGCTTGTGACCTTTATTCGTCGCTTCCACATGGAAGATTGTAAACTAGCCCCTTCTCCCTTCCAGTTTGGAGTCAAACTTTCTGCCACTTGTACTTCCCCTGAAGTAGATGACACCCTGTATCGTCAGCTTGTTGGTAGTCTTTTATACTTGACTCATTCCCATCCTCACCTTTCCTTTGCCGTTGTTCATGTTTCTTGTTATATGCAAACTCCTCATGAAAGTCACTGGAAAGCAACAAAAGGAATACATCAATATATTCAAGGTACAATTCAGTTTGGGATTCATTACAGTACATTCAGGAAACCTTTATTGGTTGGTTTCACTAATTCAGATTGGGCCGGTGATCCTGATGATCAAAAGTCTACTATAGGTTATGTTTTCAATCTGGGATCTGGACCTGTCACTTGGGCTTGTAAGAAACAACATGCTCTTGCTCTTTCTTTAGCAGAAGCATAATATCAAGCCACAGTTATGTTGCAACTGCAACAATTTCCCAAAATTCCAAATTTTTTTAGGACCCTCCTTTGCTTTGGATTAGTTTATTTTCTTCTTATTCTTTGTTTTCCTATGTTTGGATTGATCTACCACTGGATTTAACGCTTGAAAAGATCCAATGTTTGATCAAACTTCATTGCTCTTGTTAAATGCATTTATAGCATGTTTGAATTGGAAGGACTTGTCATTTATTTCTCTGCCATTGTGGATAGACTTTCAGTTTTAACTTCGAATTTTCTCCTGTTTCGATTGATTTTCATCGGTTTCTTTTGTGTTTTGGCATCGAAAATTTTATCATTTCTTTCTCCGCCGTTGCGGAAGGAAAACTGCTTCCTCTTCCAATCAGTGCTTTGACGTTTCGGTTCCGTTTGTCATTTCCATCGATTCCATAAGTTGCGGGCTTCCGCCCTTGCGGCTGCGGGGAGCCTTCTCCTTCTGGCATTGTGGACGGCAAATCGCAATCTCTCTCGATTATGGCTTGAATTTTTTCTCCCACTTTGATTGATTACATTGAACCCGTAGGTCTTCGGCTGCTGTCGTTGCGGCTGTCGGAAGTTTTCTCCTTTCGGTCGCTTGAGTCATTTTAATCCCACTGTTGCGGAAGGTCGGATATTTTGTTAGGTCTACCGTTGTGGCTTCCGAATGCCTTTCCTTGCCGATCTCTTAGGCATTCTGCTTCCAACTTAAGTCCCAACGTTGCGAAAGATGGTGCGCTTTACGGTTCCGCCGTTGCGGATGAAAGAAATGCTAGCCCTTCCGATGTGTATTCGTGTTGCTTCCGACTTAACTTTACTCGTTGTGGATGGCTTGGTGCTTCGATCATCTGCCATTGAGGAAGGGCGTTTGCTTTCATCTTCCAATTCAAAAGCTATCCGTCTTCAGATCTTTTCTCACCCGTTGTGGTTGACTATATATACGGGGTCGAGGCGTTAGATTATTCTATTGTTATTTTTTGACCACCGTGCTCTGTCGCTATCATGCTATCGAGTGCTCGAGCTTGTTTGGACCCTAGTGCTGGTACCCACGTCTAGGTGGCAACTGTGGAAGCCCGACTGTCTTCGTCCCACCATACACGCCGGTTACACATCAGTTCCAGGTAGGCTTCGTTTTCCTTTCTCTTTCCGTTGAACGTTTGGTGGTTATGCTTGCTACGGTGGTTTATTTTCCTGGCCGTTTACTCGACCCCATAATTGCATATATATTTGGAGGATTTCGTATCATAGTAGACTGTGGGAGGGCGGTTTTACATGCGGAGTATTTTTCCCCTCACCGCTGTTTATTTTGCTACCCTGTGCATAGAGAGTGATGGGGTTTGGCACAAACGGCCGTTACGCTGTCTGCGCCAAACCTCCGTGCGTAATGATGGTGGGTAGGAGATAGGTTTTCCATGGCCTTCCTTGGGGGTTTGGGACTGTTTGTGCCATTTTTGGGCTTCCGTGTCATTTGAACCCTAATCATTTTCATCACGCGGTTCCGCGCGACCTCATTCGAGCTTAGTGTCGAACTCCTAGCCTGCTAAAAGGGATATGTCATTACTCTTAGTGGGTGAGCATGGTGCCGTTGAAGAAAACCACGTAGTTACCACTGTTTTTCCCATGCAGTGAAACGACCATGGTGTGCACAGAGAGCCGAGATTTGTTGCATATTAATGTAGATCTATTGCCGTTTTGAATATGGTTGATAGAATTGTTTAATATCCTACAGTAGTGGTAGATTACACATTTTACTGTATATAACTATGTTTCATCATGCTAGACATAAACTAAGTCACTGAACGCTGCACATTGGGTTTTAATAGTTCTATAGTTAGGCCATTTCAGGCTATACATGCATTTATTTACTTCATTGACTGATTGCTATCATGTTGAGCATAGAAGAAATGACACACTGCACATTGATGTATACAAGTTTGTCACTCAACCAAAAGGGCTTAATTTTACAATTTTATGGTAGGAATAATTCACAATGTCAAAGAGGCAAAAGAAGAAGGCCCCCGTGGTCGAGGAAGAGCCCGAAGTAGAAGTTGTCACTAAAACTGAATACATATACGAAGACACTAAGTGCATTTCTGGTATCGAACCTGAATATCAGTGGGGGGAAGTATATAGATTGATCACCCATAGAGAGGTTCCTGACATGGGCTTAGAAGAAGAATCCTTATGTGCCAACATGGAAAGATCTTCCCTGATGAAGATCGCCACCAGGCCAGAGCTGTTCCCGTGCTCTAAGGTAATCGGATGGATTTTTCCTTAGGCAAATGTCACAACAATGATTCTGGAGGATGTTAACAAACAAGGCTATGCTGCATATAGCCCTGGATATGTAGCTCTGGCTTATCACCTGCCAGAAGCCCAAGTCTTTTTATCTGATGATTGGCTAAACAACATTAGAATGGATCTGGTGGAGACATTTAAAAATATGATGTTGCAAGGAAAACATTACACATATAGAACAACAGGTGATTATGATATAGGTAGCTTAAGGGCTCCCTACAAGTTCATAGCTTTAATGCTGAACTGGATTTTTGGAAGAGCACATGGTAGATTCTTCAAGTTAGAATGGATCCCAATCATTTTTTATGTTGCAACCCAGGGGATAATTTTCAACTGGGATATCATTTTATCCAATAGTCTTTCCGCTTGCTTGGCTTCAGCTTTGGGAGGAGTACACCAGAAGAGATCAGAATTCTATATGCGTTCCATACTGATAGACTGTAATTATGCAACCAGCCTTTCCCCGGTCTCAAGTAAGTCTGGGACAGGGAAAGAATTCCTGTCTATGGTTCTTATAAGCCATTGTGGGCACATAAATATCACATCCATTACAGAGAAGTATGTGAACACTTCCTTATGCTTCTATACACACTCATTTTCCTGAAGGAGTGTGATTGTATGTCGAAGGAGGCCCTGCAAGTAATAGTGGAGTATGTAGACTACTATTTGACTGAAAATGGCCTGTACTTCAGGATGTTTGGAGGTTCGAGAGCACCTTCCCTGCTGCCCAAATACGCAACTGATTACATTATTCACAAGGAGGCAGTCAAACAAGTGTTCCTGGATGGAATATGCAGCTTTCTGTTTGAGCACAAGAAGACAGCCTATCCCCCTTTTCCCTTCAAGCTAGGAAGCTACAAGTTCACCAAAGTGAAGAAGGGCGATGAATTTGTAGAAGAACTGGAAAGATTTCATTTTGGCGAAATGCCTTTTCGTAGGAATGATACACAAGGAAAAGTGGCTAAACACTGTAAAGATCACAATGTACATTTTGAGTATACCCACTATTTTGATAGGGAAGAATCTGTCTTCTGAAATGCCTCGAACATGACAGCACTAAGGAGAAGATTCAAGAAGAAGATCACCACCAAAGGTGGGAGGGGGGATGAACATACTAAGGTTGAGGAAGAAGCCAAAAGGAGAAATGAAGAAGCTCAGAGGTTGGCACAAGAAGCTGCAGGATGGGTGCATATAGAAGAAGAAGTGAAAAGAAGAGCTGCTCAAGAAGCAGCTGAGAAAACAAAAGAAGAAGCTAAAGAAGCAGAGGAAGCCGCTAGAAAAGAAGTAGAAGAAGCGAAGAGAAATCTCGATGAGGAGATACAAAAGCAGGAAGCAGAAAGGATGAGACTGACATAAACAGAGATCGAACAGTCAGCCACTGGTACAGCTGGAGGGCAGACTCAAGATAAGGAAAACCAAGAAGTCCAGGACCCACAAGTGCCTGCTACCAGCACACCTGTGGTCTGCACACTGAAGCTGGTCCCCTTTGTGTAGAAAAAGGGAGAAGAAATCCCTGATTTTAACACTGTGTTTTATGACAGGGCTATAAAGAGGATAGTAAAGAGAACAAAAAAGAGGGTTGAAATAGGAGATATGCCTGGTAAAATGATAACGGATACGACTGTTATGTTGGGAACAGACCAAGATCCAAGATTAACCCTGAGATCCGGGACTTCACTAATCCATGCCTTAGAAGATAACATGGACAAGGTAATAAATGACTTGGAGCAATCCAAGAAGTCCTCTGCTCAGTTGAGAAATACATTGAGGAAAGAGAGAGAAGAAAGCAATAGGTTGAAGCAGAAGTATGAAGACGTGTAGAGGGAGATAAAGGATTCTAGGGATGAATTGTTCGCCCTCCAAGTAGAAAGACAGGTTATTGAAACTACACAGGAGGCTCTTGAGAAAGTGTAGAAAGAATGTCAAGAGATAAGAAGTGAAAAGGAAAAGTTGCTGGGAAAAGTAGAAGAGCTCGAAAAGCAGCAAAAGATTATCTTACAGGCCAGTGAGATGCACTCCCAAGAGCAGAAAGAGAAACATCAAGAGCAGATTTCTTCTCTGACAGCTGCTCTGGAGGAAGCAAGGGAGAAACAGGTTAACCTCCAGCCATTCAAAGAGCATGTCTTGGCCCAAAAAGCCAAGATGCTGCAGCTACAGACTGCTGTTGAAGAGGAGAGATGTAGAGTGTTGTAGATCGATGGCCGATTGGAAGAGATCTTGGAAACTGCATCTTACTTTGTGGACAGATCTCAGGACATCCTCGAGGTCCTGACTGCAAGAATTGCAAGGTTGGAAAGCAATGAAGAAACTCCAGTAGAGCTTCCATCAAAAGATAAACAAGCCCTCAAGCGGGATTACGACTTAATAGAATTTGCTATTAACACCACAGAGGATTTCAAGAAAGCAGTCAAGAAGATGAAGGGAGCCTGCACATAATTTTTTAGGAGGGTCCTCATTACATACAACTGGTTCCAGGTAGAAGCTGAGCAGAGGCTGGATGATTTTCCAGACCACAATTCATTTGTGGAGATATTGCAGAAAAGACATCAGGATGAAGAAGCAAGAATGCAACACATTAAGGCCATTGATGGCTAGATTCTAAGAAGCAAAGTGGGCCATGCAGTCGTTAGTGTGTAGCTTTTGGAAGACCAGCTTCGGTTGAGTGCAACCATAGTCAAGGCTATAAAGAAACAGGTTGAAAATTTTGAAATCAACATTCAGTTTTTGGAACCCTGCATGTTTGAGGGCATTGCCTCTGATTCTTCGGCTTGGAAGAAGTTTCTATATGCCCAGGTGGGACCCTCCTCATAAAGTATCGGTCATTTTTGTAATATGTAACCTTTTGTGAAAACCTTTGAGAAAATTCAAGTGTTGGGAAACGAAGAGTTGGGAAGCCCAAAGGTTATTTTGGGCAGCCCAACCATCTCACCTTTTTGTATAAATGTAATAGACTAAGAGGGAAGAAGGGTTTTTTTTTCCCAGTTAGACATGAAAATCTATATTGTAAGAAGAACTATTTCTCTTTGCAATAAAGAAGTCCTGTTTGCCTGTTGGAGGAAGATTGGTGGCACTTTCAAATGTTATAATGTGGATGGCTGAAAGACGAACTATTTTGTTTTTCCAGTTTCTATCCATTAACCGTGAGATCGTTCTAACTTTTAGAACCTATGTTCTTGTTTAAATGATTTCTGGTTTATTTTGCGGAATTACCGCCATGAGTAATGTATGCTGTTCATAAAACAATTGGCTATCTGATTGTTGAAATATCTTTTAATCGTTCATGTGTTGTAGAAAGAAACATCAGCTACCTGTAATTTCTCTTTATAATGCATTGTTGGGGCTTCGACCCTAAGGGTCCTTAGTTTTGGTAACTCCGTGGTTTTTGTGGAAGTGTAAGCGGAGTTATGACCCAAAATAGTCTTAGGGGTGTCGCGGGTGGGTCGAAACCCCTTTTTGTAATTAACCCTTGGTATAAATCTAGGGTTAGGGTTTTGGGAATCCATGGTTTAAAGCCATGGTTTTGTAACAGTGCGCTATATAGATAGGCACTTATGTAAAGAAGTAGGGTTAGGTCTTTAATGATTATCTTACGAAGCTATTGTAATGCGAAGATAAGAGATTGTATAAGGGTTTTTGTAAGAAGGTTAAGTCCCAGCTGTGTGCGTGGACGACCTCTGTAGCTATGTGCGCAGAGGCCTGCTGCTATGTGCGTGGCTTTGAGGACTGAAGGATCTGCAGCTGAGTGCGCAGATCAGAACTATCGTTTTAGTTGTAAAGAGTTGAATAAAACGCAGTTCTGTGGACATAACCCCTACACTAGGGTGAACGACGTTACATTTGGTGTTGTGGTTCATTTGTGTTGATTTGTTATTATATTTTATGCACTGCTGAGTAAATAACTGATAAAGTAAGATTGCTATTAATAACTAGCTTCACTGTGAATTCCTAGATAAAGGCTGTACAAGTAACTGTTTGTTATCTAACCGCGAAGCTACATATTTGATAATAGAAGCATTGTGTTAAGTGATTATTAATAGTTAAAGACTAAAGGTACAGTAAGATTCTCTCTTCTGCTTACAGAAACCTAATTCTGCGGCACCCCATAGCTGTTTTGGGTGAGGCTGTAGCCTGTTCGCAGGCTGCTGCCGAAAGGGCCAACACTGTGGGTCTTTTGTTGGTGCAAAGTTAAAGGTAAAACCTGGGTCTGCCCAGTTATCCCAACAAATTGGTTCCGTTTCCAGTTGAACTCAGTATCTGTTGAAGAGGGATCTATGTCGTACCTCGAGGGCTATGTTTTGGCAACCCTCTGTAAAAGAAATTGGTGATTGGATCGAAGCGACCTATTTGAAGTTTGCAGAACAGGAAAATAAAGATCCCCGTCGTAGAGCGGATTTTTTTTTGTAAAGGTACGTCTTTTCTGATGTTCATGAAATTTTATTTGGTACTATACACATAGAGTTGCACTAGTGGTTATCCAGGTTAACAGAAAGGAGGACAAAATTCCAAGAAAACCAATTTTCTCCCTGGACCCCCACAAGAATTGCTATCTTGAAAAGAGTGAACAACGTGATCTCGCGAGTTGTCGATTTCTGGACTGCGCGAACTCTCGAAGCATTTGTGACGGAGTTCCCCATCGACACAAGTACCTCCTTTAGCAAAGCTGAACAACAATTTTTCAAAGGACCAAGGGGTAAGTACTTGAACCTATTTAGTTTGAATATTAAAATACTATTGGCTAAAAAAGGAATCTTGCTTATAGAATCAGATTGTTAGATCTAGTATTGCTAACCTATGATTGGAAGTGACTGGGACTTCGACAAGCAAAGTGGTTTGCTACGAAGCGGAAAAAGATATAAGAGAGATCTCGGCCCCTCTACTGAGTATACCCCTTTAAGCTTTGAAGCCTCTGAGTCCGCCGAAGCCCCCTCTATTAAAAAACCTCCGATAACCCTGCAGCAGAGACCTATTATCCCCGAGAACCTGTCACAGTCCAAAAGTAACCTTAGCCCGAGTATCCCTGTCGCAGGTCAGTCTTCCCCAGCTAGTTCAAACCCTTCCTCCCCCCCTAGATCCTAGATGGCCCATGTTCATGATGACATCAAACTACCAGTTTTTAAAGGAACTGGGTCAGAAGATCCATAATAGTTTTGGTTTCTATGTGAAGCTGTGTGGACCGCGAAGAACATTACGGACATAGATGTTCGACGAGCGCAGCTGATTACTTCTTTCAGAGACCGAGCCCTAACTTGGTTTATGAATTTTGCTAGCACGCAGAATCCTGTCTTGGCTGACATCAAAGCAGCACTGATCCAAGAATTTAAGAAACCTAAATCAGAGTCGTAGTGCATCACTGAGTTAAAAGAGATTCAGCAGCGGCGAGGTGAATCTGTGTGGGACTTTGATCAGAGATTCAAAGTTCTGCTTGACCAAGTTAGCTTCATGATTGGACCAGCACAACATAAGGAGTGTTTTATTGCAGCATTATTACCTCACATTAGAGCTCCACTCATGCAACAAAAGGTTGCTGATCAGCAAGAGGCCTTAGAGATTTCCATAAAGCTTGAAACTACACCTGTTGAAGATAATTCTGGCATAGCTCAAATTCAAGCACAGCTCGCGGAGATGGATTTAGAGCTTCGCAACATGAAAAAAGGGAAATCCACTCGTGAAGAGGTCTGGTGTATATGTTGTCGAACAGAAGGCCACGACAAGGACCAGTGTCCGGCGCTGAGAAACTATGTGAATACTGGCGCACCAAACCCGCTGAATCCTAGTGTTCTGTACTGTGAGATCTGTCGAACTACTGGCCAGCATCGACTGGAATACTGCTATCTGTTACAGAGGTATGTTCAAGTCTTGAAGAACCCTTACTATAAATTCTATAAGTCAGTAGGCCACAATGAAGATGAATGTCGTAGCTTCGACCTTATGAGGGAGCAGACCTACGACACTTATAGGATCTACCCGGATGCACAAGGCAATGATGGATATGGTTACTGAGGTGGTCGAGGTAGTTTTAGAGGCTGTGGTCATGGTATGCCTAGAGGAGGTCAAGTTCAAGTTATTTTCTATAACTGCAATCAGGCAGGACATCTAGCTCGAGACTGTCAAAACCCAACCACGACATGCCGATACTACAGAGCAGTCGATCATGTCATCGAGCAGTGCCCACAATTGCTAGCTAAAATCCAAGAAAGGAACAACAAACCTAGTCTGAGTGTCCAGTTGATTGCTGTCGAGCCATGACCAATCCTAGCTGTTAATGTTGTTACAAGAAGTGGAGCTATGACAGATGCGCAGTGTCAAGCGAAGCAGCCCAACGAAGCTTGGGTTCGCAAGGCCATAGAGAAGACTCCAGCATTTGATGTTCAACGAGAAAAAGAAACTTTTTTGGAAGCCAGACAAGACTTTGCTGATCTAGATTTTCCAGCAGCAAACAAGCAGCATCAGCAGCTGTAATCCCAGGAAGACTCACAAGGCCAAGTAAGTACTCTGTCATCGTTTTTACAGAGTTGCATCAAATTGTTAAGAAATCAGAATGCCTTAAATGAATTACAAAAAGTTATTCAGTCTTGCGAACCTCAGCAAAGCCCTGGTAAGGAAAAAGCTGTCAGTAGAATTAGAAGGACTGGAAGAGAGATGAGACTACATGCTCAGATAGGAGAATATGACATGAAGGATATTATTTTAGATCTGGGTTCAGAAGTCAATATCTTAACTAAACAGACATGGGAATAAATGGGAAATCCCACCCTTGACTGGTCCCCTATCCAATTGAGATTAGCCAATCAGCAGAGGATACTGCCTTTAGGAAGATTCCCTAGAGTACCAGTGGATATAGATGGAGTCAGTACTGTAGCAGATTTTGAAGTTATTGAGATCATTGATGATAGTAACCCCTATCCAGCTTTGCTAGGAATTGAGTGGGCAATAGATAGTGATGCGGTTATCAATCTTAAAAAGAGACAAATAAATTTTGAAGGGAAGGGATTGAGAGCTATACTACCATTGGATCCTTCTCAAGGAGAAAGATATACGGATCCAGTCAGAGAGGAAGATCAGGATATTCTGGACCACATCTATAATATCACAGCTAAAGAAGAAGATTATGTTGAGCCTAATGCCAAAGGTATAATGGATTGGCAATGTGATAGCTCCTGCATGTCTAATTTAGATGATGGTCTAGAGAATTGGCAGAATCGACTATACGAGCTACATGGCCATCGGTGCGCACGAATTACCAAATCTCTTAGATGCCTTAGTGCATA
Organism: Pseudotsuga menziesii; assembly: GCA_001517045.1. NCBI lineage: Eukaryota > Viridiplantae > Streptophyta > Pinopsida > Pinales > Pinaceae > Pseudotsuga > Pseudotsuga menziesii. The sequence goes on from LPNX010041574.1 coordinate 1,143,295, forward strand.
GGATAGAGACTTGCCTACATATGATGGGTTGATAGACCCAGGAAAATTTATTGCGTAGTTCTCAGAACAAGTGCCAGAATCACAGAGAATGCAGATTCTGGAAGCAGCATTAAGAGCTACAACAGCGAGATGGTGGAATGGCCACAGGAAGTATATTCACAGTTGGGAAGCTTGCTAGAAATTTCTATGCCTTAGATTCATAGACCAATCTCAAGAGGTGCGAAGCAAGTTCAATGGGCAGAATAGTCCTCAGGAACATTTGAAGCAATGTTATGCAGCATGGGGACATGTACCTCGCGAGGAATGGGTGCATAAGTTTGTGCACACTTTGGAACCTATAGCAAAAAACTGGTATACGGAGGTTGAACTCCGACATGGTACTGTAAGTTGGGATGATCTTGTTGATAGTTTTATGCTTACATTTTCTATTAACGAAGTTTGTCCTGCTTTAGATGCAACTGTTAGATTGATCCGTACTAAGATATTTGATGACCAAGAAATAGGGGAATACCAAACAGATTGGGAAGCACAAGAAGCTAATGCAGTTGAATGTTACAACCTCGCAATTGACGAGGATGATGATCCACGTAACATTAACATTCCTGAGTTAGAAGGAAACTACGAAGTACGTGGACCAGTGGTCGAAGCACCTGAAGTGACTCAGTCTTTGAAGACGCGGACCGTAAACATTGGGTCAGAGGAAAATCCCAAGTATGCTACAATTGGAGATTATTGGGATGATGAAATGGTGAGCAAAGTGACCCAACTTCTCCATGAATATCAGGACCTATTTTCGATAAAGTTTTCTGAGATGAAAGGTATCCTTGGTGATATAGGATTAATAAAGATCCCTCTGAAACCTGATGCGAGGCCTGTGAAACAGCGTCCCTATAGGCTAAACCCTAAGTATAAAGAAAAATTTAGACTGGAGCTTGATAAGATGCTTGCAGCAGGAATTATAGAGCCCGTCGAAGTGTCTGAATGGGTCAGTCTGATGGTAGTACAAGAAAAGAAGACTAAGGGAGAAATCCAAATCTGTGTCGATCTGAGGAAGCTGAACAATGCGTGTTTGCACGATCCCTTTCCCACTCCTTTTATAGATTAAGTCCTTGACAATGTCGGAGGTCAAGAAGTCTACTCTTTTACTGATGGATTTTCAGGCTACCATTAGATTAGAATTGCTCCAGAAGACCGACATAAGACAACTTTTGCTACAAAAATGGGATCCTTTCAATATACAGTTATGCCCTTCGGATTGAAGAATGCACCTGCTATGTTTTCTTGAGTAGTCATCTGTGCATTTAAAGAATTTATACATAAATTCTTAGAAGTTTATTTTGATGGTTGGACTATCTTTGGGTTACTAAAATATCACATTGCTAGTTTAAGACTTATGCTAGACAAGTGTAGACAGCACCAGATCTCCTTGAATTTGAAAAAGTGTATCTTTTGTGCACCCTTTGGAATTTTGCTAGGTCATATTGTTTGTAAGCAAAGATTGATGGTATACCCTGCGAATATAGCAATCATTGTGAATTTGCCTCCTCCAAAGTATGTTAAGCAACTTTGCACTACCCTTGGTCACACTGGATACTACAGGAAATTTATTAAAGGATATGCCCAGATCACAGCCCCGATGGAGAAACAACAGAAGAAAGAGATTAAGTTTGAATGGACACCTGAATGTCAAGCAAGTTTGGAAATTTTAAAAGAGAAGATGGTGACTGCCCCTATTTTAGTATTTCTTGATTGGAATAATGAGTTTCATGTGCATGTCGATGCATCCTCCATCGCTTTGGGTATAGTATTGGCTCAGACAGGTGTAGGTAACATTGACCACCCTATTGCCTTTGCAAGTCGCAAACTATCAACAGCAGAGAAGAAATATACCACGACAGAAAGGGAAGGTTTAGCCATGGTATATTCTTTGCAAAAGTTCCGACATTATCTATTAGGCTCTCATTTTAAGATGTTCACTGACCACTCTGCTTTGAAATATTTGGTTAACAAACCTATGCTAGGTGGAAGGATATGTAGATGGCTCATCTTGTTTCAGGAGTATGACTTTGAGATCATAGTTAAGGCAGGTAGACTTAACCTGGGACCTGACCATCTGTTGAGGATTGAGTTAGGGGAAGAGCCCAATAGCCTAGATGAAGGTCTTCCTGACACCCAGTTATGTACCATACAGATGGTTGATGATTACTTTCAGGATATTGTTTAGTATTTGGCTATAGGATACGCACTGTCGGAGATGACAACTCAGCAGAAGAAGCAGTTGGTGGTTCAAGCTGCTGATTTTACTTTAATAGCAGGATAACTATACAAGATGGGACCAGATGAAATATCACGCAGATGTGTCCTTGAGCATGAAAAACCATTGATATTGGCTGAAGCACATTCTGGAGCAGCAGGAGGTCATTATGCAAGGAAAGCTACAGCGCAGAAGATTTTGGTAGCCAGCTTGTGGTGGCCTACACTTCATAAGGATGCTAGGGAGTACTGCCACAGTTGTGATATCTGTCAAAGGACAGGCAAACCATCCAGGAGGGATGAGATGCCCCTCGTTCCGCAGGTAACTTTATAGGATTTTGACAAATGGGCTATTGATTTTGTTGGACCCATAAACCCCCCTGCAAAGAAATCAGGAGCAAGGTATATTATTACAACAACTGAATACCTTACTCGTTGGGCTGAAGCTCAACCAGTCAAGGATTGTAGTGCTACTACAGCTGCGAAGTTCATCTTCAACAATATCTTAACAAGGTTTGGATGTCCTAGAATTCTTATGAGTGACCAAGGGTCACACTTTTTGAATAAAACTATTGAAGCATTGACTGAAGAATTTCAGGTATATCACCAGAAGAGTACTGCATACCATCCTCAAGAAAATGGAACTGTGGAAGCCTTCAATAAGATTCTTGAGCAGGCTCTGACCAAGGTTTGTAATATTAATAGAAATGATTGGGATCTCAGAATCCCGACAGTGTTATGGGCTTATAGAACCACTTGCAAGAAGTTAACAGGTCACACACCTTTTAGGCTGGTTTATGGGCAAGAAGCAGTTATGCCAATGGAGTATATTGTTCCTAGTCTCATAATAGCTGCTTTCATAGAGATGGATGACCCAGGTATGTTGAATAAAAGGCTAGCCAAGATAATAGAACTAGAAGAAGACAGATTCATTGTAGGGTTCCAGCAGCAAGTGTAGAAGGCTAGAGAAAAAGCATGGCATGATAGGCATATCAAAAAGAAGTAATTCCAGAGTGGTGATCTTGCACTCTTGTATGAAAAAAAAATTCATGAAGTTCCCTGGAAAGTTTAAGACCCTTTGGAAAGGACCTTACATAGTTCAGAAAGTTAGTGATGGTGGCGCAGTCCAGTTAGCCAAATTAAACGGAGAAACTTTGCCTTCCATGGTGAACGGAAGTCGGTTGAAGAAGTACAGGGACAAACCGGGACCCCCTAATTAGAAATAATACAAGAAATAAGAGTCTAAGTACCAAGAACAATTGAAAGTGGGTACTAGACTATAATTAAGCTATCAAAAGGTCACGGGTCGCGCGTCACATGTAAATTCGAAGGTCCTTAGCATAGCGCAACTAAAAGTTGAGTCGCAGATTAAAATTAGGACTGCCCGGGAAGATCAGATTTGGCGGCACTGGCACGTGCTCTACATTGACCATCCTCAATGATGAGATTTTACGAAATCTAGCGGCGCATGTATGATATCCACAACACTTGGGTCAGATCCGCTATCCATCATGACCCATTATCACAAATCCTGATCGCCAGAGTCCTTAAAAAGACATCCATCTCCCGCAGTTTGTCGTATATAGTTTTGCAGTTCAGACCATGTCGACTGACTGTAAAGCCTAGAAGCTGTTACGAGCGGTCAGAGAGAGAAGTCTGCACAACCTTTTGAACAATCCACTGGAGCAGACATGCTTGACCAAGGCACAAAGAAAGGCAGAATTTCGCTCTAAGAGATCCGAAGAAAGGCAGAAGTGCGCTCTACGTTGCACAAAGAAAAGCCCCGGTCTGCATGGGAAAATTCTACAACATCCCAAGCTGTAGCCTCCTGGGTTAGCAGAACTAGGGCGGTTGTTTGTCTTATGCACCTTGACACGTAATTCTGAGGGGACCCGAAGTTGTGGATGGTCAAGTGCTCGGCAAGCAGATTGAAAGAGGGGGGCTGCTGATAGATTCAGAAGGTTGTTACCAGCATAAAAAGTCCAAAGGAAATGCACAAATAGCCAACGACCACATGAATGGCTTCAACACACTGCACACCATTTATCACCAGCAATATTCTCCCACCAGAAGAGTCACAGAGTGCCCTGGGATGGGCCACAAGTGAGTCTTAGGGGCCTGTTGGGGCTCCGACCCTAAGGGTCCTTAGTTTTGGTAACTCCGCGGTTTTTGTGGAAGTGTAAGCAAAGTTACGACCCAAAATAGTCTTAGGGGTGTCGCAGGTGGGTCGAAACCCCTTTTTGTAATTAACCCTTGGTATAAATCCAGGGTTAGGGTTTTGGGCGCCCATGGTTTAAAGCCATGGTTTTGTAACAGTGTGCTATATAAATAGGCACTTATGTAAAGAAGTAGGGTTAGGTATTTAATTATTATCTTACAAAGCTATTTTAAGGCAAAGATAAGAGATTGTATAAGGGTTTTTGTAAGAAGGTTAAGTCCCAGTTGTGTGCATGGACGACCTCTGCAGCTGTGTGCGCAGAGGGGTTTTGGTGAAAATGAAAGATCTGCAGCTGTGTGCGCAGAGGCCTGCTGCTGTGTGCGCAACTTTGAGGACTGAAGGATCTGCAGCTGAGTGCGTAGATCAGAACTGTCGTTTTAGTTGTAAAGAGTTGAATAAAATGTAGTTCTGTGGATGTAACCCCTACACTGGGGGTGAACCACGTTACATCTGGTGTTGTGGTTCATTTGTGTTGATTTGTTATTATATTTTATGCACTGCTAAGTAAATAACTGATAAAGTAAGATTGCTGTTAATAACTAGCTTCGCTGTGAATTCCCAGATAAGGGTTGTGCAAGTAACTGTTTGTTTATCTAACCGCGAAGCTACATATTTGATAATAGAAGCATTGTGTTAAGTGATTATTAATAGTTAAAGACTAAAGGTACAGTAAGATTCTCTCTTCTGCTTGCAGAAACCTGATTCTGCGGCACCCCATAGCTGTTTCAGGTGAGACTGTAGCCTATTCGCAGGCTGCTACCGAAAGGGCCAACACTGTGGGTATTTTGTTGGTGCGAAGTTAAAGGTAAAACCTGGGTTTGCCCAGTTATCCCAACATGCATGCACAATACACATTACTCATAATTAAATTACAGTTTTCTCCCCGAGGATAGGTAGATAGATAGATAGTTAGTTTATTTCACTGCTGCACATGTGATTTAGATACTTATGAGCCTAAGACGAGAGGTAAGAACCTGCGCATCACATTGTGAACACTCCTTGTATCTTTATCACCATGCATGGTTAATTAGGCATCTGCATATCATAATAAAGTCAAAAGATACAAAAATATACACGGTGGACTGGGTCGCAACTGGTAAAACCTTTGTTTTTGTTACTTTGACCTACGATAGCTGGACCGCAAACCGGACGGATTCCCCACACCAAACAATCACAGGCTAGTTGGGAATGTTGACTGGGGAGAATCCCTTTCTGTTGTTGCCTGCAAATTTTGCAGGCCTCAACAGTTTTGGTGCTAGAAGGAGGGCTGCCAGTGCACGGCTGGTCATGGAACATATTTCCCAAGATTACCGTACCAGCAGATGTTTGAAGCTTGTAACCTGACCCAAGTAATTACAGGTTCCGGTTATACCTTTAAAGTAAGAAATCCTATTCTCACCCTACGTTTCTCTTTACTCAAACTTTGTTCTTGTACCTGTGCCTATGGCTGGCATAAATGCAAATCAGCCCAACCCTTTGCCGGCATGGAAATATATAACCCCTTTGAACCTCACACCTCCATTGCATAACCTACCTCAAGCTTTTGATAAGCTGCTACCTAAGTTTGACCCTAAGGAAAGGATTGCTGTAGATGACCACTTACAAAATTTCTATTTGGCGATAGAAGGTTTAAGGGCTTGGGAGTACGAAGATGTTGTCTGTAGATTATTTCCTCATACCTTGAAAGGGGCAGCTGCTTCATGGTATTTTTCTTTGCCTGCAAACTCTATTCCTGATTGGGACACCTTTGAAAGGGTTTTCAAAAGTAAATACATAGCCCAAAAAACACATGCCTCATTGATGAAAGGTCTTGGTTTGTTAAGGAAAGAGAAGAATGAGAAAGTACGTAGTTTCACTCAAAGATTTTCAATATACCTAAAGAACTTTTCTGAAGCTGACAGACCCTCAGACAAAGTCTTAATTGAGTATTATACCTCAGCCCTAGGACCTGAGTTGGCCATGTTTGCCAAGATGAAATCCAAACCTACATTGGTAGAGACTTATGAAGAGGCATAAAGGGTAGAGGCTGAAAGGGAAAGTGTAGAATATTATCCTGATTTACCTGAAGAGAAAACTACAAATAGAAGAACGTTATTGATGTCTAAACCTAAAGAGGACCAATCACATGATTATCAAGGAATGCTGAAAATGATGTAGAATCTATCCAACAGAATAATAGATCTAGAGAAAGGGAGGGAAGCTCATAAAACTCACAAACCCTACTACCAAAAAAGAGAGGATAGCAACCAATGGAAAATACCTCCACCAAATTTACCATCAGTAAACATAACAGAAGTAGGGGGTGATAATTTCTGCACTTTTCACCAACAACCTCATTAAGAAAAGAAGTGCCCTCAATGGTTGAATTCAATGACATTGGTTATGAATCAGCTGTTAGATTCTAAATTAACCAAGGATAGTGGCAAAGAGGAAAAGGAAAACCAGACTATGGAGAAACAAGATAATGACACTATGTTTTCATGGAATGGTATCTCGTTGTTTGACACTGAAGAGAGTGCTCCCAAAACTGAATGCACACCTACATCAATAGAGGACATGGATTTAACAATTTCGAAGATCAAAAGACTGCAAAAGAATGTCAAGAGATAGGCAGATGTGAATGTTAAAAATAAAACACCTGAAGTGACTACGGTCAACCAGGAAACCAAACCAATTAGTGAGCCTGCCAAAACTGTAGAAGAACATGTAGGTGTTAATGGGGGAAACACTAATGAAATTGGAGAGCTTGAAGAGGATATACCTACTCAAAACCAACCAGGAGAAGAAGACATAGAACTAGGTTGGGAAGAGAAAGCTGATACCCCACCTTTTCTTTTGACCCTAGAAATGCTGAATCATAATGTGCATAATTGCTTACTAGATTCTAGATCAGCGGTGAATGTTATGCCACTGGAGATTTGCAAAAATATTAATGGACAGCCAAAGTCCACATTTTGTGAAGTAACGCAATTAGATAGCACATGTGTCAAAGTAGTGGGAGAAATGAGACATGTCCTCATTCGCTTGTCTGCAAACAACAAGATTTGTTAATTTATTGACATTACTGTGGCTGACATACCTAGTGGATATGGGCTTATTCTCAACAGAGATTGGTCTGCCAGGTTAAAAGGCTATTTTGCTTCAGATTGGTCTCATTTATTATTGCCTCTCACGGGTACCCCAAATAAGATTAAGATTTTGAGAGAGCCTTACATGAAGCATACTGTCACTAAACTGGGGGAAGGTAATGATTCTGCTGATTCTGTCCTGGGAAATTATCTGACTGAGCTTAAACCAAGACATCATACCTCAATAAAGGCCAGTTCTAAGATTAACTATCAGCCTGAGCTTCTTCAACTTCCTCAGGATGATGAAGATGAATGTAGGATTGTAGAAATGTGTTCAATTGCAAAAATAGCCCAGCTAGACCATGGTTAGATATCTTATGTCTATAATCCAGCCCACCCCTTAACTTGTTTGATTGAAGATTCTTAAGGGAAGGCACCTTTTTTCTTTTTCTTTTGCTTTGTGCATAAATAAATTGATTTGTTTTCTTTAATGCTTTGATTATTGATTTGAGGTTGTTCTATTTTAATTTATAGCTTTGATGATGTCTTTTTCACTGCTTTATTAGTAGTTCTTTTGGTTTTGAATAAAGAGGCAAACTTTTGGTTGCAATGGAAACATCAAGGTTCTTTATTAACTAAAATCTTGAGCAAAAGACTGTGCTTTAAAGTATAGAGTGTCTCCTAGTAGCAGTGTCCCTAATTGGCCATGCATTCATTGAAGTCTTACTTAACCCCTGTAAATAACTCAGAAGTAAAAGAGGTCTGGAATACTATTTCAAGGCTCCATCCATTTCACATCTTAATATCCAAGGGGGTGACAGCGAAAGACCCACGGAAAGGAAGCAGAGTAAACAGTATATCATATATAAATGATCCCATGCCATAATTTCAGAAAAAGCTAAAAGCTATCAATATTCAAAACTCCTTAAAAGAAACAAGACATATCCAAGCAAAATATCAAAAAGCACGAATTTCAAATTGCTGAAAGTTCCTCTCCGTCCGCGAGATGAAACGCCAATTCTTCTCTCACACAAAAGGGCACTATGGGATAGAGGAGCCTGAATAAAATTCAGAAAGAAAGGCAAATGGAGGACTCAAAAGAACTAAAGTTCTAATGGCACAAAAGTGGAATTGGCATGGGAATGAGGAACAAAAGGATAATGCTGTTTACTATTTGTTACAATCCTGTGGCGTCCAAGCATGAAACTAACTAAGGATGGGTAAAATAAACCTCATTTATTAGGCCTCAAAAGAGTCATTCAGACTTGCAATATTTCTGATGTTACCATTTCCCAAAGAATGGACTACTCAATGGTTTAAATGCCTAAGTTGGCCAGCCTAGGGATACAAACATCTAGAAGATTTCAATTTTTATTCAGACGGTCTTGCACTGGGAAGGAGTTAATTCAGAAATCTGGGGTTCACCAGGTAGTCGCCAATTGTTGCAGCTGCAACAATTTCCCAAAATTCAAATTTTTTTTAGGACCCTCCTTTGCTCTGGATTAGTTGATTTTCTTCTTCTTCTTTGTTTTCCTATGTTTGGATTGATCTACCACTAGCTTTAATGCTTGAAAAGATCCAATGTCTGATCAAACTTCATTGCTCTTGTTAAATGAATTTACAACATGTTTGAATCAGAAGGACTTGTCATTTCTTTCTCCGCCATTGCGGATAGACTTTCGGTTTTAACTTTGACTTTTCTCCCGTTTCGATTGATTTTCATCGGCTGCTTTTGTGTTTTGGCATCGGAACTTTTATCATTTCTTTCTCCGCCGTTGCGAAAGGAAAACTGCTTCCTCTTCCGATCAGTGCTTTGACGTTTCAGGTTCGTTTGTCATTTCCATCGATTCCATAAGTCGCGGGCTTTCGCCCTTTCGGCTGCAGGGAGCCTTCTCCTTCCGGCGTTGTGGACGGAAAATCGCAATCTCTCCCAATTATGGCTTGAAGTTTTGCTCCCGCTTTGATTGATTACATTGAACATGTATTTCTTCGGCTACCACCGTTGCGGCTGTCGGAAGTTTTCTCCTTCTGGTCGTTTGAGTCATTTTAAGCCCGCCATTGCGGAAGGTCGGACCTTTTGTTAGCTCCGTCGTTGTGGCTGCCGAATGCTTTTCCTTGCCGATCTCTTAGACGTTCTGCTTCCAACTTAACTCCTGATGTTGCGGACGATGGTGTGCTTTACGGTTCTGCCGTTGCGGATGAAAGAAACGCTAGCCCTTTTGATGTGTATGCGTGTTGCTTTTGACTTAACTTTACTTGTTGTGGATGGCTTGGTGCTTCGATCATCCGCTATTGAGGAAGGGCATTTTCTTTCATCTTCCAATTCAAAAGCTCTCTGTCGTTCGATCTTTGCTCGCCCGTTGTGGTTGACTATATATACGGGGTCGAGGCGTTAGATTATTCTATTGTTATTTTTTGACCGCCGTGCTCTGTCGCTATCGTACTGTCGAGTGCTCGAGCTTGTTTGGACCCTAGTGCTAGTACCCGCGTACAGGTGGCAACTGTGGAAGCCTGATTGTCTTCATCCAGCCATACACACCGGTTACACATCAATGCCAGGTAGGCTTTGTTTTCCTTTCTCTTTCCGTTGAATGTTTGGTGGTTATGCTTGCTATGGTGGTTTGTTTTCCTGGCCGTTTACTCGACCCCGTAGTTGCATATATATTTGGAGGATTTCATATCATAGTAGACCGTGGGAGGGTGGTTTGACATGCGGAGTAGTTTTCCCCTCACCGCTGTTTATTTTGCAACCCTGCGCATAGAGAGTGAGGGGGTTTGGCGCAGATGGCCGTTACGCTATCTGCGCCAAACCACCCTGCGTAATGATGGTGGGTAGGAGATAGGTTTGCCATGGCCTTCCTTGGGGGTTTGGGACTGTTTGTGCCATTTTTGGGCTTCCGTGTCATTTGAACCCCAATCGTTTTCATCACGCGGTTCTGCGCGACCTCATTCGAGCTTAGTGTCGAACTCCTAGCCTGTTGAAAGGAATATGTCATTACTCTTAGTGGGTGAGCATGGCATCGTTGAAGAAAACCATGTAGTTACCACTGTTTTTCCTGCACAACGAAACGACCATGGCGTGCGTAGAGAGCCGAGATTTGTTGCATATTAATGTAGATCTATTGCCATTTTGAATATGGCTGATAGAATTGTTTAATATCCTACAGCAGTGGTAGATTGCACATTTTATTGTATATAACTATGTTTCATCATGCTAGACATAAACTAAGTCACTGAATGCTACACATTGGGTTTTAATAGTTCTGTAGTTAGGCCATTTCAGGCTCTACATGCATTTATTTACTTCATTGACTGATTGCTATCATGTTGAGCATAGAAGAAATGACACACTGCACATTGATGTATACAAGTTTGTCACTCAGCCAAAAGGGCTTAATTTTACAATTTTATGGCAGAAAGAATTCACAATGTCAAAGAGGCAAAATAAGAAGGCCCCCGTGGTCGAGGAAGAGCCTGAAGTAGAAGTTGTCACTAAAACTGAATACATATATGAAGACACTAAGTGCATTTCTGGTATCGAACCTGAATATCAGTGCGGAGAAGTATATAGATTGATCACCTACAGAGAGGTTCTTGACATGGGCTTAGAAGAAGAATCCTTATATGCCAACATAGAAAGATCTTCCCTGATGAAGATCGCCACTAGGCCAGAGCTGTTCCCGTGCTTTGAAGTAATCGAATGGATTCTGCCTCGGGCAGATGTCACAACAATGATTCTGGAGGATGTTAACAAACAGGGCTATGCTACATATAGCCCTGGATATGTAGCTCTGGCTTATCACCTTCCAGAAGCCCAAGTCTTTTTATCTGATGATTGGGTAAAAAACATTAGAATGGATCTGGTGGAGACATTTAAAAAGATGACGTTGCAAGGAAAACATTATAGATACAGACCAATAGGTGATTATGATACAGCTAGCTTAAGGGCTCCCTATAGGTTCATAGCTTTAATGCTGAACCGAATTTTTGGAAGACCACATGGTAGATTCTTCAAGTTAGAATGGATCCCAATCATTTTTTATGTTGCAACCCAGGGGACAATTTTCAATTGGGCCAGTATTGTATCTAATAGTCTTTCCGCTTGATTGGCTTCAGCTTTGGGAGGAGTACACCAGAAGAGATCAGAATTCTATATGAGTTCCATACTGATAGACTGTATATTATGCAACCATCCTTTCCCTGGTCTCAAGTACATCTGGGACAGGGAAAGAATGCCTGTCTATGCTGCTTATAAACCATTGTGGGCACATAAATATCACAGCCATTACAGAGAAGTCTGTGAACACTTCCTTATGCCTCTATACACACTCATTTTCCTGAAGGAGTGTGATTGTATGTCGGAGGAGGCCTTGTAAGTAATAGCGGAGTATGTAGACTACTATTTGATTGAAAATGGCATGTACTTCAGGATGTTTGGAGGTTTGAGAGCACCTTCCATGCTGCCTAAATACGTAACTGATTACATTATTCACAAGGAGGTAGTCAGACAAGTGTTCCTGGATGGAATATGCAGCTTTCTGTTTGAGCACAAGAAGACATCCTATCCCCCTTTTCCCTTCAATCTAGGAAGCTACAAGTTCACCAAAGTGAAGAAGGCAGATGAATTTGTAAAAGAACTGGAAAGATTTCATTTTGGTGAAATGCCCTTCCATAGGAATGATACTCAAGGAAAAGTGGCTGAACACTGTAAAGAGCACAATGTACATTTTGAGTATACCCACCATTTTGATAGGGAAGAATCTGTCTTCCGAAATGCCCCGAACATGACAGCATTGAGGAGAAGATTCAAGAAGAAGATCACCACCAAAGGTGGGAAGGGGGATGAACAGACTAAGGCTAAGGAAGAAGCCAAAAGGAGAAATAAAGAAGCTTAGAGGTTGGCACAAGAAGCTGCAAGATGGCTGCATACAGAAGAAGAAGTGAAAAGAAGAGCTGCTCAAGAAGCAACTGAGAAAACAAAAGAAGCAGCTAAAGAAGCAGAGGAAGCTGCTAGAAAAGAAGTAGAAGAAGCGAAGAGAAAGATTGATGAGGAGCTACAAAAGCAGGAAGTAGAAAGGCTGAGACTGACACAAATAGAGACCGAACAGTCAGCCGCTGGTATAGCTGGAGGGCAAACTCAAGATACAGAAAACCCAGAAGTCCAGGAGCCACAAGTGCTTGCTGCCAGCACACCTGTGGTCTCCACAGTGAAGCTGGTCCCCTTTGTGCAGGAAAAGGGAGAAGAAATCCCTGATTTTAACACTTTTTTTTATGACAGGGATACAAAGAGGATAGTAAAGAGAACAGAAAAGAGGGTTGAAATAGGAGATATGCCTGGTAAAATGATAACGGATACGGCTGTTATGTTGGGAACAGACCAAGATCCAAGATTCACCCTGAGAGCTGGGGCTGCACTAATCCATGCCTCAGAAGATAACATGGACAAGGTAATAACTGACTTGGAGCAGTCTAAGAACTCCTCTGCTCAGTTGAAAAATACATTGAGGAAAGAGAGAGAAGAAAGCAATAGGCTGAAGCAGAAGTATGAAGACGTGCAGAGGGAGATAAAGGATTCTAGGGCTGAATTGCAGGCCCTCCAAGTAGAAAGATAGGTTATTGAAACTACACAGGAGGCTCTGGAGAAAGTGCAGAAAGAATTTCAAGAGCTTAGAAGTGAAAAGGAAAAGCTGCTGGAAAAAGTAGAAGAGCTAGAAGAGCAGCAAAAGATTATCTTATAGGCCAGTGAGATGCACTCCCAAGAGTAGAAAGAGAAACATCAAGAGCAGATTTCTTCTCTGACAGCTGCTCTGGAGGAAGCAAGGGAGCAACAGGTTAACCTCCAGCCATTCAAAGAGCATGTCTTGGCCCAAAAATCCAAGATGCTACAGCTACAGATTCCTGTTGAAGAGGAGAGATGTAGAGTGCTGTAGATCGATGGCCGATTGGAAGAGATCTTGGAAACTGCATCTTACTTTGTGGACAGATCTCAGGACGTCCTCGAGGTCCTGACTGCGAGAATGGCGAGGTTGGAAAGCAATGAATAAACTCCAGCAGAGCTTTCATCAAAAGATAAACAAGCCCTCAAGCGGGATTACGACTTAATAGAATTTGCTATTAACACCACAGAGGATTTCAAGAAAGCAGTCAAGAAGACAAAGGGAGCCTGCACAGAATTTTTTAGGAGAGTCCTCATTACATACAACCGGTGCCAGGTAGAAGCCGAGCAGAGGCTAAATGATTTCCCAGACCACAATTCATTTGTGGAGATATTGTAGAAAAGACATCAGGATGAAGAAGCAAGAATGCAACACATTAAGGCCATTGATGGCCAGATTCTGAGAAGCGAAGTGGGCCATGCAGCCATTAGTGTGCAGCTTTTGGAATACCAGATTCAGTTGAGCGTAGCCAGAGTCAAGGCTATAAAGAACCAGGCTGAAAAATTTGAAATCAACATTCAGTTTTTGGAACCCTGCATGTTTGAGGGCATTGCCTCTGATGCTTCAGCTTGGAAGAAGTTTCTAGATGCCCAAGTGGGACCCTCCTCATAAAGGATCGGTCATTTTTGTAATATGTAACCTTTTGTGAAAACCTTTGAGAAAAGTCAAGCATTGGGAAACGAAGAGTTGGGAAGCCCAAAGGTTACTTTGGGCAGCCCAACCATCTCACCTTTTTGTATAAATGTAATAGACTAAGAGGGAAGAAGGGGTTTTTTTTCTCAGTTAGACATGAAAAGCTATATTGTAAGAAGAACTATTTCTCTTTGCAATAAAGAAGTCCCGTTTGCCTGTTGGAGGAAGATTGGTGGCACTTTCAAATGTTATGCTGTGGATGGCTGAAAGATGAACTATTTTGTTTTTCCAGTTTCTGTCCATTAATCGTGAGATCGCTCTAACTTTTAGAACCTATGTTCTTTTTTAAATGATTTCTGGTTTATTTTGTGGAATTACTGCCATGAGTAATGTATGTTGTTCATAAAACAATTGGCTATCTGATTGTTGAAATATATTTTAATCGTTCATGTGTTGTAGAAAGAAACATCAGCTACCTGTAATTTCTCTTTATAATGCATGCGTAATACACATTACTCATGATTAAATTACAGTTTGCTCCCCGAGGATAGGTAGATAGATAGATAGTTAGTTTATTTCACTGCTGTACATGTGATTTAGATGCTTGTGAGCCTAAGACGAGAGGTAAGAACCTGCGCATCACATTGTGAACGCCCCTTGTATCTTTATCACCCTGCATGGTTAATTAGGCATCTGCATATCATAATAAAGTCAAAAAATACAAAAATATACACGGTGGACCGGGCCGCAACCGGTAAAACCTTTGTTTTTGTTACTTTGACCTACGGTAGTTGGACCGCAAACTGGACGGATTCCCCACACCAAACAGTCACGGGTTGGGAACGTTGACTGGGGAGAATCCCTTTCTATTGTTGCCTGCAAATTTCCAGGCCTCAACAAGTTAATGCCAGTCAGGAAGCTTTAGGGCTTTGACAGATCCTTTTAGAGTTAGAATTCGAGTTGCAGCAACCTACTCCACTTTGGTGTGACAATCAAAGTGCCATCAAGCTTGCCAAAGATCCAGTTCTACGTCAGCCAAGCAAACACATTGAGCTACACATGCACTTCATCAGAAATATTGTTCATGATCATGTTATTGAAGTGCTCTATTGCCCTACAGATGGTCAAGTTGCAGACATCTTCACCAAGTCTCTTACAGAAGTGAAGTTTTCTAAACTTTGGTCTATGTTAGGAGTTCAGGATTGTGTCCTTAAGGGGGGATAGGCTCTAATGCATCCTTCCTTCTCCTAATAGTGTCACTTTTGTAAATCCTTCAATCCTATCCCAAGTTATTCTTAAGGGGGCATGTTGGGATATTTAGACACTTATGAGTTAGTTAAGATCAACTTGTGTAATATATCCGTTAGGTAAAAGTCTGTTTCTTTAGTATGCATTTGTAAATATTCTAATCCGACGATCACAATATGTTCTAGACATAGAGTGATTCGACGGTTCAACTTCTCTTAGATCATACCTACCATTGATCTGTGGCTTAACACCTGATTGGTCCATGATCTCTATTTAAAGAGCATGGAGGGTCCTTGGCTACTTGACCGATTATGAGAAGCTCATATGTAACTTTCTTTCTTTTGCATAATAAATTGCTCCAAGTAGCTATTTGGCTGGGGCCGTGGACTGTTTCCCTCTCGAGGGTTTTAACCATGTGACAAACATCGGTGTGTTGATTTGTGATCTATTTGTGTGAAGCGGCTACTCAAGGTGTTTGGTCTTTTGGGAGTACCCTGTGTACCCTAACACATTTGATTTTATAAAATGATTTTACAATGAGCGTAAGTTTGGAATTACTCACTGAGATCCTTGCAAAAGCTGGGATCTCTTCTTCTCAAGAAGAGGAGATCTTGACTGCGATTGAAAATGCAACCACTCCTCTAGAAGTGAAGGAAGAATCAACATCTAAAGAGTTCTATACATCTGCTAAGGAACAAGCATGCGAGAAGCAAACTGAGGAGGATGAAGAAGGGATCTCGGGTGATTGTCATGCAAACAAGAGCCGCCTCGAACATTGGCTCCTAGGAAGTATTAAGTTAGATCAGTTTTGTTTTTGTTTTTACTTTGTTAATTTACATTTACAATACCTAATTTCGCATACTCTTGAGTATATTAGATTTTATTTTGTAAATCATATGTAAACATCCTTTTACTGCTTTTACATGTATGGTTCCAGTGGAAATTTCACTACATGTAAATGATTGTAAATTCTAATTGAAGTAAAGTAGGTAGGTTTTGGTTCCTTTCAATTAGCATATAGGATGCTTTGCTTTAATTTGCTGTAATGTTTCTATTTGTTAATTTTTTTATTTCTAATAGTCTTAAATTACTATTTTTTAATTTTGTTAGGAATTAAAAAAAATTAGTTTTAATCGTTTGAATCAAAAGAATTTATAAATTTTTTTTATCTCTTTTCCTTTTCTGTTTTTTTTTCTTTTAGTAAATTTTCTAGTCATACTAAGAATAAAAAAAATGCATTAGCAATTAAGTTTTTTTCTAAATCTATGAACAATTAGAAAATAAAATAAATTAAGTAATAAAAAAAAAATCTATATAGTTTTTGTTTTAATTTTAATATGTTTCTTTTGTTTGTTTTAGTTTAAAAAAAATAAAAATAAATCTAATTTTCACCCTTTAATTTTGTTAGGAATTAAACTAAATCTAGTTTCAATACTTTAAAATTTAAAAACGAATACGAATATCTATTAAAAAATTAAATATAATTTTTCTTGTTTTTTAATTAATTTTTTAATATTAGTTTTCTAGTTTTAATACATTAATTTAACAAAACTTAATGATATTGAACATATACATATATATATGCTTAAACAAACCATATATATATATATATATATGCTTAAACAAACCAATGTTTCTTTGTTAGTTTTTAGTTTTTTATTAAAACATGCAACTATAAACATTGAAACGTTAATATATATAATATTATAATGTTTATTAAAAGTTTTTATTATTATA